>JAAGVU020000032.1:1238206-1251235 GCA_011763525.2 Mormyrus iriodes
CCGTGATCTCATACACAGCTCACTGGAGAAACTCATCTGAATGAGAATAGAGGCTAGAGTAAAAGTCATGGCATAATCCCATGGGTCTCAGGTCTGCGTGCGGGTCGAGGCTCCTCTGCTGGGGGCCCTGCGCTGGGGGCCCAGCTGCTGTAATAACCCGATAAAGGCCACAGCGCTTTTTCATAGGTGTCGAGTAACTTGCTCCCCCAGCTTTCCAAAGTACTGGGGGGTTGCAAGCGGCCCTTTCACAGGTTTCCTCTCAGCAGTCATGTTAAACTCTTTGACTTGATAAGTTTTGCAAATGTACCACACTTCAGTGCTCCTACTTGCCACAGAAAATGAGGATGGCACTGCTGTGAGAAATCATTTGGAAAATGATTATACTAAGGTAAACAGTTTTACATTGCTTTACAAGACAAATTATACATTACTTTTATGTAAATGTTTACGATATTTCCTTCAAAAACATGCTCGTTGTGGCTCAGGAAACCTGAGTCAATGTGATTTGTACTGTTCCACAAACTGCAGACCCAGGCCAAGACTGTGGCATTTAAATCCTCAAAGGGTAGGCTGACCTTCTGAACTCCTTTTCAAACTTTTAAATGAATGCTGGGACATCTTCTGACCCTCATGGGTGTGACAGTTGACCCCTCCCGATAGCCCACGGCAAGAGATGAGCAGCCGCTGATCTCACCTCCCCCCCAACAGAAGGCAGGACCCCAAAGGCCTGACACAGAAAGACACATCTTCAGCCCGCGCTTCCCTACCTATCGCTCGCTGCCATGACCTCCTGCCGTCATGCTGAGTGCTGAACAGGCTTCTTCTTCTAAGGAAATGAATACATGCTGTTTTGTGTACAAACACAGGGACGCAAAAAGTCAAGATACCTCACTGCACCGTGGTTCTTTTTCTACATCGAAGAGAATTTTAAAAGTTGATGAATGAATTTGTTTCTTAAATATAAGCTTTTTACAAACCAGATATGGTTAATTATGGAGTTTATTGTGTTTTTATGAAGAGGGGAAATGCAGCTAATATGTATTTTAAAATAGCACACAAACATTACTCAAATATATTTGCATGTAAGGTTTCACATATATCCACGGTTACACACTTATTAATGCCAAGTATAATCCAAAGGTCACAGTGCTTTGTGGAACAGAAGGCATGTTTCCCAGGGTCCAGTTCCCATAAACACAGTCATTGCATAGCTCTTAACCCTGTGTTTTCTGAAACCCCACCCAGGGAAATAGCCCTCAGAGTAGCTGCAGGGGGCAACACAGAGCACCAGGGTCTCCTGACTGCAGAGCTGGCGGGTGGGCAGGCGGCTCCCGGGGGAGTTCACAGCACCGTCTCCTCTCTCTTCATCTCCAGCGTCTCCAGCATGGCCTGAAGCCCGGCGATCTGGGCGGCGTGCCGCTCAGATGTGGTCATCGCCTGCCGCTCCAGTCGCCACAGCTGCTCATGGAATTTGCGGCGCATTCCCCGGAATGTCCCGGTGGTTTTACTGTGAGGCACGGCAGACACCCTTAATGTTAAATGAGCGACGCTGGCGTGGTGGCTGAGACCTCCTGTCCCACTCAGCGGCCCCAAATTTGCACTTTCTCCCAGTACTTTGAATGCGTTTCCTCTAGCTACCCAAAAACAGGAAGCTAGACGAACTGGTCTGTGCATTGTCCATAGTGTTTATGTGCCCCCCTGAGTAACCCCTGACCTGTAATTCCTGGAGGGGGGGTCTGAGCTCAGCATGACCCTGTGCTTGGCATGTGGTTGAGAAATGGATGGGTGGGTAAATGGATGGATGGATGGATGGAATGCTGCAGCTGAACTGAAGTCTGAACGTTTTTGGACATTTTTGTGTTACACGCTGATTTAAGCCAGGTGGGATTTAACAAATCAATACTAGTGAGCACATTGCAACTTGTTGGGCAAACTGTGAGTTATACCTGTGGGTGAGTGCCAATTGTGCCATTTCCTCTTCGCAGTATCTCCTGCGGGTGGCGCTGTCCGCAAGTGCAGCATCCAGTGACTGGCGAAGAGCTGTCACTCTGCTGTTTAAGAGCTGCTGGCTGCAGGGACACACTGGCTCAGTACCGCACCTCAAAGTGCAATTACATTCATGCTTGAAGCGTCTGCAAAATTTTAATCACTTTCTCAGTATTTTACATTTTCTATTCCTACTGGCTTCTAACTTTGGAAAAGTAACACGATTATGGTCAACAGACATGTGTGCTCTGTATCTAAGCAACGGATTAAAGCTTGAAAAAGATTTCTGCAGTGGTTGCTGGTATTTGCTGAAGTGGCTATGATCAGTTAAATGTGTTCCTCACGCCTCGCATTGTGCCTGAGATTTGGTCATATTGAGGGTCACTGCTAGCACAAACAATTTGCTGTGATGAGTTGGAATTTCAAAAGTCTGATGTGTTCTGCACATTCTCACCGTTGCTGTGCTGCCTGGATCTCACGCAGGATCGTGCGATTTCGGGGACCAGGCACCGCTGTCCCACAATGCACCACTGTGCCCTTACTAGCAAGTTTTTCAAACTGCAAAAGAGGCAATAGCTTAGAAAATGAGAGCAAACTATAATTACTCTGGGTTATTAATTCCAAAGCACAGGTGGTAGGACTTGATCTAAGGGAGCACCTCCTTGTGGGAGACTGTGGTTCTGGCTGAGAACCTTACCCTCCCCTCTGCTTGTCTGCCCTCCAGCTCGTCCCTCAAGCAGTCTGCTATAAGCGCTCCAGCCACATCCTGCTCCTTCTGTGCTGTCAGGGTCCACTCGAGGTAACGCTTCTCTCGTTCCATCAGTCGCACTGTCCCACGCAGCTCCGACATTTCCTCCTAGGGGTGCATTCAGGCACACACCGACTCTACACTGACTGTCTGCCCACGAAGCAGCATTTCCAATGCAGAAATTAAGCCCTTATGTATCATCGTAAAATACTGAAGTGAGACAACACCAACCCTGACGGTCACCAAGTCGTACAAGAGGGCCGCCTTTTCCCTGCTGGGGTCACGTGGCCTGGCCTGCTCTGGATTGTTGCATCGAGCCAGGGTGCCTGTGTCAGGACTGAGCTGGCCCTCTCCCCCCGCTTTCAGTTCGGGGATGCACACCGCAGCCCTGTCTCGCTTCAGCCTCGAGATCCTCTCCCGAATTTCCCCCTCCTGTTCCAATAACACGGGTGACATCACCCTGATGAAACATAGGACAGTGAATTGATCTGAGGCCAAAGTTATTGGTTTTATCCAGTAATGCTTTCATAAATATTTAGGGTTGTTGTGAGCCTGCAAAAGGGGGGGGGGGGGCTGGTTGCTCAGTATAGAGCACTAAAGGGTTAGAGGTTGGAGGCTTCAGGCATATACGCCCCCTCCAGTGGCCCAGAGAAGCCAGTTAGCCGCATCTCTGTGAGCTGGTGGCCTCGGTGGCTGAGCTGCAGCCAAAACTCACTACAGGATAGACAAATACTGCTGTGCTAGTTGTTCTCTCAGAGCGACTCGCCATCACAGCTCCTGTTGCCAGCTCTGTCGTGTCACGCACCAGCCTGAAAGTATCGGAGTTCCCCTGCGTTTTTGGATGGGCTCCAGGCCCACTGTGATACGACACTCTACCGGATGGATGAATGGATGTATGGATGGATACTTAAAGGGTACTGTTAGTATTGCTGAAATATCTCCTACCATCCATGTATGAAACAGAATATCCTATATGAAAGAATTCAGAACCTACAGAATAAATAGATGCAGCCTGCAAAGGGTTGTGGACAGAAGCTGTCAAATAGGCCAGTGGACTGTCCCTACTGGGATTAAGCTATATTGTTTAATAAACGTTAGCCTATAAAATGGTACAGTTGTTATATAATGTCCTATATAATATACTCAATGTGTAATTTAACTGGAAGCAGTGTGGACGGCCAAATAGTAGGTAAACCGAGCAGAGAATGTTAATATATATTAATATAAATTAATATATATTAATATATATAAATAGTCTAATTGCTGCATTTATCGGTGCAAATACTGATGTATAAAAGTGACCAAACAGAAATTTACATACTTCTGTTTAATAAACGGAGGACAAACATTAATGTTGAAGCAGGGGCAGCCAGTATACCCTAGGGCAGTGTTTCACAGTCTGGTCCTCGTGGAATCCCTAGCAGGAGCTGGGAAGGAGTAAAAATGTGGACTGGGAGGGAGCAGAAATGCGGACTGGGAGGGAGCAAAAATGTGGACTTTCTGTGGGTCCCCAAGGACCGGGTTAAAAAACACTGCCTTAGGGTGCAACTGTGTTTGACTGACTATATTTTGTTAGTGAAATATACATATCATCCATCTACCTCCCCAATACCTGGAACCTGTCCTATTTAGCAGAGGGAAGCAGGCAGGGCTACACCCTGGGTGGGATGCCAGTCCATCGCAGGGCACCTGTGCTTTTATATTTTTGTGAGGATGACCAGCTGGCTAAAGTGATACCCTATCTGATAGAGTATACCCATTGCACATGAATTAATGATGGCAGACACTGGTATCTATTTGAAGGCAATTTCAATAATGGACCTACATTTGTCACAGTGTTTGTTGATTAAAAAGGCAAAATTATAAAAGCTATCTACAAACACTGCATTTCTTTTCCACTGTCTGATTTTGTTCATACGTCCTTACTGATAGCAGCTCATGCCATTTCTTCACCCTGCAATGTTTTAAAGGCCGTAGAGCAGTTTTAAGTGAACATCTACTGAAATATTGGCAGTTATATTGTGAGTTTTTACATTGCTGTTAACAAGCCCCTTTCAGTCCATCCAGCCATCCATTTTCCATAATCACTTATTCTATTCAGGGTCGTGGGGGTCTCAGAACCTGTCCTGGAGGTTAGGGGCACAAGGCAGGGAGCAACCCAGGATGGGGTGCCATCCCGTCACAGGGTACACACACAGCTACGGGCAAATTGGCAACTCCAATTAACCTCGGCATATTTTTGGACGGGGGGGGGACCCCACGACAACATGGGGGGAACATGCAAACTCCACACACGGAGTTATGGCAGAGACTCAAACCCTGATAACCACTGCGCCCCCCCACATATTTCATATCTCTGAATAAAAATATGCAGCACACTGAGCTGATGATTATGCAGGCCTGAAATTCTTGCAGAAATAGAACTTTGGGTCTTTCTGGGAGCTATTCAGATACTAATAAAACTAATAATGTTAGTTATATATAGTGTCTGAAAATGCTGGGTGACATTATTACTTTGGGGGCCGTACGTATTTTATCATTTTTATTTACACATTATCTGCATATGGTCACATTCATATATTCCTATTATGTCTATTCATACTTTATATATATTCTTACTACATGTAAATGCATATTGTTTTTTATATGTCGTTACTGCAATTTTACACTGCATGAGGTAGATCTTACAGAACATCAGCGAGAAGCCTGAAAGAGCCAGTCACAGGATAGACTGCTCTGCTTTGGTGGTTTGCTGTTGTCAAGCAGATGACATTTTTGGTCGTTATCAGTGTTCATCTTTTGGGCTGGTCGTTTGCAGAGATCGTTAATGGCAGTCAAACGTGAGTCGGCAGGGAAACCCCCCCCTGCAGATGTGAGGGCTGAGCAGCCAACCCCCCCTGCAGATGTGAGGGCTGAGCAGCCAGGATTATTACCTGATGAAATGCAATTCAGTGGATGCCACTGGCCCTTACAGAGTGAGCATGGAAATCGAGAAAATGATCAGCAGTGTCTGGCCATTATGTGTTTCACCATTAATATAATACACCATCCATATAGCTAATCCCTTTGCGGATACTGTATATGTCACAAACAGGCCCTTATTGGATGAGCAGTTGTATTACAGATGGATGAATGTATGTTACTATAGGCGGTCTTGTGGGGGTAAAAATGCATGAATGAATGCATTTTTATGAATAAAAAGGTTTAACTTGATTAATTCTCAGTTGTAAAGAAATGCATAACAGTATACTTTACTTTAAATGATTCATATTTAAAATGTTTCACTTTTTTCCATAGTAACAGGTCACCAACCTTTTTTGGTCCACAGCCACTTCAGCTCCTCCTGCTGGACATGTGGACGTCCCCCCGGTCTCTGGACGCACGGCCTGCGGCTCTGGGTTGCCGGACAGTGGGACTCCTCCCAATTCTGTGGAATAGAGTTACGAGGTTAGCGTATCAGTTAGTGCGCTCAGCAAAGGCACAGGGGAAAGCGCTGATGTACCTCACACAGCAAAGCACCTGCGGTTTCTCGTAGCTGTCCCCTCACGCCGTGTCTCTTGGCCTCATACAGCGCCACCAGCTGGCAATAGGCTTCCTCACAGTCCTCACTGTCAGTCACAGGGAGAATAATCCATGTGCTCCATACACATGCGTCATACATGGAATGAAAGTGAACCGGTCAGCCTCAAGGGACTTGAGATCAGTTTATGGTGTCGCCCGGCACTAAGCAACGGGGACAAAGGCTTTAGCGGTAACACACCTATACTTCAGGGCCATTTGCAAGGCGGTATGGTCGGCCTCGTGTTTGCTGAGAATCATGCTCATCTGCTCGGACTCGCCCTTCCTCCTCTCCAATGCGGCGGACAGGCGCTTGTTCCGCGCCTTCAGCCTTTCTACACACCTACAGGAGGGGGCATCAGGCCATGGCTGATGTTAAGGCACTTTCAGAGGATATGGTGGGAGAAGCATGTACTCCACGGTCTCACCTCTGTAGGCGGTCTATGTCAGTCTTCATCATGCCAGCACTGGGGCTGCAGTGGGCACTGGGAGAAGGAGTACTGCCCCCTGTTGACAGGGCAGAGAAAGCACTGGGAGACCTCTGCAACATCTTAGGTGACCCAGGGTGAGGGGGGGTCGCCCAGCAGGGACTCCAGGCCTCACTTGATGAACTGGAAGGACTTGTGGGAGGGGACACACTGCCCCCAACTGGAAGGCTAATTTGGAGGGACAGGATCTGCAAGACAGGAAGTGCAAGACAGTGACAGCTGGCGGGGATTCAGGGAAGCTGGCAAAAACAGTCACTGGTTTGGTATAGTTTCTAAAATTAGTAGGAAGCAACAGTACACAAGGCTTATTGCACATATCAATTACCTGTTTGGGGCAATGACTCAATGCCCACTCAGTATAATTAAGGTGAACAACTTTATTGGAAAACGTCCAAGAACACTAGCAAGGTGTTTTTTCCCCACTCATGTTATCTCCAGTATCAGATACAGGGTTTCTTTGCATGATGCTGCACCATTTTCTTAATTACAGCTCAAAGACGCTAACCACAGTGATTTTATATGCTGCCCTGTTAGTCACTGCTAAACGAATGAATGTAGATGCACAAATGCAAAGCGGCGAGATGAGTTTAGCTGCGTCTGTAATGCGCCCACATCGCGGGCTGAGGCAGGTAATGAGACCGACATCAGTGTCCATGCAGCATCACGACAGTACGACCCCAAGCACCGCCACCACCACCAACCTTCATCTGCACCCTGTTCCTCTCCTCCTCCAGCCCACTCAGCGTGACCTTTGACCTGTCTAGCTCCTCCTCCCGGCTGCGCAGAATAGTGCGTAGGCTGCAGTTGCACTTGTATAAAGCAAGGACATCTTTCTGGTATTTCTGACGCTCTTCAGCAGGTAATTCTGAAGAGTACGAGATTCCAAATTCTCTCTCCATCTCTTCCAGGACCTGAGCCAGATGAATTGATTGATAAGTCCTTATCATTTAGAGCCGAATTCCAGCAATGAGAGTAGAGTGTTTTCTGCATGCCATACCTGAGTGACCTTAGCCCAGCTCTCCGTAGCTGCAGTCAGGTGTTCAGTGGGTTTCTCGTTATTGCCGGAAATATAAGGAGTGACCCATGCTCTCCCTTGTTTGATGGAACTCTCGAGAGCATCCAAGGCTCCCTGCAGCTGCAGCTCAACACTTTCTTCTGAAGAACATCATTTGAACGCAGAATAATATGATATGTGTGCACTGTACTTTCCCACCAGAACATTTTATACAGAACACTTTTCTTTATTCCGATGACCAATCTTTTTATTTACTTAATAGGCAACTGTAACACTGAAATTATTCAATATGATATGTAGATACAGATACGCATAGACCTTCTACAATGCAAATACATGCCCACCTTTTTTAGCGACTGAACCTTTAGATGATGTTGCATACGCGTGCATGTCCATTGAGACAGACACAGGGGCTGCTTTGGGATCAGTGCTCATTACTTGCTCTTGTGTGGGACTCTTGTCTAGACACCTATAGCACAAGATTCTGACATTATCACACACATATGCGCATGCATTTGCATGCATGTAACAGTTTTATTACCTTGTAAATAGTCTGTAGGGTTTGCAAACTACCCCAGCGCTTTTGATGTAGCTAATTTTAGGTTAATACTGGAATAATATAGATTTGCAGTATGATTTCTTGGTACAGGTACAATGTGAAAGCCCATTCTTTTATCATACACCATACCTGGGTGGTTGCAGCCCAGTCATTTTTTCATTCAGCTCTGCAATGACTCTCAGCAAAGTTCCCATGTCTGCTTCACACTGAGCCAGTTCTAGCTGGGAAGGACGTCCTGGGTCTTTGGGCTCTTCCTCACATTTTAAGACCTCCACCAACTGCTCAAAGACCTGGGTTGCACAATCCTGAGAGGAATGTAATTTGCGAGTACACGCTGTTATTGATTTCTACTATGTATTTATAAATGAGTTTGGTAGACTGTGCATTAAACCTTTGCGTTGTTTTTATATCACTTTAAATCTATGTGAGTTAGTCTTTATCAGGAAGTCATCATCTAGCAGTAGCCATAATCCTTTTAACAGCCTACTCGGATTGCGTGGCCTGATTGGCATTTTTTTTTAATAGTCTTTGTTTTGAGAAGAGGAAAGGGAGGAGACTGTAACATCCTGTAATCCCACTTCCTCTTAGGACAACAATGTTACTGCGAGGATGGGAGGAGGGGTTATGAGGGGCACTGAGTGAAGATAACACATGATACCATCTCACAGTCAAGTATTCCATACGCACAAGATGTTAAGCTAGCGCCTCAGTTAGTTGTCAGCAGTTGTGGTAAAATAATCTACATATGACAAAAATGTTTATTAGATCAATCTATTTAAAGCTTTGTGAATTTGTAAATAGTAGAGAGTCCTTCCTGCGTGATGCCTGCAAGATCACAGTCAAAGTGGTATTTATCTTAATATAAGGAACATCGTTTTCTGTCTGGACGGAAGACATTTTGATGTGCCACAAAATTATAATGTGTTATTTTACCATTGAAACACATGATGCGTTACTATTTGTTGACATGCCATGTCTCTTAAGATAAAAAGTCTGTGTCTCACCTCTGCCTCTCCAGCCCTGTCAGTCATGTTTCCCCCTGTGTCTTTGCTGTCTCTGTCCTTGAAGACTGAGCCCCTTCACAGTTCTTGCTTGGCTGAAGGGGCAGCTGTTGTGCTGTTTGCTGTGGTTGCTTGCTCCTCACAGCCCAGTGTTCATAGCTCTGCTCCCATCTCCCTGCATTTAGGGTGCTTGCGCTTCCCCCATCCTGTCCGCATTGTTAGTGACCACTCCGTTTTGTCTGCTCGTCGCTGGCACAGGAAAGCATTTTGGGAATAAAAAACATGGTGATGATAGCCACACCCATTATCCATGTGCAGTTTCCTTGGTTGACTACTGGCCAAGTATGTGCTGTATGCATTCCAATGTAAAAGTGTATGTATTGAAATTTCCATGAATAATAGGATACACACACAGTTGTGTGTAAAAGTATGATAAGTCTAAAACTAATTATTGAGAATTTAAAGCCTTGAATAATAAATGTTGAATAAAATGCTCAATAAGGTATATCCAGTTTTAATTTTCTTTTGGTTTTATGTGGAATCACTGCATAGTACTTTCTAACATTCACAGTGCACAATAATTCATATGGAATTATATAATATTCATGGGCACATATATATACATATATATATATCCTGAGCGGTTTTCGTAAAGAACTACAACTACCAGAGTCCCCGCACTTCCGGCTCAGAGCCGGTTTTCCGGGTAAGAAGATGGTTCCATGCTTAGTTAGCTAGCTGGATGTTTGGGTTTTATCAAAGCGTCTGCGTCGTTTAACGCCGGTTTTAAATACTGACTGGGCTTGTAGGAAATATTTTTGAAGTTTCACAGTCCTTATTTAAATTGTTCCGTGTTTCGCATGTCAGCTCTTTACATTCACAGTGTGGTCTGGCTTATCAGCCATTCGATTGCTAGTTTAAACAGCAGCTTAGCTTATATTTAAACGTCAGTGATAATGCTGTTAGGTGATATAAACGGTAACCGGAGCTTTGATCACTAACAGAGGAGACGCGGCGTCGTAGCGTCTGTTAAGAGCCGCCCCACGGCTGAGTGTCGGATTTGCCGGTACTGCAGGCATTCCGGGTGACATGGAGACGCCGGAGCCGGGCCAGGCCGACGGAGAGGAGCGGCCGGCTGAGCCGAGGCCGCGGACGCGCTCCAACCCCGAGGGGGCCGAGGACCGCAGGGCCGGCAGCGGAGCCCCGCTGCCCGCCGTGGGCAGTCGCAGTGAGGGGGAGGGGGAGGCCTCCAGCAGCGACAGCCCTCCCGGCTCCACCACCACCTCCTCCTCCGCCTCTGCGGCCGCGGCGGCTGCGGCCCCCGCCATCTGCCCTGTATCCACTCCCGCCTCTGCTGCGAAGGACAGGCCGAAGCCGGCCCCGGCGCCCCCTCTGCCCTCCGCCGCGGACCTGCAGCTCCGGGCGCCGCGAGTCAACTGTCCGGAGAAAGTGGTACAGAGTGCACCGTGTTTAAGGAGCGGGAATGGCTGCGTGTAACAGTTTAATTACCTTGTAAATAGTCTGTAGGGTTTGCAAACTACCCCAGTGCTTTTGATGCAGCTAATTTTAGGTTAATAATGGAAAGATATAGATTTGCCAAAGATTTCTTGCGTGAGGGTCTGTCAGCAGGGCTGGCAGCCGTGTTAGGTAACTGAATTGCTTCAGCTTAATATGCGTTTTGGTCTTTTCCTGGTGCTCCTGTCCAGATAATATGTCTGGACCTGTCAGAGGAGATGTCCTTGCAGAAGCTGGAGTCTTTCAATGGGTAACGCCCCAGAGCGCAGCCTCCTGCATATTTAACATTAGTATTTAATATGTAGTTTATGGTTCGGCTGTTGGACTTTTCTTTCCAATGTGCATCCAAAAACAGATCGAAGACGAATGCTCTCAATGTGTCACAGAAGATGATCGAGATGTTTGTTAGGACAAAGCACCGGATCGACAAACGCCACGAGTTCGCCCTTGTTGTTGTCAACGATGATGCCTTGTGGGTGAGTCGCTGCTCTAGAAGCCCAGCGGGCTGCAGTGTTGCTGTAGCCCTCCAGGTTAGGGATTCATGTTATGTTTGTCTTGTACAGGTTTCTTCACATTCCAAAGACATGCCGTTAAATCGGGCAGCGTGTAGGTTACAGAGCTGTGCCAAAGCACAGAAGTTAGTGGGTTGACAGTCTGTAGCTGGCCGAGTAATCATATCCCTCCTAGGCCCATGTGTAAGGCCCCTAACCCACAGGAATGCTGGCTGACCCTGCTGTCCGGACCCAAGCTTTCCTCACTTATACGTAGCTGTGGACAAAAGCATCTACTAAATAAATAAATGTAAATGTAATTAGTTGAACTGCGGCGTCTGCTCAGGTCTCGTGTGTGTGCATGGGCCCCCCTACCCTGTGGCAGTATAACCTCCAGCCTAGGGTGTTCCCTGCCTTGTGTGTCCTGGGGGCTCCACACTCACTACCACCCTGTAGTGGATCAGTCGACATATTTGTGCACTAATTGATGATTAGTCTTTATTAATATTCCTTTTACTTGTATAACAGTTTTCTTCACTGCGGTGTGTTTCAGCTGTCGGGCTTTACCTCAGACCCCCGCGAGCTTTGCAGCTGCCTGTATGACCTGGAAACGAATGCCTGTGATTCCTTCAGTATCCTTTGGCAGTCTGGGGGCGGGCACCACGACGGTCGACACCATCACTGCAGTTACAGTTCTCTCCTTAATATTATTCACCAGATCTTGAGGATCTCCTGAATGTTATGTAAGTCATCTGAATTTGTCACTTGAGAAAATTGCATTTTTCCCCCCTCCATCGCTCTCTCGTCTGATCTGTTCTGGCACCCCCGGCTCGGTCTGTATCCACAGCCTGCAGAAGATGGAGCTACCGCTGATGGAGAACATCCAGACCATCCCCCCTCCCTTCGTGGTCCGGACACTCCTTATTTACAGCCGCCATGCAGGGCAGCTACATTTCAGTCCCTCCGAGGCTGTCAGTGTGAGTGACCTGGTGCTCATCCGCTCCTCTCTGTTGCCAGGAAGACCTGCGTTCGGTAGTCTTGGTGTTCCTTAACCCGCCGCGATGAACGGTGATGTTCTTTATGTCATCTGTACTGTTTCCACTGAATGTTCTCCTTGGTGCCAAGGCTCGTTCCCCCCGACGGTGAAATGACCTGCTGAATAGCACCTTGTCATCATATTTCCACTCTACCTTCAAAGAACAACTCAAAACACATCTGTTCAAGCAGTACCTCAACGAGCCTCCATCACTTTCTTCCCTTCGTGTTGCACTTTGTCTGCTGATTTGGCTAGTTGTCTTATTAGGTTCTTGCTTTGATGCTGTAACACTCATTGGAAGCTCAGCCTCGCTGTGCTTATGCATTGTGGCTCCTAGCCGCCTTATGTTGCTAATGTGCTACTTGCCTCACTTATACAAAGTGTACGAAGCTACGTATACACTAAAAATAGTAAACAGAAATGTAGTAGGTATTTCTTCGTTAAGGTTCCCATGGCAGATTGTAACGCTGTGCATCCTCACCGCCCATAGAAGTGTCTTCGTTAAGGTTCCCATGGCAGATTGTAACGCTGTGCATCCTCACCGCCCATAGAAGTGTGTCTTCGTTAAGGTTCCCATGGCAGATTGTAACGCTGTGCATCCTCACCGCCCATAGAAGTGTGTCTTCGTTAAG
>JAAGVU020000032.1:1268512-1293216 GCA_011763525.2 Mormyrus iriodes
CCTTCACGCTCTGGGACCTGCGCCTGCCTCTGTACCCCTCCGCTCTCTTGTGCCCTTCGCGTTCTGGGACCTGCGCCTGCCTCTGTACCCCTCCGCTCTCTTGTGCCCTTCACGCTCTGGGACCTGCGCCCGCCTCAGTACCCCTCTGCGCTCTTGGACCTGCACCCGCCTCGGTACCCCTCCGCTCTCTTGTGCCCTTTGCACTCTTGGACCTGCGCCTGCCTGTGTACCCCTCCACTCTCTTGTGCCCTTTGCACTCTTGGACCTGCGCCCGCCTCTGTACCCCTGCGCTCTCTTGTGCCCTTTGCACTCCTGGACCTGCGCCCGCCTCTGTACCCCTCCGCTCTCGTGCCCTTCGCGTTCTGTCCCCTTCTGAATTACAAATTAAGCACTGGGCTAATCTAGAATTCACAAGCCTGTGCTCCTCAGAGGAAATCATGCTCTCATGCTGTGTATCACAAAATAACCCTGGGAAGACATATGACATGTTTAAAAGGACAAACTCAGTTGTGAGAATGAATGGCTTAATGGTACTCGCTGATTTTCACTTCCCAGACACTGATTTGCTTCTGAAAAGCTACTTTAATGAAACACGCCTTTGGAAGGCAGATCTAAACAGAATCAAGAGTAAGTAAACGTCGCCCAATGACATGGAACTACTTCATGTTGATGTGGGACTCACCCCCATCCCTAGCATGCGATTCAACAGTCCATATGATTTATCCCCTAAATCAATTCGCAAGAAAGACATGGAAGTGTGTAGGTGGAGTCATTAAATAAACTTCGTTGGTCAAACTAACAATATTAAATATTTTACCCCATACATACATAGCATAGTGTGTTCATGGCTACTTCCCTATGCAGAAGTCTCTGAAGATGATGTCCAGAATCTGCTCAGCTCCCACCTTTCCTGTGATCCTGCCCACACTGGTGAGTGCCAAGCGAAGACCTTCAGCTGCTAAAGCCAAGTCTACGTCGCGATAGCAGTGGTACTGAGACAGAGCTTTCACACACTGCTGCAGGTGAGAGCGGTGTCTAGCTTGGGTTAAACTTGCAGAACCGACAAGTGGATCTCCACACCTGGGTTTAACAAAAATACAGCAGTCAAAACCACAAATACACCCAACAAACATCTCAAATAAAATCACAAAGAGCAATACTCACAAAGTTCTCATTCGGTCCTGGAAAACCGCCAAAAAATCATCAAGACCATCTCCAGTCTGGCATGACAACAGACTGACTGGAGGTAAGTCGTCTGCCTGACTGATGGATTTCTGCAGACTGTCCGCCATTTCCCTACTAAGCAGATCTCTTTTGTTGAGGACCAGGAGGCATCTCCACAGAGAAGCAGCCAAGCCGTCCTCGCTGGGAAGAATGGACCTGAGGTGGTTAGTGAGGAAGATTTGGACGCTCTGTTGGTTCTGGGGAAGCTGGGTCGAATCCACCACCACTAGCGTCACATCAGCCAGCTGCACCCTGAGGGACACAAACGGAGACTCACCATCCTCCATCCTGCTGAAGGATACAATGCTGTGTTCCATATGCCTCAAAGGTTGGCAGTCGGAGCTGGGAATGACGTCACACACAAGTTAACAGTGTTCTACTACAACAAGCCAGAAAGCCATTTAATTACTTCTGTTTCAAAAGGGAGGATTTCTTATTTAGCCGGATATCTAATTGAATTTAAGGTTCCCCAGTTTAAATGGCCTTTATTTTTCCAGATTGTTTGTACAGTGTACTCCTTTACTGTATTGTTGGTATAGTTTTTTATTTTATTCTATATCTCTAGTTTTTGCTGCTCTTATCTTGTACTATCCACTCTCTGCCGTGACAATGCAAATTTCCCACTTGTGGGACTAATAAAGGATTATCTTATCTTATCTTATCTTTGTTCACTTACATTTAGTCCATACTACCTTAAATCCTACAAATAATAATAATAACAATAACAATAATAATGGGCAGCCACCCATAGCAGCGCCCAGGGAGCTGGGGGTTACGGGCCTTGCTGAAGAACCCGCAGATGTGCTGAGGCGGGGCTCAAACCAGCGACCTTCTGATCACAGGCACAGAGGCTTAGATCGCTGAGCCACACGCCGCCCCCTTTACCTGCATTCGCTTACATATGCAGACCTCCCTGCAACTTTCTGAATCGCAATTTTGACTTCAGCAGGTGTCCCTGTTGAAAAATCCGAACAGGAACCCGAAAGTCCTACTTCCCGGTTCAAATGGAACGCAGCATTAGAGCTAGAGATGCTAATTATACCTCCTAGCATCACGCCAGGCTCTTTGAACTCCTGTGTCATTTGTTTTCCAGAGCAATGCAATCATTTCACCTGCAGGCCATTTACCATCAGTGTGATGCCCGTCTACACACCAGCACACCCCACACCGACCCGGCTCTCTTACACCTCTCCTAAGCTCCACGGACCCCTTCCATCTCCACACCAGCACACCCCACACCGACCCGGCTCTCTCATACCTCTCCTTAGCTCTACGGACCCCTTCCATCTCCAGGCTGTCCGCGGTGTCTCTCAGTCCGGCGGTATCACTGAGCACCACAGGATACCCCCCGATGTTCAGTGAGGTCTCCACTACATCCCTGGTGGTGCCAGCTATGGGGGAAACAATGGCCGCTGGGCGACGACCTGAATGCGGAGGACAAGGCGAGGTGTTAGAGAACTGCCAGACCTTCCCAGACCCATGTTTAATATAACTGCGTATCATTCATCTTCCCATGGTTCATGACTGCAAATAACCGACTCCGGGGATGTGAAGGGGTTACTGTACATCTCATGACAAATATATAACTACTAAACATACGTAATGCTGATATTACAGCCATACACACCGGCATTGTTTTTGTAAGAAGCCCTTCTTATATTACACAATAACACAGCACGCAGCCAAGAAGTTACAGGACAATCATCAGCTAGACCTTAAGTGGCGATTTTTAACGAAGATTAAAAGACCGCACTTTCACGACGTGTTTATGGTGTTAAGTGAACACTGTTGATCAAACCGTCACTAACTCTGAATCCTGAACTCATTCAGCAGGTAGATCTACATGACCGTCTCATTCGGAGATAGGAGCCTTACAGAGTAGGTTGAGGAAGCTGCTCTTCCCCGCGTTAGTGGCCCCGGCAATCACCGCCTGGACGCCACCACGAAGTCGCTCTGCCTGCCGCCCATCCTGCAGGTGCCCCTTGATTTCGCTCTGGAGCTGCAGGACAGAGAGGTCCACTGGCAGGGCGGAAGGCCGGGGGTCACACATCACTATAACCAAACTGCCCATTTTCACTTCCGAATTCCCACTTTTCTTAATCCACTCCAGCTCAATGTCTATTTACACGCTTAGCCACTCTTGCCCATGTGCCAGCGAAGACCCCTTGGGGACGGAGAGTAGGTTCAGCCGCCTTGCTGAATTGCCCGGCAGACTAATGGGATTTAATTGCATAACCTTCCGGACATTGGCACAGATCACTACCCTGCTGGCCTGCACGCTGGCCCGGTCAGCACACATCTGCTTGCCTACCAGGAGGCAGACAGCCACAGCTCTTGATTTCCAGACTCCACAATGCTTCATACTGTGTTCAGCAAGGGAATGAATCCCAGCTGATTTTCCATGTTCTGCTGGTAGAATGAAGCCATGCTAATTCAACGCTAGGGGCTTCTGAACACGGTCTTCAATGACACAGTGCAAATCCGAGGCACAGAACCAAGGTCAACAGCTCAGCTAGTCATGGTGCTGGCAACAACTGCAACAACGTTAACATGGACTGTGGGTCACTGATTCAGTACAGACTATTTCCTGTTATATCAAGACATATTAGCATCAGTATTTTCAACCGAATATTACAGGTGATCAAACTCCAGCCAGAATAATCTGATCATGTTTGTTGTCCATTTTCTCAATACAATTATGTTCTGACCAACACAAGAGTTTTTGTTAAAGTGTGGTTGCTGACAGCATGGGAGTTCAACAAACTTTTTTTGGCAAATAAGGTACTTCTGTAAAGTTACAAATGTACAACAAACGCAAAAGCAGACCAAATGATTACACAGTTTCTTCAGGATCGTTTACAATTCGATCGACCAATTGAATTGGATCAACAAACACTATTTTCTGTCAGGTTATTCATTCTGCAAAAATAGCCTCGTTTACGGGATATTGTTCTGTTCACAATGTATTAGTGAATCGTAAAGAATGTGGAAGAAGATTGTAAGGTTCTGCCCCCAGTAAGGACACTGAAAACAATGAAAGCAGCGTACAGGCCGTACCGGGAGCCTCAGAGGTGACCAAGGCCTTCTGGGTCAGCATGGACCTTTCTCATCACATCCTGAAGGAAACCATCTTTTCAGCAGTTTGGTCCCTGCTTTTTCCTCACAGACTCAGTCACTTACTTATGGCCACGCAAACAGGAAAAAATACCAAACGCCACACTGGACTCCTTCTATTCTATTTTTACTGCATTGTACTTTTCCCCGGCTGACATGAACTGACCTTCATTTAAGACACCTTCTTCGATAAGTTCATCCTCGCTGAAGTCAATGAAGGCTTCCATGTGAGCCAGAGACTGCGAAAAGAAACACATACAGGCAGTTTACAAGCAGAAGCACAAACTGGATGGAATCAGATGTAGTAGCCTATTGAAAAAAATGGCTATCCACCACATCATGTGAAAATCTTCATGACAGACGATGCTAACTTACAACAAGCAAGCAGAAACAAGCAACACCTATGGTTACATATGTAAAAGGCTGCTGGATGTTGCACTGTGCTCAGAAACACCTGTCGGGGAGGCTATTTCCTTAAGCGCCTTTACAAACAACACAATGCCTGTAGCCTCTGTTTTGTATAATGACAAAGGTTTCACCCCGGCCCACAAAAGAGAGAAAAAGACGAGCAGAGCTGAGGGCCTCTCCTGGAAAGGTTTCCTCAGGAAAGCTCGATTTAGCTTTTTTCTCCGTGAGTCTCCAGCAAAAGGTGATGTCTATGGGCATTTACGTAAATCGGCATACGGGGACGTGTTCAGGCAACTGGCAAAGAGGAAAAATGACAGGCCTGACCCATCTGCAGATTATGATGTATAGGCCATTTTGTGTTTACACCCAGTTCAGGAACTTTACCAGACATAAACAACGCTCAGAACCAGAAACTGAATACTCAGACCAGGAAGTACAGAAAAATCATTACCATGATTCACCTACCGTCCATTATCCAGTTTCGCAATAAATAGTGACTCAAAGTATGCCTGAACACAGGTTTTGGAAATCCCTTTTTAGGAACTGTAAGAACAGGCTTTCTTGATGTAAAACCTGGTCATGAATCATACAGCTAACAAAGATTTCCAACCTCATTGTTCCATCAGCACAGCTTCAAATTATTAAGAAAAGAATCTCCGAGGAACTTCAGGTTCAGTAAACATTCTCAAAATTCCAAGGGGTCCGGAGACTGTCCATCACCTACGCCCACGTAAAACCATTATAACACGAATGTAACAACAGCCAAAGGCAGGAGTTATCCAGTGCCGAACAAGCACGGAGCGGAAAACGAACCGCACTTTTACAGAATATGAATGCGCCACATCATCACGTAAGTATTACGGTAAAGAGTAAGTATTAAGTATTATAAAAAAGTAAGTATTAAGCATACAATAACTGCATATTTAACACCAAAACTGATTTAACACAATTTAAAGGTCTTTTTAGTGGACTTCTAATGTTTTAGGGAAATAAACATCACACAGCTAAAACAATAGGCAGATAGCATCCACTGTAGCCTTGACGTAATTTTAACAGCATAGAGAAGTTACACTTTTGTAGTTACAGCTTTTTAAAGCAGGAAAAGGCAGTGCTAATACTGATATACAGACACAGAACGCTTCTTTGCCTGAAGCACATCATTTCACAATGTTGTATGCCATACCTTGACTCCTGCTTATAACCCATCTTTCAACCCCTGTTCAAAAAATGCTTCTGAGAACCACGACATAGCAGCCGGGAGAAGCTCAGTAGTGCAGAGTGTAAGCATCACTCTTCACATGCTGGGTCACACTGATCCCAGTTACAAAACACTGCATTACTAACCATGGAGTGATGACATGTACTGCTTGGTGTGACTGTATATTTAAAGCAAAACAATTGTGTATATAAGCCATGGTCGAAATTAAATTTCTGCCGTAACCTTTACGAGAGCAGAAACTGTGATTTTAATGCATCTTATTTTTTTCTTTTCCTGCCAACTAAAATCTTTTCTACCTCTGTAGCAGAAGTGCGAATTCTCATAAACAGCAAATGTGATCTGCAAACTTTGGCTGAGTACAAAGTGCAGCCTGTCTGTGGTCCGCAGGTTCGTCGTCGCCAGTTAGGTGGAAGGAGACCAAGTAACGGGTCAATGCTTTACATTCGAGGAGCGCACATACATATGCATTTCACTTCATTTTCACTACATTTTACTTAATTTTGCCATTTTCGACTGTTTTTTTAATAATCAAATGTATCTAAAAATGCAGTTCACGAGATGGACTTTGAAAAAATAAACTTTGACGATAAAAAAAGCTCTTTTGCACCAAACCATACCAGAGCCACTTAGCTGTAACAGTAAAAAGGTTACAGCCAATAAGACGTCTTGGAATATAATTTTTTTGCTACCCCCTGTGTATCTTTATGGGAAATTTTTGTTAAAAATAAGCAAAAAAACATTTCTGAGCCCTAGAACATACAGTACGTGTGATTCACAAGCCAAATTTCATTAAAGTCAAAAATGGTGAAGCGAAGGCCATTTGTTGAATTAAAACACAATGACCAATTAAGAATACATTATTGAGGTATCGTGCCTCTGAAAATTGTCCATTTTAAATTGATATAAGATTGTTGTGCTTGGCAGAGGAGACAACTAGCAGTCCAAATCCTAGTATCACTAGGTTTCAGACTAAACCACCCTTCAAAAAAACCCCACAACAGACTAAATTAAAAACAAAAGTGAGGACGCCTATGTAAAGGTACCCTGGCCAGGCGCTGGCTCCAGCCCTGATAGAGCCGTGTCAGGTCTCCCCCCATCTGCCGCAGAGCCTGCCTTCGCTGAGCTTCTGTCTCCGCGTGGATCAAGTCCCCCAAGCCCTCGATCTCCGTCAGATCCAGCTTGCCAGCGTGGAAGGCCCGCCTGGTAAACTCCCCAGGCTCCGCTGGCCGTACCCCCGGAACACCACCTAAGATGGAGGCCCTGTGTTTAGAATTAGATTCACCCCGGGAGTAGGAAGCCATCTTACCAGGCAACATTTTTATGGCACTAATGGAAAAGATGCAGAAGCCATATGAATAGGCATAGACCTTACAGATTTTATATTCCACTACATATTGTTGATTTTGAACAACTGCACAATAATATATGACACCTTTTTTAAAAACAGTAATAATCTGTCTACGAGTAGGAATTATGAGTAATAACTGTAGTATAAATTGAGAACTTAATTATTAATGGCATATTTCGTGCTTCATCTAATATCTCCATTAATACATTTTAAATCTCAGTATTAGAAGGAACGTTCCAAAACTGACATACTCTAGTGCCCTCTAGCGGTCAAAGGTATGAACAGCATGGCCACTAACAGGTAAATGACCTTTACATAACAACAGATGCTATTTAAAGAGGAACCCCAATGGGAAGTAAAGAAATGGTGTGCTTTTTAAAAGGGGAAACTTTTCTACTCATTTAAATTCATTGACCACCAGTTTAGATGTTCTTGTCTTACCGAGGGCTTGTAAGACCCCAGTGATGACAGCAGCACCCCCGTGTAAGTGGAACTCTGCACTGTCCTCTCCAGTGAAGCTGCGCGGTCCTGAAACCGGGTACACTGACATGTGGCTACGGCACGGCTCTCCGGCACTGCACGCACGTGTTATTTCACAGCCGGGAAGACCTTATATGTGCCCCTCCCTCGACATCGGACCTGGGAACCACAGCACGAGTCCCCGGTCGAGTAGCTCCTGGGAACGGGGGTCGGTGATGTTTCGGAGGACCGCGGTCCGCGGGGGAGGCAAGCCCCGCGCCGGTCCGGCCATGCTCCGGAGAAGCAGTGCAGAGGCAGGGCCGCTGACACGCACCACTGCCACGCCGCACCTTCCGTGGCCAGACGACAGTGCGAAAATGGTGTCGGCATCATGTACCGCTTTGCAGCACAGACTCTTCGTTAGATTAAATCTGCTCAGAAAAAGAAGAGTGCATGGCCATCCGAGATCAAAAAGTCCCATAAAATACATTTATTACAGAAAAAAAATAATGCGAACATGCATTCATTCCCAATTCAGTAAAGACTAGCCAAAAGCAACTAAAAAAGAAAGCGTTAGTAATTATTTATAATAACTAACCTGAATCCCTTTCTAATGGATGAAGATATTCTCCAAACCGCTATAGAATTTAAAAACATTTCATTACACAGAACTACTATTTTATCTGTTTCAAAATACGAACTGATATGATCTATATTACTTACAACAATTAAATAACAGATTAAATAAATAACATGCCTTTTCCTTTGCACGCTACTCTCAAAATAAATGGCGTACTGTCACGCCTCCTAGAATGGAAGTTTCTGATTGGTTAAGGTAATGCATGTCATACAATATTCGTAGATATTATTGGTCTGTCTTCCATCAATCAATATCAAACCCTCCGTCTTGTGGGCTATCGTAATGTTTCCGTGTGACAAACCAATTTATGCCGAGAAACTTTCCGTAAACATTTAAGTATTATTTATTTTCCTAACAATGGTCTACATTCAATGACATAATTTAAAAAGTTGCAATTTTGAGTACATTTTCCCTTACCAGAGATATACTATTTTTCCCCACAATATAAAGTTAATTCAATGCATGGTAGCGGTTTAAAAGAATTATATTTTAAACTTCAGTTGTGATTTCCCCATTATGGTCTTTTTATGTATGTATGTATTTGTTTATTTATTTTTCTATTTTGTTACAGGCTTATATGGCTTTAAAAATTGCCCTAATTTAATGTAAAATTAATCTATCATGATCAAATGCTCATTTGTCATCCGCTGGGGTAACAAGTTTGATTGAGTTATGAAATTTTAGAGTTAATATAAAATCATCAGTGTAGTTAAACGTGATGTGCAGCACGTATATCAAGCAGGGGCGTTTTCCCCGAGCGCGGTTTTGTTTTCTGTCTATCATCTCATTTGGGTGTTTTCTGTTTACTCCCTTTCAGATAAAGGACAGAATCTGAAAGAACCTGTGTTTGGAGCAACAGAAATACGGACTAGGAAATCTGTGGGGTTATGATTTTCTATTGTAAACAGGAAGACAATGTTCATTTCAAGAATGTATCCTTGTTCACATTTCATGGTATTTGGCATTGCTTTCCACAGATAACATTTGCATCAGTCAGTAGTGGCATTAACGAGTCACTGATAATGTGATGCCTGTTCTGTTGTGGAACCCTGCAGGTCACTTCTAGTCTCAGCAGTGAAGTGCTGAGTAAGCAGGATTCGGGCTGGGGATCTGCCTCTGAGCAAGACAGAGGAAATAGAGTTATGTGGCAAACAATGACCAGGAGAGATGGAAAACGTCAGAAAAGATTGTTGCAACGCCTGCAAGAGAAACTGCAACCTACACAATAAATCACTGGTGCTGCTCCCCCCCCACCGACAATCACATGTTTCTAAACCACTGTTTTCCAATCTTGGAAAACATACATTTGTCTATACTTGGCAGAACATATAGGTTTTTGTGGATGTGTTTAGCTTAGCTGCTAATAAGTTCTTCTATCTTATCATGTCATGGTCCTAATGGTTAGTAAAACAAAGGTGGATTTCATTGCTGTGGATCAATAGGATTGCATCTTTGCAGCCGAATACTTTTCAGCGCTACTTAGTGTGTGTGCAAGTGAAAAATAACTAATGACAATAATTTATGGCTCAGATACCCTTAGCTTACAGAAACAGAATTACATTATACAGAGCCTCTGCATTTAGCTGGGTTTACTACATTCTGTTTTCTGTTTTTCCTCCACAATACACACACACACACACACACACACTGACGTTTATATTCATATCTTTGTGGGGACCGTCCATTACTCTCTATGGGCAAAACCCTATTCCCAACAATGGCAACCAATCAATCAACAAAATACAATACTTTTGGCATGTTTTTTTGGTCGTCGTTACAGATTTTTTTTAGTAAAGTTGAGTTTCCTCTTGTGCCGACTGAAAAAGTGGTTACCTCTTGGTTGTTATCAGTGCTGCTATAATTTTAATTGTGACCTTCCATCCAAGGTGATCCCCGCCCTGGGTGCCTTGCCATCCGGGATGGGCCCTGTCCTATCCAAGGTGACCTCCGCCCTGGATGCTGTGCCTCGCTCTGGGTGCCTTGCCACCCGGAATAGGCTCTGTCCCATCCAGGGCAACCCCCCCCCCCGCACCCTGGGTGCTGTGCCTCCCGGGATGGGAGCCTGCATTGGATAAGCAGTTATGGACAACAGATGGGCGGACATGTCTAAAGTTGTTTTAAACTGATGTATGTCAGTAAGAGAATGTACCACACATGGTTATGAATGTACATTATATTATTGAAATATGTCATTATTAGATGGCCTTTCTGAGAGGGTACCATGGCTCACACCTCCAGGGCTGGGGTTCAAATCCCACTAACATTCTGTGTGGGATAAGATTTAGTCACCCCCCCATGGATGTATTTCCTTATTGTCACTATGGTTGAGGGGCAGCACTGGTCTCACACATCCAGAGTTTGCATGTTTTCCCTGTGTTTACAGGGTTTCCCTGCGGCTACAATATAATATTTCC
The DNA here is from genome assembly GCA_011763525.2 of Mormyrus iriodes. NCBI lineage: Eukaryota > Metazoa > Chordata > Actinopteri > Osteoglossiformes > Mormyridae > Mormyrus > Mormyrus iriodes. Next base: position 1,279,339 of record JAAGVU020000032.1, read on the forward strand.
TTATAATACGCCATTCATAGTACACGACAAGAGTGAAGCACATGCTTAATTACTGCATAAAACTAAGGTGTGCTTTTCTGTTTACAAAGTAGGCACTGTTTCCATGTCTTTGTCACAAAAATAATCCCAAATGTACATTTAATACCTTTAGGACAGAAAATATATTTCCCAGGAAAAGATCAAGCATTTTCAAGTCTAACTGAAAAACCGAGCTATGAAGATATTCGGCGATAATGAATAAATCATAAATGATTTCCATGCCCGGGGTAGCCGGCGTCGCTCTCGCTATACCTCCGGGGCAGACGGTGTCCCTGCCAGCCACCCGGGGCGGACTCACCGCAAGGCAAGGGCAGGCGGCCGCCTGGGGCCCCTGAAAACTAGGGGCCCTATAAAGACACAATTCCCAGAAGTTACTTTTAATGATATAAAAGTATGTGGCCATTTACATTATAGCAACATGTCTGTCTGTTATTAGCATTTTTCGCGACAGTTTTCAGGATAGCCGAAGTTTCCCCCCGTCCCGGCTGTAATGGACTGTTCCGCTCTGAGCCCTCGCGCTGCCTACCGGCGCTTCACAGCCGAGCGAAGCGGCACCAAATAGCCGAACGGAGGAAGGGAGACCAGCGTTAGGCGTACAGATACCGGGTCTTTGATACTAACCCGCTGGGGGGGCACACGTGAACAGACGTGGAGAGAACACAATTAAACGAACGTATGAAAAAATTCAAGAATAACCTTAGCAAAAGAGGGGACCGATAACTCCTTAAATTCGGCCAACTGATCCGCCGGTGTGATACCCCTCTCCCCCCATCGGCGGATTTTACCGGCAGCATTGCCCCCCATCATGGTCGGTAAGTTTGATGGCTGGTACCCCGCGCTTTGATTAGCATGTTACTACTCTTCCGTCATTTTTAGTTCCCTCTCGTCTCTCTTTGGGCTCAAATAGCTGCTTAGGGGCCCCTACCCACGGCAGCCTAGGGCCCCCAGAGAGGTTAGTCCCCTTCTACAGCCACTGCAGTGAAAGAACCGGTTAACTGCGACTAACTCAGCCTTGCGTTGCTAATGTAAGCAATGTAATGTAACCTATTAGTCTAGGCAGGTTATATGTCAACGATACATAAACATTAAATTGTGTAAAATATTAATAAGCTGTCACCATGTCTTGTTTACAAATGCATAGGGATCGCAAAGCAAGACCATTTTTGTTGGTTACTGTCACTGAGACCCTGGTAAAGATTCATTAGTCCTGCGCTGAACATGAAATAACACTGAAGGCGACGAGAAGCGCCGACGTCTCCAGCGCGTGTGTCAGCGCGTGTGAGCTGGCTCGCGTGTGTGTGCGCGCGCCTGTGCGTGCGTGTGTGTGTGTGTGTGTGTGTGAGAGTCTTTACCCTCTTCTCTTTGTCCCTCCTACCAAGACTCGCTCCGGTGCGCTATCTATCCGCATGTAGCCTATCCCGCTGCAAACCAGGATGAACCACAACAACCTTCATCTCACTTTCACGTCCATTTAAACTCTCGTCCCCCCGGCTCAGACCGGCCTCGATCTATGCTACCCTGACACACCATATCGCACTCCCTTCTCCCCCGGCATCACCGACACTCGCTCCCCCTCTGGAAGCAGCATGCCCGAGACGGGAGCGGCAGCAGCAGCGACCGCTGCAGCCGCAAACGGAACCACCGACAGCGAGGGCTCACGGCACAGACACCGATCGCAAGGAGAAGGAGAAAAGGCAGATCCCCCCGCTGCTTCCCAGCAAACCTCCTCCGGGGTCTTGGGTGAGTCTCGCTTGTGTTTAGGGCGACGTACAGTGAGTTCGTGCACGAAATGCAAAATCTGAGCAGCAGACGCAGGTGGATGCGAAGGGGAGGCTGGAGCTGCTTATTAGATACAATGAATCCGCCGCAGACGTGCCCCGTCCTTTTGTCTGCGGATCCGCCACATTAACGAAAACCCCTTAAAATGACATTTCTTATCGTTGGCATGACGCTCAAAAGTGCAGCAACGCCTTTGTCTCCGAAGGTCAAACACATCATCCTTGCTGTCAGGGCACATTTCCCGTTTTCCTCATTTTTGCTGGTAAGATGCGTTCAGACTTTATTCGCCCTCGGTGTTATGTCCTAAGCCGAAACGAAACATCCCGTTATTCCCCTAGTTTCTGACAACAATAACTTTCTGAAGTGATGCTGTAGGAAGGAAGGTTAAATAGGCTTTGTTTTGGCCGTAACTACCCACCTTCAGGTTTAATAGGTTTGATAGTTTTTGATCAGACTGTAATGACGAAAATAATGTCTGCAAATCCGCGATTTTGCAAATATTACATGTAGTTACAATTTAAATGGAACATGAATGGTGTTTTGTTTCTGCCACCATGTCCCTTTACATCTGGCCTTTCACACGTTTGATGCCGTGTCTCACGTTAGCACAGGCGGGATGCGCTTGGTTAGGGTTAAACGGCCATGTCGGCTGGCAGGCTCGCTCTTTTGGGGGTAAAAGCGGCGGATAAGCCGCGCACACATTGCGGCGGTGGCGCCTGAGTCCGCGGCCGTCGCTTGCGCTCCAGTTGTGCTGCATGATGATGCGGTGTAGCACGGCCATACTATGTCTCAGGGACCTTATGTAGCTATGCTGGAGCAAAGCTGTCTGATTCATAGAGCACACAAACGGCGCCGCGATCAGCTGCAATCCTACGTCAGATCAGTCATATAAAGATCATGACAATGTAAACGCAACATGAGATATGCTCTTGTTCTACTTTATGTTATTCCGTGTCTACATGTTTAAATGCCTTTTCATTAAAATTATTCTTATTTAGTGTGATCTCACTGTAACGGTTTAAAAATATATTCCATATTCATATATTTTTAGAAAAGTTCTTTCAACTTGTAACTTTGATTGACCGGTTCCGTGGTTGTGTTTGTGGCCGCGGTGGTGGATGTAAAGACTGCCGTGAAACCAAACATCTAAATGTACGATTTTGAGCTTCTTCATTTCATGGGTAAATGTTATAAACGGGTCCACCTTGTAAGCTTTTACTGACACATTTTGAGAGCTGGCCTGTTTCCCTTTGTTTAACGTGCTGGCCTAGCAGTGTCATTGACCATTGTGAATGAATATGTACTGGCTACACAGAAATGCTTTGCCGACATACTTCTCTGCTAAAAGCAAAATGTGTGTTTGCTGGAAACAGGGAAATCCATATTTGAAAACTGCTGCTTATTATAACCCACGTGCTTAGTCGCTGCTGCACCCATAGCCACTGCAGCAAATTTAGAATTGGTATACTGGATGGATGCAGGAGGTGGGGAGCAATGCTTTCTGTTGAACTTCCTGGGAAATGTTTTGCCTGTACATCCTGACTTGTGTTATTGTGCTTTTTGTTTACAGTAGCTGGTACAGGATTATACGTGAGCCAGGAGATATGTTTGCTCTCTCTGAAGGCCGGTGCATAAACCGAGCGTCTTTACTTGAAATAAATTTACTTGAATTTCCTACTTGCACATCTGCTGTTGTGGAATTTGCACGTCAGAATTTGATCGTGCATTCACACAGTTAGATGGTGTTCATGAAAATTAAATATCCCAGTTTGATAATGAGCGGATTTCAGTGGAAGTAAATCAAGCCTTGTTTCTGAAGTATTTTTTCAATGCAATGAATCAGATAAAATTATGAGTTTTATAGCTAGCAGTACTTTTACTTTTCTAAAGGCATGAATGTTTCATTATAGGATAACACATATTTAAAAGTAATTAAAACTCATAACTCTTTGGTCCATGTTCAGTGATTTTGGTGTTTCCTAGTTGTGCTGCTGTGTGTTTCTTTGTCTGGCCATTCGGTTTGCTGCATGTTTCTTTGTCTGGCCATTCGGTTTGCTGCATGGTAACTTAAAACTTAAGAGAAATCTAGTGTAACTGGCCCCCCCACAAACACTGGGACATATTTGTGGGGTTACCCGTTTGTGCAGTCTTAATGCAATATTTAACAAAGCGTCTTAATAACAAATTTATTATGAATATTTGGTTTGATTTAATATTGAATACACATCTCAACTTTCTGCAGAGCTGACTGGTAATGACTGAAGCACTCCTGGTACTTTCAAATGCATTATTAAACCATGCAGAGATGGATTAGGGGTACAGAGGTATTTGGAAATCTTATTGCATGTATCTAACAATGAATGGGGATGGTTAATTTGCTTTAACACTAGAGACCCAATCCTCAGAGGAGTGACATCATCGTATTGCTGTCTATGCTCTCCCCTGGATCCACTTTCAGCATAGAGCTGCTAATTTCTGCAGAGTGATCTCAGATACTGCTCACTGCAGGGTGACCTTCATGCTAGTTGCACATATTTTCTTTTTTGCTGTTGAACTTCTCCATCAGATGCATGGGTATTGGGTATTATACAGGCGTAATGGCTGCAGTGCCATTAGTCCCATTTTAAGGATTGGATGCACCATTTAAAAAAGCTTAACATGCTCTGAAACCTGGGGGGGGGGGTTAAGCCACTGAGGAATCTGACTGTGTCATTTTACCTAAGTGAAAACTAATGGCCAGAGCCGTGTAGATATGTTGAATCTTTGATAAGCTAGAGAGATAAATCCAGGAGTTCAGAGGATAAGCAGTGGCTTTGCCTAGCATCGCTATTACACAATATAATATACTGGTTCAAATGTTATTGAAATGGCGAAGCAGTCTACTTTGGCTGTAACATGTTTTCAGCAGTTTTTAGATCAGTTAAACTTTTTAAAAACTTTCTTTTTGTTATAGTCAAACATTTCTTCTTGTGTCGATGCACAAAATAAACCAGTCACCAAATTGTCTTATGTTCAGCATAAAAGCATAAAAAACTTACTTCACAAATGAATAATGTACAATGCTATCTTTTGAAATGATTATTCAGACAGGTTTTTTTGGCCTGAGTAAAGCATGTTGTAATCAGTAGCTACGCAGTTAGAGTTTTTCACATCCAAGGTTTAAAGGTAAAAGTATGACCAGACAGCATGGTAAATTTCCCTGTGTACTGGCTATTTCTGTGTCCACGTGTGACATACAGTGCAGTGTATTACACACTGTGAATTCGTTTTTGAAATTTTAAGCTAAGTTAATTTATTTTTGGAAAATAAGATAATGATGGTGGTGCAGTGGTTAGCACTGTTGCCACACACCTGTGGGACCAGGGTTCACATCTCTGCCTGGATTCCATGTCTGTGGATGTTCCATGTCTTACATGTTCTCCCCATGTTGCTACCCCCTCGCCCAGTCCAAAAACATGCTGAGGCTGATTGGGGTTGCCAAATTGCCCGTAGGTGTGAGTGTGCCCTGTAATGGGTTGGTGCCCCATCCTGGGTTGTTTCCTACCTTGTGCCCACCTCTTCCAGGATAGGCCTCAGACTCCCCCTGACCCCGAATGGGATAAGCAGGTACAGAAAATGGATGGCTGGAAGATAATGGGATTAAGGTCACTTTGCAACAGTTTTTATCATCTGAATAATAGAACTATTGTACACACTGAAGCACACATAGGAAGCCTGTGCCTCACAGCAGCGTTTCAGTTTGAAAATTGCATTTCCATCCTGGCACTTAAAAATACGGTTTGAGTGAACTGGTGATGTGGAATTATGCTCCCACAGTTACACAGGCGTTTTTGTGTGCTGTGCATGTATGTGTCCCGCGATGTACTGGCATAATATGCAGTCCATGCTTCTTCAGACAGGTTTCCGGGACTCTGGAGCCTCTTGATAAGCGGGTATTGCAAATGGATGGCTGGAAAATAGCCAGGAGTAAAGTCTCCAGCATCACTGTGGTCACATCAGTGTGCCCGGGGCTAAGAGGCACAGTGTGTATGGCGTACTGCAAGGGGTTCATTGTTCGTGCTTAGTATGTCTGTGTGTATAAATAAGCTGGAACATGTATCTCAGGTTCATTTCAGGAAAAGCAGATGGAATTCGGATGGATGTGTGGTGCATGTGTGCATACATACACAGACAGAGGGTGCAGGCTGCAAAGCAGTACATGCCAGCAAGCCAGGAAGATAAGTGATTTTTCCAAACATGGAAATAGTCTGTATTCCTCAAAAAAGCTCTGCAAATATTATTATGCTGTGCACATCTTGCAGTGATTGGACACTGACTATGTAAACTGATATGTAGACATTGTTTCTTGATAAATATTGTAATTGTTTGATTGGGGAAGGTTATTAAGTTATTCCGGTTCTTCTTTTACATGGTAGGTTTTCTTAACTGAAATTAAGATAAATTGATTAAGGGAATAATAAGGAATAATTTATATTTTACCTTGAATTTTATTTTCTCAAACTATTAAGCAAAAATACTAATTAGGAGCTAACAATATTCAAGTGAGATTGGGGATGCTAACAGCATGAGTTTTGAAATATTTTTGTTATTTTTCTATATTTCTATATTTACATGAGAAGAAATACATTGTTATTGAGACTTGCTTTTTATAAGGTGAAGCGGGACAGGTCCTGTCCTGAAAGTAACAGCACACCAGCTGTTTTGGGGGGGGGGGTGTGTGGGGGGGTGATACTTTGATGTAAATCCTTGATGATATGAAGTGTGAAAAGTCAGTCATGTAAGTGTGAAAATGGGTCTAAACTGTGCTATGCCAAAAGTGTGAACTGCTGTAAGTCAAACAACTGCTTGTATAACAACCCTCCTAATGTTTCCACAAGTATGGCCTGTGTGCTTACGTATGTGTAGTATTGTAATGAATGTCTGAAATGAAAATGCTCTAGAAAATTGCTGAATTTCATACAGCTTATTATTGTTGATTTGCACAGTATTTCTTTTGTTCATGGCAGCTACAGCTGGCTTCCATGTTTCTCAGAATGCAGCAATTTAGAGTGATTTTTGTACTTTTTAGGTGCACTGGAATGTTTTCATCTGGCCATAAATACTGAAAGAGAGCCAGTTTGGAATGAAGTCTTGCTTGGTTTTGTTGGGTAAAAAGCCTGTGAAAAGCTAAATTGGTTAATCTGACCTTGCCCTGTGTCCATCCATCCATCCACCCACCCCAGGACCCTTCAAGCTGCTGTTCCTGGTCAGGCTGGCAGGGTCTAGCCTTGTGTGAGTGACGTAATTAGGTTTGTTATTTGCCAGAATAGGGCAGTAATTACTGGATCTCATTCCTCGGCTACTAAACTTCACACAGGACTTTTTAGAACTTCTGGTGCTGGAAATGACAGAATTGCAAGCTTTCCTGTTAAAGACAAAAAGTTTGATTTTTGCTTGGGTGTCTTTTACCCGGAATGACGTCCTCACACAGAGTAGCCTTTAGTGAACACTTCTAATTTAAAAATTGTAAGCTGCTATGTTCATATTTCTGACACTAGTTTTCTAATAATATTTCAAGCTAAACATTTTAAGAGACATGGAGCGTTGTGGTGTATTGGTGAATGATAATGTTCAGTTTGGCTTGCTTTTAGAAAGTGAGTGTATAAGACTTCCTTTTGTGACCAAAGTCCCTCACCTGCTGTAAACCTTGGTGTTCAAATTTTATTTCATGGTTCTGCAGTGATGCACGGGTACAAATAAAGAGGGTAGGCTGGGTTATTTTAATGTTTAATATTGTGGCATTTTAGTACACTTCGTGGTGTTTGTCTGCTCATGCAGTCACTTAACCACCAGATTAAAATCGCTTAGCAGAACCCATCAGGACCCAAGTGCTCATGACACTGGAGTTCCCTTGAGCTCTGGCCTGTAACGAGCACCACCATCAGCCACTTCCCCTGATCGTCAGAAAGCACAAAGATGGGGCACTTTATGTCCACTAAGTTGCAGTAAGCAGTAAGTTACTACAAGCAGCATTGATCTGGCCTGCAGGCCTCCTGCAGCCAGTTACCATCGATGGCAGTCAGAGGTGGCGGTTTCCGAGGCACATGCTTCCTGCAGTTAAGGATCTGTCCAGTTAAGGGGACGAAACTGCGCTGTGCCAGGCTCCCGTCTCCGCAGTGGTGTGGGGTGTGGCGTTCTCCTCTTCCTCTGTTCCTGCGTGATAAAGATATGCTTGTTGAGTAAACATGCCCCGCCTCGGGAGAAATGAAAACAAATCCACCCGGCGTGTGTATCTTCAGGGAGGAACGCCATGCAGATCGGGGGCGGTGTGTGGCTCATCAGGTTAGCACACTGTGCTCATGAGCCGGAGGGCACCAGTTTAACTCTTACAGTTGGCACGGTGGGTTTATGGTTAGGTCTTTGAGCAAGGCCCCCAACCCCAATTGCTCCAGGCACTGGTTGACCAAGCTTTGGATTAAAATGTCTATTAAATAAATGTAAATATTTCGCTTGCTGTTCCTCAGGATGTTTGGTGACAGTCGATGTTTCAGACCCGACAGTAGCTGTGCCACGCACAGCGTAGTCCGGCCCTATAGGCGATTGCCTAGGGTGCCATTTGACTAGGGTCTACAAAATAGTCAGTGAAAAATATCAAAAGTCAGACCTCTAGGTTGCATTCTGTGATGTTACAGTTTTGTATTCTAGTTTTAATACTTCAGTACTTTTCTTGTGAAATGGACACCAACTAGCTAGTTAGCAGATAAATGTTTTTACTGAAATGAATCTCGCCTAGGACGCTAGAACACCCGGGGCCAGCCCTGGTCGCATGTTATGGCAGCTTGAAGACACACGGCTGTCGTCTTATATTCCTGACCTGTGCTGTGATTCCGCTAAATTACTTACTGTAACTGTAGATCGACGGGCTGGATTCGCATCATGTGCTAGGCGTTTGATTACATACAAGTAAAGGTCAAGGTGGAAACTATACAGCATATTAGATTAGTGCACTCCAATAAAATAAATTAGCGTGAATAGCTAATCTCCTACATCTGAGTAGCTCTCCATTCTGCAATTAGCGTTTTGATCATTTCAGATGTGGGGAAAACATGAAAAATATTGCATTAGCACATACTGTATATCAATGGAAAATACTTAAAATACTTTAAATATTACTCTTTTATATTCATAGGGCATCAGTAGCTACTAAACCTGAGAGAACTATGTAGGAGAGAGTGAATGTTGTTTCCATGTACGTTTAGTAGTGCGTGTCTCAGAAATGGGTCAGAGCACTTTATCGTAGTATGCGTCCTCCTGTCCCCGTCCATCCGAGCCACCAACAGCTTCTCATGTCCACACTGAGGCGCCGGCCAGATGGGCGTGGCACCACATTGGTTTGTGTCAGCTGCTTTTAGCTGAAGCTTACTTTCCAGTCGCATGCCTCTTATCGTAGTTAAGTGGCGGATATGAACTGCGAAGACTTTGCACGCAATCTGAAGTTTGAGCAATTTTGCGTATATCCTCAGACGGAGTAGCTTAGAGGCATTCTGTGCTCCGGAGTGGATTGCTGTTTTTTCTCCCCACTCATAAACAGGCCTGCCGGCAATTTTCCGTGTGGATAAGTGTGCGTTGCGAATGTACCATTTTCCACATTTCTACTCTTCCTTTCTTCCGTCCCACAAAGGGCTGACCTAGATATGCGCATGCACTGCTTCAGTTCGGGGCGTTAGAGTCAGACACATGGTAGTAGGGATGTTTGTATACGATAAAATTAACTATTCCGTTTCTTTAATTTTCATCTATTTTGAGGGTCTCTTTATTTAAGCGAAGTTAGACGTCCACATTCTAAATTATTAATGTCATTATTATATCGCATTATGTGACTGTAAAATTTGAGTAGTTACGTTTACCTTGTCTGTAATTGAAATCAACCGCTAAGCATAAAAGTCAGTTTCGATCTCTTGAATTTCTGCTGTGTGCAAGGTGCGTTTTAACAGGCTGTCATGTGAGATGTTCCAGCCTTGTTCTGTACAGTGTGTGGCACCACAGCAGCGCGGCATTGTTCTTAACAGTACCACTCTTTCCACACGCCCATCCCCGAAAATTGTTCCTTTGCTTTGGTGGCTTTGGTGCCACTGTGGGTCAGTTGTTATACCCTATTTAATTTTGTGGATCGTTTCAGCATGTGCCAACATTAATTAGATTGATTGCAGTCTCACAAATGAGTAACAGTCATTTTTCAGGTTTCGTTTTGGTTAGTGATCAAATACGTTGAAACCGCTTGTGTAAACATGGCTGGGCAAAATTTTGTTCCCTGTTCTATGACAAGAAATGCAGTTTGGACATTTTATGTAATTATGCAAATTATGTGATTATTAGTTATAAAATTATGCCATTTATGTCTAATAGCCTACAATTAGGTGAGCTTAGTAGTTTTTCTCTTTTCTACTTCAGTGTAAAGCGCGTTACTTAATGTAAATTAGCGCTAAAATGTAGCAAAGTGACATGATGGGAATCACCCATGTCCCTTGGAGCTGGCGGCGATTTTAATGAGGCGTTTATTCGTATTCATCTGGTTATTACCTTGGTGGTGCTGCCGTGTGGATGTCGAGGATCGGCGGCAGCTGGGTTAGCGTGGTGCTTTCCTGGGACCCTGTGGGAGGAAGCTCAGCACCGCTGTGTAACTGCCGGACTCCCTGCCCACTAGATTTTGGCACAGGCGGCACCCAGAGGGGTCCGGCAGAGAGAGAAAGAGAGAGAGGGAGAGATAGAGGGAGAGAGAGAGGCAGCAGTGCCAGGCAAGCCTGCGAGAAAGGATTCTCTGTCCACGAACAGGTCTGTGCGCCCAGCTACTGAGGAAGAAGAGCGGATACAGGATGGGGGGAGCGTGCGGATGTCTGTCTTTGGCCCGCTGGGAAGGCTGGGGGGGTAGAGGCTATTGGCAGGAAATGATAATGGGGGTCTGTATTTGGAGGGCAGGCACTGGAGAGAAATGGAGAGGGCGGGCCTGGCTTTGGGAATGTCTGTGCTTTTCATGCGTGTGGGCTGAGAATAATGAATGCCGGCTCTTTGCATTTTTTTCCCTGCTTATATGGGAGTGGATGGAACAGACTGTGAGAGGCCCTGCATCCTCCAGCAGACACGCGTGACGAATTCTGGGTGGGAAGAGACGTTTGTGCGCCGAGCGTGCTGCACGACAGGATGCAGCGTAGGCCGCCGCATTATGCGCTGCTCCCATGCATGCAGCGTTATCTTCTGGAAAGCAAATGTCTTCAGGATTACAGGCAGAAGTGAGACGTGTATGTTGATGTGCAGTTTCCTAATGCAGGCAGTTGTGGTAGACATGTAGATGCTATAGTTACCCCGCAGGGACACACGTTTGTAACTGTCACATTCAAGCTTGAAATCCAAGGTGGGTGTGAAAACTTCCAAGCATCATTGAACTCGGTTTCACACGTGTACGCTGGTTGACGCCCATGAAACATATCATATGAATGGTGTCACCATAAAGAACATGCTAAGTATGCAGGCTGCCAGATTCTTTATCGTTTGTGGATGTACTGCATGTTTTTAAATAGCGTGGTTAGTCTATTTCAAATTTTATACCGAAGCCTTTTCCCTTCCTGCATGGTATTCCGTGACATGTGTGGTTAGGATCCATATGTTAGGTGGCTGTGGTAGATCTGGCAAACGCCTGTGTGTGCAAACCTCATGGCGGTTTAAGCCACCATCGGTGTTGGCTGGAGTGAGAGGCGTTCCTGAAATGTGAGCTTAAACCATGCGTTTAGGGTAATACAAACCTTTCCTGCAGCCTTTTGTCATGTTTGCATGCGTAGGACAATAGAATCTTTGAGCAAGACACAGAGCCGGTCTGCAGGTGTCCCCTTCACCGAAAGCTGTCACCGCGATTGGAGATAAGGGACGTCTTACGGTGCCCACCTGTTGAATTGCGGCTGCCGGTTGTTTAGCCCTACCAGTCAGTGTCAGGCCTGCGAGACACAAATGTCAACACGGCCTCTATAAACGGGTTGGATGGTTCCCAGAAATGCTGTTGATAATCTCCTCTCAGAGCAGCTGGTGTGGATTAATGGGGCGTCCCCCTGCAGCCCCAGGTAGAAGAGCCGTTTTCTGCTTCTGCATTGCTGCAGTCCTTGCACTAAGGCTGCTCTGTGGTTTTTGGGGTTCGTAGGCTTATCAAAGTAAGAAAGAGCTTGGTTATTACTCATAATCATAGTGACCTTTATGATTTCACTGTGAACAGAAATTGTGAAATGGGTCTGGTGACGTCCCCAATTTAGTAAGTCAGTAAGTAATAATTATTAAAAGAGAAGGGTAAAGGTAGTCAGTCCTTGAGAACAACATCATTAACATGCAGAGTTGATTTAGTCTGCGAGGATTTTGTTGCAATTGAAATGCTCTTTATAATCAGCTATTATTTGCGTTGTTGTGTTTGTATATGTGTATTAAAAGTCAAAATATTATTTTACACTTTAAGACAATGATGCAGTATCCTAATGGATAGTTGTACACAAACTACGTAGCAAGTGTTCAGTGTTGACGTTGTTAATGAAGATACACGGTGGGATGTTACAATAAGCCCTGGCTGGGAAGGACGCGATGTACCGCACCCATCCAAACACACAGCTACAGCTCAGAGAGTCTTCTGTCAGGTCGTCACCGAAATCAGTAGTAGCACTTGCTAATACATCACATTATTTTATTTGCGTGGTTTAAGTCTTATTTTACTGATGTCAGCTACTGTTCTACCCAAAGTTTTATGTCTCGGCCATACTGGCTCTATTCGTTGCTCAGGATAGTGAGATTAGGGTAATGTTTGGCTTGTAAGTTAATCAGGATAATATGCACAGGAAACGTGGAGCGTTATGCCTGCAAACAATGAGCCTATAGCCTCTGCTTCCAACATGCAGGGCGAGCCATGCCAGTAGCTACTGCCCAAGACACTGCACTGCAACAGGTTGGAATGAGGGGCTCAGTTTCACACTCTCTCTGTCTTCCTCTGCTTCTGTCTCTCAGACAAGCTGTTTGGAAAGCGACTCCTACAGGCTGGACGCTACATCATGTCTCACAAGTCTTGGATGAAGACAGTGCCCACAGAAAACTGTGATGTCCTCATGACTTTTTCAGGTGCGTCAAATGGGAAGCGCCCTTGTGACTGTAACACATTTTGACTTCTTACTACTCTGTGTTCCTCCACCCCTTCATCCATTCGTACCATCCAGGCCCAGGGCTGAATCCGCTGTAGTGCTGATTTGTACCACACTGTTTGCATTGATCTATTTTACCTTAATTAGTCTCTGGCCTGTGTCAACCAACACCATAGCTATGAGAGTGCTTTTGCTATTTGCTCATTTATTTTTAAAATGTCATTATAGTTTCACCTAAATGCCATTTGAATCATTGTCCTATTTGTTGGAAAAAGTCACACTGCAATCTACCAACTGTTGAAAAATATACACAGGCCAATAATTATATTTCACTTTCATATTTTCAAAGAAATTCATGATTATTTAAGTGCAAGTTCTGTAATTATTGGTATATAAACATCAGAACCCTTTCTGTTGTGATGGAGTTGGAATTTTTAAATATTGTCACAGCCAGAAACACTGTTTTTATGCAATATTAATGAAATGCTACTTTTTATGTTCATCCCCTAGATTCCATAGATGACCATACGTTACTATGGTTACTGAATCACATCCGGTTGGGTATTCCAGAGCTCATCATACAGATACGACATCACAAGCAAACGCGGGTCTACGCTTTCTTTGTGACTGCAACCTATGAGAAGTGAGTCACATTGTTTGGATCTGGGATGGTGCACAAGACGCTACAGTTAAAGACTAAATGTAAATGGCCAACAGGCGGCAGTTTGAATACGACATGAGAACTGCTTTTATGACTGTGTCATTAATTTTAATTCATTTCAGTACTGACTTGCATAGACAGATAGACAGATAGATAGATAGATAGATAGACAGACAGATAGATAGATAGATAGATAGATAGATAGATAGACAGATAGATAGATAGATAGATAGATAGATAGATAGACAGATAGATAGA
>JAAGVU020000032.1:1293316-1306343 GCA_011763525.2 Mormyrus iriodes
ACAGATAGATAGATAGATAGATAGATAGATAGATAGATAGATAGATAGACAGACAGATAGATAGATAGATAGATAGACAGACAGATAGATAGACAGACAGATAGATAGATAGATAGACAGATAGATAGATAGACAGACAGATAGACAGACAGATAGATAGATAGATAGATAGACAGACAGACAGACAGATAGATAGATAGATAGATAGATAGATAGACAGATAGATAGACAGATAGATAGATAGACAGACAGATAGACAGACAGATAGATAGATAGATAGATAGACAGACAGATAGATAGACAGACAGATAGATAGATAGACAGATAGATAGACAGACAGATAGATAGACAGACAGATAGATAGATAGATAGATAGACAGATAGATAGACAGACAGATAGATAGATAGATAGACAGACAGATAGATAGACAGACAGATAGATAGATAGACAGATAGATAGATAGATAGACAGACAGATAGATAGACAGACAGATAGATAGATAGATAGATAGACAGATAGATAGACAGACAGACAGATAGACAGACAGACAGATAGATAGACAGATAGATAGATAGACAGATAGACAGACAGATAGATAGACAGACAGATAGATAGATAGACAGACAGATAGATAGACAGATAGATAGATAGACAGATAGATAGATAGGTAAGATGCATATCGTAAAATGCTTGGAGAATATCTGTTAGCTATATGGGCAACATAGTAAGGAAGTTCATGTAGAAAATCACAGACACAAAGCCGCACTTATTATAGACTGTAAAAGGTGTTGGCTTGTGTTTAGGGTGTAGTGACGTGTCTTATTTCAGTCTTGCTTTATTAGTCATACTAAAGTTTCCCTTAACCTATGGGGTTAGTCAGACAATCCAGGTGTGCGCTAGGAAAATTGCACCGTAACAAGGGAAATGGCTTGTTTTCAAAATATTAATATCTATGATTAAGATTGCATTTAAAACTCCTGTAATATATCAAATTGTAATCCTCATAAAAAGACAAACCTCATTCACAATTAATATAAAATGCTATACAACAATGTCATTAATGTTACTTATATTGCTTGGTGTGTCATAGGGTGAACAGAATATGTAGGTATAGTTATTTAAGCACAAGTTTTAAAAAGTCTCTGAGGAGGAAATGAGTCTGTTGATAATTTGCTGAGCACAAATTAAGAATGATTATGTAAATGAACAGGCACAACTTGTTAATTTCACGATCACCACTGCTACAAGAGACATTCATTAAGGTTCGTTCAGCCACATCTATGACAGGGCGTAATCAGCAAGGAGCCGACTTAGCATGATACTCCACAGTCAGCACCTGGACTGTAAAGAAGTATCTTACACTAGGAGTTGCTACTCTCTGTGTGAGGTGAAACGTGTCTCTCTGAGGTGGCCCAGTGCCAGCTGGCTTGCGGAAGAGGAAGTGAAACAAAGCAAGGTTCCTTTTCTGATTGGCTAGTGAAAAAGTGCAGTCACAGCATAGCTTTAGATATTTTGTTATGTACGAGACATTTTTACCCAATCTGAATCAATATGTGTGTCCAATTGCAACTGAAAAATAGCTTATGTCAAATGCAGTGTTGACATGCAAGACATGTATGTGTGACATGCAAGACATGTATGTGTGACATGCAAGACATGTATGTGTGACATGCAAGAGGGTCGACATTGTGTCATAGAAAGATGCCACTGCAATTTGTTGCCTGTCATTAGAGTTCAAAAAAGGATGTGATTCTTTACCCAAAGAAAAGTGCAATATTAGATTTATTTATTCAGCAGTGCCCCTTTAAATATGGGAACATGTATCATAATGCAGTCTGTAAGCGGAAATGCAGTCTAAAGCTATTACACACGCTAAGCAGCTACCATGAACTGATAAATTGCAGTCAACTTCTTAATTTAATAATCGCCATGATCCCTTCCCCATGCAGCACCCCGCACTCAAGAAACTGTCTAAAATGCATTTTCCATTAAGGCAAATATTAAAAAGAAATAACAGAGGCTTCACTTTTTCATTATGTCTCGTCATAATTGTCTGTGCACCACTGAACATATAGCCATGTTTTGCTTGTTTTTTTGCCAAGGCTTTGGTGAATATGGCCCTGGCGCCCCATTGGCTGATCGTTTGTAGCGATGACTTCATAGGCTGGCACAGACCGCGTGTTTTAGCCGGCCGTGGGTGCTGAGAGCTTGCAGAACCGGTGACCTTTACCGAAGCATGCTTCTGCTTACTGAAGTCCTGCACCTCCCGCCTGCTGCTCACCATCTCCCCCTGGTGGGCTACTGTTCAAGGTGAAATAGTAGGTTAATCCAAAGAAAGCAGAAGGCCTTTGGTATGAACCCTTGTCCCTACACAGCTTTTCTCGTGCTTTGGATGGGGCCTTGCTCATTAGAAGAGGCGAGAGAGAGAGAACAAAATGCTGTCTGTCGAAAATGAATTCCTGACTACGACACAAACAGTGATTGAAGAGCCACTGAGAAAGTGGGGAGAGGAAAACCAGAGGCGAAATAAAATAATGAAGGGTCTTGTTTGCATTAGCGCTGAAAAGTCGCGAGTCTGGGGTGACCTGTTGGAGGCTGCTGATTGGTCCGTATTTGTTTTGCTTTGTTGTTGGTGCATTTGCATTCAGTTTCAGTGCATCCTCGCCGAACGCCTTTGCTGGGGGTGTTTGACTTTGCCTGCGATCAGAAGGTCGCCGCTACAGATTCTGCGGTCAGCAGAATCACTTCAGTGTTGGGCTGTGGTATGAAGCCTAATTGCTCCAGGGACTGGCCGACCCTGCGTTCTCAATTGTGCATCACTTTTAGATATAAGTATCTGCTAAATAAATGTAAATGAATAAAAACTACAGAGAAGTTATCATTTGTAACGCATTTTAACCACGCCTGCTGAAGTAGGTGATGTAACTGCACTTTCAAGCATAAATCAGTGTGTCCGTTGGGCGTGATTGTTGCTTTATAGTGATATTAATTTGCTGGAAAGTGAGGCGGATAAGATTGGACAGCTGGCTCAGTGCACAGGCACTGCATTGCAGCCGCAGAAGGTCATTTACTATAGTTGTGTCATTCTAGTTGAATGACTGGTTTTTAATCAACCATTTTTTAAATTTATGGAGGTAGAAATGGTCAGGTAAAAATATTCAGATTCAGAAATGTGTCCACATTTTCCTCAAGACACTGAAGTTATTAACCTATACAACGTTACAGCCTAGGGTTCTGTTTGAACTCTTATGACAGTCTGGGGTTCAGTCTTTTTGGGTCATTCTGGCAGTTTCCCCAGTTTATATGTTTATTGTGTTATAGCTTGTGTGTGGAAAACGTAGTGAGATATTGCACTGCCTGCATTTTGCAAGGGTTTCAGAGTCAAGCCATTTAGGCATGTGTAAATGGCAAATAGTTGGCTGTTTTGGTTCCAGCATGGTGGCTAACATGGTTGCCTCACACCTCTGGGACCAGGGTTCGAGTCTCCGCCCTGGTGCTACATGTGTGGAGTTTGCATGTTCTCCCCGTGTCGTCATGGGTTTTTCTCCAGGTACTCCAGCTTCCTCCCACAGTCCCAAAACACACTGAAGTTAATTGGAGTTTCCAAATTGTCCGTAGGAGCAAATGGTGTGTGTGAGTGTGTGTGCGAGTGTGAGTGTGTGTCAGCCCTGCGATGGGTTTGCACCCCATCCTGGGTTATTCCCTGCCTTGTTCCCATAGCTTCTGAAATAGGCTTTGAACTCTCGCGACCCGGCATAAGACCCAGCCAGGGACGATTAACTAAAGGGGGCAGCGTGTGGCTCAGTCAGCTAAGCCTCTGTGCCTGTGATCAGAAAGTCGCCGGGGCGAGCCTGGGCATGGCACATCTGTGGGTCCGTGAGCAAGACCCTTAACCCCCCGCTCCCTGGGCACCACTATGGGTGGCTGCCCTTCACGGCCAGCTTGCTCTCAGCTACAGAGAACAAGTTGGGGGAGGCGTAAAAAGAATTTCTCCACAGGGATCAATAAAGTATCAATTTTTATTATTTAATATTATTATTAAGACAAGCAGGTGCAGAAAATGCATGGACGGATGGATGGATGGATGGAGTCCTGCCTTTAATTCCTGTTTTTGACTGAAATAATATGATGTGTTTTTCTTTTTTTTTACTGCTGAAGGTTAAGAATGTGCAGAAATGTGTACTGCAGTGTACCATAATGGGATTTGAACATACCGTGGGGATGTTTTTAAAAACTCACTGAGCATCATGAATCACTGATGTAACAGGGAAAGAACCGCTCACATTTAGATAGCAAGACACGTTTATGTGGCAGGAGGTGGCAGGTTCCTGCTGACTGGGCCCTTTTCGGGGATTTTTAAATGTTGACTGTTCGATAATGTACTTCTCTCCACAACTATTATGTAGTTGGAGAAAGAACATTTAAAATACACACATACATACATACAGATTGCCAAATTGTGCTGTGTGCAAAATCAATATTGTAGAGAAGTGTATGAAATGTTATGAAATGTTCTGGCAAATGCACATGTAAGTGAATCATCCAATACAGTGACTGTTGCATTTTTTCTGTTCTGTAATAGATAGATAGAGCTGGTGTCAGACAGATGGAAATGTCCCTCACACAGAATGCATTAAAGAACACTTTAAAGTGGGAGTGCATTAATCATCAGACTGGGCAGGAGAGGCTCATTATAATTTATAATATGGCATGTGACGTGTGAAGTACTTTTCCAAATTACATGCAGGGAACGGGCCTGTTTCATGAAGCAGGATTTCCTGCTTAGATGGATTACTTGTCAGATTTAAGGTAGTCTGGGCTAAACATAACTGAACGAAGATAAAGACCATTTAGCCCAGACTACCCTAAACCCGAGAAGTTATCCAGCTAAGCAGGAAATCCGGCTTTGTGAAGCAGGCCCCTGTTGAGGCTGGACGCTTTCGCCCTAAATGCTGCTCTTCCTGACCATAACGCCTAATGCCAGACAGTATGTCACATAATCCCTCTCTTGGCATTTAACCGCAAATGTCCCAGCCTTTCCCCACGTGTGCCATCATCTTAACAGTCTATCTGAGGTGTGATAATGCGACAAATCCTGACTGGTATGTAGTCTTGCTGGTTTCGGAGCTCTCAGACTGACCTGTGGTGGTGTGCTTTGGAAGTGCTGTGCGACTCGGCGGGTTCGCACGCTGTGTCCCCAATTCAAAGGTGGCTGGTTCGAATCGCAGGGTACTCTCACCGTTGGGTCCTTAAGCAAGGCCCTTAACCCTGGCTTCACAAAGATGTGCCTCATATTGGGTAATAGTGTCTGCAGTATGAATTCTGTGCCTTAGTGTTTAGCAGCACTGACTTTTCTTGCATGTTGGCTTTTTTTCTCGTTGCATTAATCTCTTCCTTTCAGGACTTTTATGTGATCATCTGTGTAATTTTAATGCTCCCTTATGTTGTTGCTGCCGTAGCTAACTGAGCTGGCATCTGAGTCACTCCTGAGTCGTACAGCTGGGATGCCCGAGGCCGGGGAATGGGTGGGGTGGCCATGATGAAAAGTGCTTTGTGTTCTGAAGCCCGGCTGTCCGAGGTGAGCCGGCACCCGGGCGGAGAGGCCCGGATGTCTGAGGTGAGGGTGGAGATGCCAGAATGTGCTGCATTATGTTGGTGCTGCCAGTCAGCAGTCGCTGGCGGACTGAGGAATAGTTCATATTTCAGAGGGCTTGCAGGCAGAGGTGAGAGTGATCAGATGTGTGCCTCTGAGGTGTGTTTCCTGTCGTGCGCTCGCCCTGGGCGGGTTCGGGTTAGGGTTAGGGTTAGGCAGATCTCTCACTTATAAGGTATCTTATATGTCCCGGACAAAGAGATAAGTACCTTTTGCTTTCATTACTCTCAGAACAATAAAATAATTTATACGGATGTAAATTGAAGCACCATGTCTCATTAGGCAGTGTGATTGGCTCCGCCTTCGCTGGGGGTTTGAATCCCTCTGCTCTGTGTCTGCCGGTTTCTGTCCGAAGACACACACTTAGACTAATTGGTGTTTCTGAGTCGCCCCTAGAGAATGCATATATGCACCGTAATAGACCATCCTGTGTAGCCCAGCCTTCTGCTCTCCGGGGTAACGTCCGGGAACCTTCATGACCCAGAACAGCTGGATGGATGGGTAGACATATTTAAAAAACTGTTCCAGTGTTATGATGAAACGAGACTGCATGTTCATGAATCTCAGTAATCTGGATTATTTCTCATCCAGTTACAAAACATGAAAAAGAGATATTTTTCTTTCTGAAATGAACAAATGGCACAGCCTGAATTTGTACATGACTTATATTCGTGGACATATGTGATTCTTGTTGGCATGGTGACAGGGTCTTGTGTTTCCTCCTCGTGTTGCATGGGTCTCCTCTATAGTATTCTGGGATTCCTCCTGAGAGAATATGTGGATGAGCTGCCTGGCGTCTCTGAAGTGCCCGCAGTGTGTGTGCAAGTGTGTGCCCTGTGATGGATTGGCATCCTGTCCGGGGTGTCCCCTTACCAGGCACTTTTTGGGATGGACTGTAAATTTTTTATCACAACAATTTCCCAACAATGTACTGATAAGTGTTTTGAAGGTAGTTGACAGGATGTGTTTTTAATAATCATTCAGTTCAGATTACTTGTGTTCTATACTCAGCTAATCAATTTTGTGTTGAGAACAGGGATGGCAGTGCCCCTTCACACTTCTACGTCAGATATATTGAACAACATTCCCATGAATACAATAAGTAATCTTTCTCTGTATAATTAACATCTGCTTGGAATGTGTAAGAATTATTATTGCTGAAAAGCCAAGATGGCAGACAGTGCCAGTGGCACATCAGTCACCGCAGGCTGACAGAAACGGGAGGGAAAGTAGTTAGAAGTCAGTCATTCAGTAGCTCTGTCTGTAGTGTCTGTGGGTCTAGAAATGCGTTTTACTGACTTACTTTGGCATTTGACATTTCTTTCAATTAATTTTAACGAATAATATGGCACAGGAAAATTCAAGGGACATTTTGCTCACTAATGTTTGCCCAGTCTGCAGGGAACCTGAAGAAAGCTTACCACCTAAACATTCTGGCTATTTATCAATAACCACACATAGACAAATGTCTTTTAAAAACTATTATTATTTTTTTAATTATTTCTAACAGTAATAATAATGATGATATTAATGATAATATTATAAGATAATATAAGATATTATTAATAATAATGACAACAACAATGACAATAATAGTAATTTTGGTGCCAGACTTTTTCAGAAAAAACTTGAAACTGACGAATACCTCAGTGGAATGAAACGAGCCGCAGTTCTCTGTCCTGCTGGCTGGGCACAGATGCTTAGAGGGGGCCTTTGTGGACAGCTGAAGTGCAGCATGGCAGCCTGAGCCGGCTGGTATCTGTTCCCTTCCCCATGTCGTGCTCCTCCTTTCAGCCTGTTGCGTGGGGCAGAGGAAATGGGTCTGCGCAAAGCAGTGAAGCCCGAGTTCGGGGGCGGCACGCGCACCTTCTCCTGTGAGGAGGACTACATCTACGAGAACATCGAGAGTGAGCTGTGCTTCTTCACGTCACAGGTAAGCTGTCCTGAATAAAATCCATTGCATTTCACCCAAAATGTCACACAGCCAACAGGCAACAACATGATTGCGACATGGGGGATATATTTTGTCAGATGGCCACTTCATTAGGTACACTGATCCATTAATGCAAATGCCCTGCTCCCTAGTTAATCCTGTGGCTGCAGCTGAATATGTGCAGCATGCTGACAGGGTCAGGAGGTTCACTTCCTGCATCAGAACAGCATTAGAACAGCTGGGACGTTTGATCTAAATTATTTTAAACATGGCATGATTAATTGGTTTGAAACATGGAGGTTTCAGAATCTTAGAAGCAGCCGCCCTGCTGGGATTTTCATGCACTACGCTGTCTACAGTTTACAGGCAATAGCGCAGTAAACAATGGAAAGCATGAAGTCAGCAGTAGTTGCGCTGCTGGGGATGCACCTCGTTAAGGAGAGAGGTCAGCGGAGAATGGCCACTAGTTACAGGTAACAGGAAGGCCACAAGTACAAAAACACCAGATCAGCACAACAGGGCTGTGCAGGACGGGATCTTAAAATACACAGCTTCTCAACCCGTGTGGGTTCTGTCCTTTCCCCTGCAGTGTAGGGGCACATAATGAAGTGGCCACTCAGTATGTTTCCAGTTATCAAAGTGATATATAGAAATATATATAGTCTTTTTCTGTAATATCGGAAAGAAAAAATCTTCAAAACTATGATAGCAAAGCTCAGCAGTAACACATGGACATTACCTTAGTCAGGCCATCGCCGAAAGATTAAAGGAAGTCGGCTTGTCAGTTTGGAGTTTCAGCATTTTTTGTTCCTCAGTCCTTGCTAATGCAGCCATGTGTAATGGCTCCTCAGTTCCAGGTTTCCCCGCTAAAATGTTCCGTCGATGTTGTAGTGATCTGCTGCACATTTGGCCTAGTCGTGCCAGACAGACGTAATGCAGTCTGATGAAATGGATTCTGTGTGTAGGAATGGTGCCAAATTCCAAAGGAACAGTTGTAGGGCTTTGTTCAGTTGGTTTGTTTGTTCATCATCTTGGCTGCACACTCTTCAGTCTCCAGATGTCAGTGCAAAGCGTGGGTATCACTGTAACGGTTCTGTCCATGTTGGTCACCTTGCCTCTTTGTAGGAGCGTCAAAGCATCATTAAATACTGGCTGGACAACTTGAGAGCAAAACAAGGAGAGGTTCTTCATAACATCCATTTTCTTGAGGGACAGCCAATCAGTAAGCCCTTCCCTTACATATACAACAGACATGCCTTTCTGATGGACACCTTAGCCTGAGATGTTTGACGTTTACTTCAGGTTCAAAGCTGGGTCCTCATTTTGTCTGTCAATGTGCACAGGTGATGCCAGAGCAGCTATTTTAAAATGTTTAAATGTGTATAAAATAATGTAGCAATGTATTTTTTGCCATGCAATTAATAATAAATGATGACAAAACTGTGATGAGAGAGTTAATATCAAATTATACAAATTGAATCTGTTCATCAAACTGTATTAGTACATTATTGTAGCTTCCAAAACCTACACTTGCATAACATTTTGGAACAAATGAATGAATCTATGGTCCATACACATACCCACTCACTGATCGATAATCAACAGTGATCTGGGAATGGATCATCAGTCAGATTTAATTATGTACAGTGCACTTTTACAAGTGGGTATTTTACAAAGTGCCTTATGGTGATTACTGGAATTTTTCCTGAGAGAATCAGAAAACAAAAAGATCCCAGAACATCCTCTCAGGAGAAGAATTGAACATGATTTCCTGAGCTCTTCCAATAAGGCAGCAGTAAGAGCAGAGCTGCGGCTGTGAATAGTGTCTAAAGAGGCCGTGGATGTGATGCAGGACATCCAGCAGCACAATGCTGCCATAATGTTAGCTCTGCATCTGATATTCTTAATGATCTCAAGGTGTGTGGCTCATTTCTATTATGCGGTGCACTTTTCCCGTCCCTGTTAAATGTCATAATATATTAGTAAAAGGTTGGTCAAATTTTTAAAGAAAAAAAAAAGAAATGATATTGACAGCGAGTGTACTGAAACTGAGAGCTGAAGTTAGCCCTTCCTCAGTGAGGAGTCACAAATCACTGTACGTGTGCAAAGTTAAAGTTAATTTTGACATATGATGTTTTTCAAACTTTTTTCAAAATGTTGGTATTATGTAATTATGTAAGTATAATTGCACCCGGCGGGGTGGAGTATGGCAGGTGACATAGACTAATCCATGAAACATCACAAAGCTGATGAAACTCATCACTAATACTTACTGATCTTTGTGCTATTGTTTGCCCACAGTGTCACTTCCTGGGGGATAATATCATAAACAGACTAGCTATTGTTACATTGCAGGGACATTTTAGCAAACTACAGCATGCACAGTGACACTGAGGATACAGGAACCTCGAAATCCCTTAACTCCTAAATCCTTAAATCTTACTAAGCAAAAATATGAAGATGGAAGTATTTTGTTTGAAACATCTAAGTAGAAAATGGAAAAAAAAAACATCTTGAAATTGTTATAATTATAAGGCATTGTGCTGTAGAGGTTAGTGCCTAGCATGTGCTGGCAAAGCTGGGAACATCCACTCAAACCAGTATGGTGAAATAACTTCAAACTGATATTGAGGTCCATTTATTTGGAATTTTAAAATAAAAGAAGACTAAAATCATTGCCATCATCATACCATAAATTTAGGAATTTAACATTTTACCAGTATAGTAAGACACATTTAATGGGGATAGGGTTAGGAAAAGGCATTGCATAGTGGGAGAGATCAGTGTGCGTGAAGCGTTGTGAGGCTGCTCACTTGCGTGTGTGCATGCGTGTCTGTGTGTGTGCGTGTCTGTGCGCGCGTGTGTGCGTGTCTGGGTGTGTGTGTGCATGCATGTCTGTGCGTGTGTGTCTGCATGTGTGTGCATATCTTTCAGTCCCTGAGCTGAGTGCCAGAGGAGTGGTCCAGCAGGTCTTCCCTCTCCACGAACAGAGGATCCTCAGTCAGCTGATGAAATCCTGGGTCCAGGCTGTCTGCGAGAAACAGCCTCTTGGTCAGTTCTCCTCAGGCCTGTCACCGGTACTATGAGGCAGAGGCAGATCCTGCTTGGTTTCCGTATCATTTAAAGCCCATCCTACCAGCACAAACTGTTGTGTTGGACTCAGCACCAGATATGCATGTATCACCGCCTGCCTTTTGGCAAAATAAACAGCCATTTATGGAGCAGATCACTGTTGTCTGTATAGAACATGTATTCATAACGAAAAATATAACAACCCAAAGGAATGTAATTGGTGAAAAAGTTAAACGTTTTAATTGCTTTATAAGTACGGTATGTTCTAATGCTTTGCATAGAGTTATGCATCACTAATGAGTATTTTATTAGCATGCTGAATTGTGTCTTGCTGTCTGCCTCTGCCAGATGATATCTGTGATTATTTTGGTGTGAAGATCGCCATGTACTTCGCCTGGCTGGGATTTTACACCACCTCGATGCTGTACCCCGCGGTGATCGGCTTCGTCTTATGGATGCTCACCGAGTCTGATCAGGTGGGAGGCTACTGTGATGTATCTTTTGTTTTACTATGTTACGTTTTGGAAACTGCCGGTAAAACGGGTCACGCTGTGCACTTTCCAGACAAGCCGGGACATCTGCTGTGTGGTGTTTGCTCTTTTCAACGTGGTGTGGGCCACCCTCTTCCTGGAAAGGTGGAAGCGCCGGGGGGCGGAGCTAGCGTACAAGTGGGGGACGCTGGATACCCCCTCCGAGTCGTTAGAGGAGCCCCGGCCTCAGTTTAGGGTGAGTGCGCCCAGCTGAACGGACACCCCCTAGAGGACTAAAATGGAACGGAAAGTGTATGTCTGGATACAGGTTGAAAGTCAGTGAATGTTTTTGAGTGAGTGGGTGTTAAATGACTGAAACGTGAATATTTTAAGAATTTCAGCACATGAAATTGTATGAAAACATCTTGGAAATAGTTCTTGTACATATTCAGACAGACAGTTGATTTAGTGTTTATATCTGTCTTGGGGTGCAAAGAGCCTTAGGAAGTGTCTGTGCTGTGATGTTGCATGTCCAAGCGGGGCTGTGTGTGTGTCTTAGGGTGTGAAGCGGTGCAGCCCAGTGACGGGCTGCGAGGAGGTGTACTACCCGCCCTGGAAGCGGAGGGCCTTCCGCTGCCTGGTCAGCCTGCCCATCTGCGTCCTATGCCTTTGTTTCGTCTTCCTGGTCATGCTCATCTGCTTCGAGCTGCAGGTCTGCTGAAAGCCCCTCATCTCGGTCTGTCGGCCCCCCTACCCTGCATTGGGGCATATAAAGTGTGTGCATACGCTGTGTCCCATTTGCCTCGGAGGTCGGAAGTCGGAGCTGGGAATGACGTCACACCCAAGTTCACCGCGCCCCAGTACAAACCAGATGAGTGTTTAGCAACACCAGGGGCCTGTTTCAAAAAGCAGGATTTCTTGCTTAGCTGGATAACTTGTCGGATTTAAGGTGCCCCAGATAAATGGCTTTTATCTTGCTTCACTTATGGTTAGCCCAGACTACCTTAAATCTGACAAGTTATCCGGCTAAGCAAGAAATCCTGCTTTCTGAAACATGCCCTAGTTATATTCAGGTTCACTGATAACCTTTGTTAGCAATGGCAGTAGATAATAACGCATTACGCTGTATTTTGCACATACAAACTCTGTAGCAACATGTTCACAGATAGCGGTTGGACAATACTGCATGTAAGACCAATTTAATGATACACAAATAAGCCATAAGTGCTAATGAACAGTATATAACTAGTATATAGCTTTCACCTCTGTTGATGAAGGGTGCAGCCATCTTGAATTCTGAGGTCGAGGATGCAGAGGTTCTGCTGACTTTCCGAGTCAGAATTCTGATCTCGTGGGGTGTTCCAGTTGAAATTTCTGACTAGGAGTTTGGAAATTTCGAATTTCCAGTTCAAATGGAATGCAGCAATATTCCAGAATGCATGCTGCTCTGACCGGGTGGCTACGCCAAGCGAGGGCGTCAGGCTCGATGTAGTCTGCTATCAGAGCATGTGAGAGTGAAGCTGCAGGGAAGGGTCATTAAGGAGCAGGAAGCAGTGAATAGGGGCCAGGAAAGGAAATGTTTAGGCTGAAGGGATAAAGTAATGTTATTACTTTAATAACGCTATAAAGATGTACAAAGTACAGTATGCAAAGTACAAATTATGATGAATGTGTTTAGTTTCTGTCTATATCCATACATCCAGCTATGATAGCCCCTTAGATGTCATGGTAGAAAAAAAATATTTTCTTGTAGCAATTCATGCTCTCGAGTTAGTAATTCATGACCTCGGATTGGTAATTCGTACACTCGAGTTAGTAATTCATGACCTCGGATTGGTAATTCGTACACTCGAGTTAGTAATGCATGACCTCGGATTGGTAATTCGTACACTCGAGTT
>JAAGVU020000032.1:1306443-1327175 GCA_011763525.2 Mormyrus iriodes
AATGCATGACCTCGGATTGGTAATTCGTACACTCGAGTTAGTAATGCATGACCTCGGATTGGTAATTCGTACACTCGAGTTAGCAATGCATGACCTCGGATTGGTAATTCGTACACTCGAGTTAGTAATGCATGCTCTCGAGTTACTTGAACTTGAACTGTTACTTGAATTGATAGTTCATGCACTTGACTCACTAATTTGTGCTATCAAGGTACTAATTCGTGCTCTCGAATTGGTAATTAATTTGAGGGAACGAATTACTAACTCGAGCACTTGAATTATTAACTCGAGCACACGATGTGCTAATTTGAGGGAACAGTTTACTAACGTGAGCACACTAATTAGTAACTTGAGCGCACAACTTGCTAGTTCGGGGGAATGAATTACTTACTCGAGTGCGCAAATTACTAACTCAAGAGCACAAATTTTTTCCTACCATGACACCTAAGGGGCTCCATATGAAGCTATTGTCTGTAAGCGAGGATTACAATAAGAGGAAGTCGTAAGATATATATAACATTTATGTGGTGTGTGCAGCCTAAAAAGGCCTTACTGTCACTTCTTGGTTTGTAGGAGTTTGTAATGGGGATCAAAGAATTGCCCCGCGTGGCCAGGTTTGTGCCCAAGATCATGCTGGCCATCACTGTGACGGCGTGTGATGAGGTGTACAGGAAGATCGCCTGCTGGCTGAATGACATGGGTGAGCACTGTGGGCTGACGCGAGAGACTGACGTCAGGCCTTGGCATCCGCACTGCTGGGCAGGCTCAGTATTTGCTGCTGCTGTTGGGTTCTTTGGGGGTGGGGGGGGGGGTTATATCTATTTCATACATAAATCTGTGCTTCCTTTACTTTCCGTTTAATTTTTGCTTTTATCCGAAACAACTTACAGTAGAGGGGAAGGTTATAATTTTTTAATATGTGCTCCCTAGGATTTGAACCCACAACCTTTGCATTGCTGGCACAATGCTGTACTTGTTGAGCTGCAGGTTTCATTGTGCGTGCCGCATACCGTGGTGGTTTAGTGGTTAGCACCATAGCCCCACGAGTTTTCATGTTCTCATAGATCACAGTTTTGCTCATTGTCCAAAAACAAGCGAATTGCTCTGTGTAAATTGTGTGCGTGCCCTGCATGGACAGGCCCTGTTTCCTGTCCAGGGCCTCCTGGCTAGGCTTCAGGTTCACCAGTGGAGAAGCGGTTGTGGGTGGATGGATGGATGGATGGATGGAAAATGTTATATTTTGAGTCTTGTATTTTTTCCCCCAGAAAACTACAGACTCCAGAGTGCCTATGAGAAACATCTCATCATTAAAATGGTTCTTGTAAGTTTCTCTATTTTTACTCAGCAAAATGATAAAATATGTTATGATTAGAAATGTAACATGATATACATCATGGAGGCATATAATTCATGTTGCTCCAAATTTCCGAGTGAGAATGTCTAACATTGTGCTCATTCTCATTCAGTTTCAGTTTGTAAATTCTTATCTCAGCCTTTTCTACATCGGATTCTACCTCAAAGACATGGAGCGTCTGAAAGAGGTGAGCAGGCCTGCGGCTCATCCTGCTGGCCCGGGGTCCGGAGCCTCCGAGCGCCATAGTCCTCCGCCGTCCTGAACCCCTCTGACCTCCGTCGTCTCACCACTTCATTTGCCTATATTCTTTTTCTTCTTCTCCCCCTCCTCTCTGTCCATCCATCGACCTCTCCGGCCCCCAAAGCTGCTGCTGGTATTCTCTCTGGCCCAGAGCTTTAAGAGGCAGATCAAGGGGAATCTGCTGGCCTTCCTCCTCTGCAAGGTCCTGTCTGTGGTCTTGAAAGTCCCTCAAGTGGTCCGGGCCACCTACAGATCCAAAGTACATGCATTAGGCCGGACCGGGGGCATCCCTATGCACACCCATGCATGATGTAATCAGTCATTGCATTCCATCTTTCTGCATGTCTGTCCATCCTCTCTCTTCCGTTTGGCATCACTCAAAACATGTTACCCGAATGTTATACTACCATAATGAAAAAGCAGTTACAAATACACAGAGACAGAGAGTAGGGGTAGGTATATTAAACGTCTTTTAGTCGCTACAGTGCCTTTCTGAACTGTGACTTACTTGATTGAATATGTATCGGTCTTGTACCAGCACCTGAAGAAAATTTCCTGTAGATTCTCTTACAGATGTTTTCAGCTCATCAAAAGTGAACAGGGCTCTTTGCATAGGAGCTTCAAAACGTTCTGTTCTTTGAAACTAACGCTTCAATATTTCTAGCGACCGTGCACTCTGATATACAGCAGGCTGAAAAATTAATGGACGCTGTCAGCTATGTGCCTTATTGCATCCCTGTATTTTTCCATGAATGGAAAATAGGTTGTGGGTATTTGCTGCAGTGGTTGTCTTGGAAGTAAGTTTCTTTAGATCTTCAGGCTTAAATTACTTCAGGCTTATATTCCAGATTATATTTTCATATTTAAATAATTGCCCTGTTTTCAGCTACTCATATGACTGCCAGCCTTCACCAGAAGTTAAATTCTTGTGTTTTTTATTCTGTAATATGTCGCACTGGGTAAAACGGGAGGTTTTTTTAAGAAGCAAGAAATGTTCGGTCTTTAATGACCGATCAAGCTCCCGTATTTGGATATAAAATACTGTTATTATATTGA
Source organism: Mormyrus iriodes (assembly GCA_011763525.2). NCBI lineage: Eukaryota > Metazoa > Chordata > Actinopteri > Osteoglossiformes > Mormyridae > Mormyrus > Mormyrus iriodes. The sequence continues at coordinate 1,309,094 of JAAGVU020000032.1, forward strand.
GCTGAGACACTGTTCCAGGTGTGAAGAAGCCTTAAGTGATTCACCGTGTGATTTCTCATACAGATGCTGGCTACCCTGCTCATCATCCGTCAGTTCTTGCAGAACGCGAAGGAGGTCCTTCAGCCTTATCTGTATGAGCGCCACAAGTTAGGCGAGTTGACATTTAGGACTGTGTGGAACCTTCTGCTGTCTGCGCTGCTGAAGTATGGACGCCTGGCTGCAGGAAAAGCACAAGTGTCTCCCACCGAGCAGGCTGTTCCGGGCCCGGGCCTGAGAGGCACAAGGCCTGGGATTGGCCAGACAGAGCGGAGAGAGAAGAAGTGTCTTAACGGGGGCTGTGGGGTACCAGAGGAAGAGGAGGAAGAGGAGAGCTTAAGGCAAAACGAGGAGGAGAATGAGGAGGAGAGCTTGATTGACTGTGGACTGAAGCTGCGAAAGGTCAGCTTCATCGAGAAGGTAGAGCGCAAGGCTGGGTCTGTGGCAGCGCCAATGGAGGACACCTTCCTGGAGGAAGGAAGCCCCACCATGGTGGAGAAAGGCATGGATCCAGCCTCCATCTTTGAGATGTGTGATGACGACGACGACAACGGAATCGCTGAGGTAAAAGACATTTCTGGAGAGGCCTTAACTGGCCCGCTTGGCGCCAGCCCCGAGTGCCCCGTCTCCGTGAGGCACCGTAGGAGGGGCCGTAGTCTTGAGCGGGAGGACAGCAAGACCAAGAGGGACTCCTGGATCGACCCCCCCGAAGAGAACGAACCCACGACCCTCACTCAGGCTGAAATAGAAAACTGCATGCAAACGTACGAGGTGATTGTCTTTCAGCCGCTCGTGTCCCTCTAACCTCTTACACGCAGACATTTTGTTATGTCCTCCTTATCAGCCATTTATTTATTTTTGGTTTAGACACTGCTTCTTGAATAGCTGTGTTCATAGAGTATTTTAGGGAATATATCTGTATATTTTATTGGCTCCTTAACTAAGAATAGTCAATCTGTCCAGCTTTGTAAATATTTTGGACCCCAGTAGACAAAGTACCTACGGTAAACATGGTAAAGACATAAGAGCTTTTGGATTCTGTTGTTAAATCTGTTGCATTGCAGTGCTGTGCTTTAACATGCCGGCGTTTCTGTTGTGTTTCCCTCATTTAGGACACCTTCCAGGACTACCAAGAGATGTTCATCCAGTTTGGCTACGTGGTGCTCTTTTCCTCTGCCTTCCCGCTAGCAGCCATGTGTGCCCTCATCAACAACATCATCGAGATCCGCAGCGACGCCTTCAAGCTCTGCACCAGCCTGCAGAGGCCGTTCGGCCAGAGAGTGGAGGCCATTGGCCAGTGGCAGGTTAGCGTGAATTCATGCGGCGGCTCCTGTTAGCCACGCCCCTCAGGCGGGTGCCGCGTCCTTAGCTACGTGCTTCGGTAATTCTGCATGTTAAATCGATAAACAGTGCAACGAGACTTGGAATCATAACTAGAATCTTAAAATGCTGACGGCTTGTAGAGACCAGGGCTTGCGCACGGAGTAATGCTTTTGCGTCACGCCTTCAGGGCCGGGGTTATGAAGCCTTCCCCTTGCTGTCTGTGTGCTACCTAGCGAGAGTGCATGTTCCCTCCGTGATTCATCCGGAAACTTCAGTTCTACCCACGGTCCAAAAACATAATTAGGAGAACCAGGCGCTTTGAATGACATGTGGGTTTGCTGTGTGACAGACTGGCATCCTGGCCCACGACACGCTACTGGAGAAGTGTTTAGAAGATGGATGGATGTCCATAGCAGGGACAGAGTGTTTTTTTCCTGCTCACGTCTTTCAGTTCTTGTCGTGCTCGTTCTGCTTCTTGTGAATGCATCGATTGTTTTGCTTTTCCTCGCAGACGGTCATGGAGGTCATGGGATTAATTGCTATCATTGTCAACTGTTACCTGATCGGCCAGTGTGGCCAGCTACAGCGCCTCTTCCCCTGGCTCAGTCCTGAGATGGCCATCATCTCTGTCGTCATATTGGAGGTACCGGGCATGTCGTCGCAGATTCCTCTCATCCTTTATTGTTGTAGACTTTCTCATCATGATTGTTCACTTTCCTGGATAATGGTAGAATTATTCCAGAACATATTCTAAGATGTTTCTTTCAGACATGGTGTGAAAACGGGGCAGTGTGTGGTTCCGTGGGTTACCATTTTGTGCTCGTAATTGGAAGGTTACCAGTTTAAAGGCATTTCACCGTTGGGCTCTTGAGTAAGACCATTAACCCCAATTGCTCCAGGAACAGGCTGACCCTGCTTTTTCAATTGTATGTTATTTTGGATAAAAGCATCTTATAAATAAATGACTAAAATTCACTCTTGTCAGTTGTACTTAAAATTATTTGTATTAGAACATGTATATGGATGGTCACTTAAATACATTAGTTTTACTACAAGAATTGAAATACTGGCATGTGTGTCCTGCTTATAAATTTCTTGCAGACTCGTATAAGCCTTGCTTTTTCATACCTGCCTTCTCCATGTCTGTCCTCAGCACTTCGCCATTCTCCTGAAGTACGTAATCCACGTGGCCATCCCCGATATCCCCAGCTGGGTGGCAGATGAGATGGCCAAGCTGGAGTACCAGCGCAGGGAAGCCTTCAAGGTAACTATGACTTTGGTCTGTAGTACAACAGACAGCTTCCGTCATTATTGCCGTATGGTGTATCTAACACGATTCTTTTGTTTGTTTACATTTTTTTTCCCAGTTTGTCTGTAACCATAAACTTCTAGATTTTTGATTAGGTGCAATGATGTCTATGAAATGTAGGGAAGCCTGAAGCGATACAGAAGATACAGTGTGTGGTTTGGAGAGTTCTTTGTGATGGAGACAGTATTATAGTTACAGTAAGTTCTAACTTTTAGTGTACTACAATTAACAGGGCAGACAACATCAAAGGGCATTCAACTGTTGACTGTTTAATCAGCTGTGTCTGGTCTGCCAGTGGAAAGATCAAAATATCCCTTGGCTTTGTCGTCCACCAGCTATGCCTAAGAGTTCCATGATAACTCAGCTGGGTCTGTTCTACTGTCGTGAAGAAGGCTGATGTTGAGAGGGGTCCCAGCTGGCTACAGAGGCTCTATCACTGTTAGATATCCGCAAGATGGAGGGTGTGACTCTCTGCTGACTCTGCCATGTGACCCTCGGAGCCTCCAGCTAGATGCTGAGTTTGCCTTCTGTCCACAGAAACATGAACGGCAGGCGCAGCAGCACTACCAGCAGCAGCAGCGAAGGAAGCGTGAGGAAGAGGAGCGGCAGAGGCAGGCCGAGTATCAGGCCCGCAGGGAACGGGAACGCGACGAGGGCAAAGCCGACTCTACCGGCGGGGGTGACCATCACCACGACAAGAGCCATGGGGGCAAGCTGCGTTCTGGCGGCGGCGGCCCGTGCGACAAGCCCAAGAGGCCGAGCTCACTGCTGGCCAACAATAACGTCATGAAGCTGAAGCAGATCATCCCGCTGCAGAGCAAGTTTTCTTCTGGAACGGCACGGTCACCACAGTCACCTACCGGCAGTGAACCCAAACTCCCAGGATTCCTCAGCTTCAAGTTCCTGAAGTCGCCCGAGAACAAGAAGGAGGCGGCCGTGGCAGCGGCAGCTTCAGCCGCGTGCTCTGGCACGGTGGCGAATCAGGAGAAATCGCAGTCCCCCAGTAAGTCCTTCAACCCTGGGAAACTCTTTAACTTTGGTAAGTCTGAAGGGGGCAGCTGTGTAAATGGGGCTCAGCAGGCCAAGCCTGGAGATGCCCTCCAGCCCCTGGACAAGCAGCCTACCAGGTCAGACCTGAACGGAGTGCCTGAGGAAATACCCTCACCCGGCGGCGAGGGCGGGGAGAACGGACACGTGGCGGACCCCGAGCCTCCCGGGCCTAAGATCTGACCCTTCAGAAGCAAACAGTCAATTGAAAGGCTATGACCAAGGAAGAACGCCAAGCCTCGTTCCTGCGCCGTGAGCTCTGGAAGATTGCTCCCTTTCTAACAGACTTGTGGGTCCATTTGTGCTTGGACACAGATTGGGATATCAGAGGAGGTGGAGAGAGACTCTCATTTCCTGTTGCACCGCACAGCAGTCCCCCTTCCGCAGTCCCCCTTCCGCAGTACATACAGGGATGCATGAGCTGTGTTTCTTATCCTTTTTTAGCCTTTTTTTTCCCAAAACGAAAACTGCACTGTCCCATATTTACTCTCTAGTCTAAAAATTGTAAGCATCTATCAGTGGCCTGGCGCCAGGATTCACAGCCTGATTGGACAGAAATCTGGTTTGAGCTACCGATCAGGCATCTCCCAAAGCATACAGAGAACCTCCCGAACCTGCTGAGATGAACATCAGAAATTTCTACCATAGTGATGAATCTGCATAAATACTAACTGTGACCAGTCCAAGGCCTCGATACTCTTATTACACCAAGCTGTCAAATTAGCTCAGAGGTTGTTATTTAGGGTTTGATTTTTTTTTTAGTTTAGCAAACAAATTCATACCTCATGCACTTTTCTTTTGGATATTTTTGACAAAATATTTATTTTCTAATTGAATTACTCACAGTGTTTTATATTTCTCCTCATATCCAACAGCAATATTAAAAGTACGGTTTGTTTTCTCAGATGTCCAGTTTGTGTACTGTATGGTTATGTGCTGTACAGTCTACCATTCTCACTAGCTGTAGCTCCTAACTGGCTGGACTGTACACAGAGAGGATTGTTTGGCTTAAACTACAAATATTTCCTTAATCAGAAGCGGTTATTGATACAGTTGTCATTGAAATTGGCAGTGATGTGGACATAGCTTTATACAAAGCCTTGGAATTGTTTTGTATTGCGGCTAGCAGGCTAGCCTACGAAATAGGCTAGTAATAACTAGCGGTGGTATACGAAATAGGTTAGTAATAACTAGCGGTGGTATAACTGCGGTCAGATTTTGTCATGTCGTGCAAAACTAGACTGAAGCCTAAGTATGACACTAGTTGACCACAGATTTCAATTTCCTCTTGGTTCCGAAATGTAATCTGACTTCAGCTTTATGATAAGTTTTTGTTTCACGTGTGAGCGGGAGGATTTTCCGGCCGTATCGGTATGATTGATGTGAAATAATCCCGCGGCACATCAGCATTCCTCTCAAGCAAAAGGGTTACTGCGACAAACCGGAGAGACGCTGAGAGGCGTCGTGCTACGGAAGTTCGGCCTTTGATGTTCTCATGTTTCAGTGGTTAGCCTGGTCATTTATGGACTAATCTTAGTGCCACAAATACTGATTGTCTTTCTAATAGTTCACCACTAACCAGATACAGTCCCAGTGACTGTCAGGGACAGGCTACGTCCTTCCCTGACCTTTGAGAACATGAGTATGTGACGTGTTTATATTCCACCTCTTGGATGATCAGTTTAAGCATACATCCAGCCTGCTGCATACAGAGGAGGGTTAGGGATGCAGGTTAGGAAGGCTGTTATACATACTTTGGTCATTTCTCTCTTAGTTATTCAGTTGTATTCGTTTTTAGTTTAGGAACTTATGCGGAAGACCAGAGATCAGTAACATTTCATTTTCATGCACAGCTGAAAATAGACAAATAGAACGATTAATAAGAAACATTTGCACTAGACCCTGAGGCCCTGCCAGCAGAGATTCTGTGTGCAGGGTGATGGGAAACACCAGCCTGCCTCATGACGTATGCAAAAGCGGGACGTTTCCCTTTTATTGCTACATTCTCCAAATTTGTGACTTTTATCCATCCATTGGATTCTCAGTTAAGGCATCTTAATGCAGTTAATATCTGTGTAAGTTATACATAAATGTCTGGTTTTTATATTTATTTATTTGCCTGTTTATTTTTTGTGCTGTTTTTTTGTTTTCAGTCAATGATTTGCCAAAGCAACACCAAAACAGGGCTTTTAAAGTACAGAGCCATACTTGTGTGTTATTTCCATAAAACTGACCTAGACAAGGAGCTCCAAATAGTATAAAGATTCTGCAACGTATCACCCTCCCAGAAACCTCCACACACACGCTCTGAAAGCCCGGAAAGGGAACACTTCTGCGCGTCTGTCCTAAGCCTAGTTTGATTTGGGCCTCAAAATGATGTGCACAGTATTTCAGATACACAGAATGTCACTCCACTGTAATGTGGGGGTACAGAATAAAAGGCTTACCTATGCACTTCCTGATCTCTTGATGACAACAGTCTTTTGAAAAAATTTATGACGAGCAATAAACTGCTGAATTAATAATTGGTCCAATGGTGTGCCTCCGGGTTAGAAACTCTCTCGTGCCGTGTCGAATATGGTTTGGCCGAGGTTCGTGTCCAGTTCCGGTTTTGGCCGTATGGACCTCTCTCTCAATACGAACAGCTTCCTACAGTTTTTGCAATATAGGCTAAATCACACATCTGTAAAGTTTTAAATAGAAGATCTAATTTAAAAGTCCCTAGACACAATGTATTCTTAATGAATGATTGCTCCGTTTGTCCGATTTTTGAAATTGCTAACGAGCTGATAATACTAAAAGGAAGTCGTACCTTCTGGTATTTTTAAAGGGATTTTCGCCACTATTGAATGTGCTATAATACTGGCATTCAAATTAACCCAACAGGGAAAACTGAAGTACCTACGATACTGAAAGTATTAAATAATATTCAGCTTTGTGTCAATAATTGGTGAATTCTATGAATTTTACATCTAGCTGTATCAACCAATGAAGACGTGCCAATGCAATAATCGGTGAATGTGCAGCGTTAATTGGAACAAAAAAATCCACCTATTATTTCAGTAATTGTCCAGCAATAACTATTGCGACAAGGATTTTATTGCATCGGATTTTCAGTTTAGCAACAAATGGCTATTCATTTGTGCACTCTGACATTCTGCATTACCCAGGCCTCAGAAGAACTGGCGTCACTGGTTCGCTTAATTTTGTTTGCATATCATTATGAATTCTTAGGGTCATAAAGATGGAAATCGTATGTGATGTAGTCAGATGTTTGTCAAGTTGTCTGTAAACAAGGAAAGTGTTGATCGAGGTATGGGGTCTGTTTCAGGTGAGCGGAGTATGAGCCTTAACACATAAACATTGTAGTACTTGCTTGGTTTACATTTAACTTGCATAAATCTTGTGAATATGATTAGCTTGACTGGGGGATATTAGATGGATATAGTGAAACACAGGGAGACTGTCGAGGCGTCAGACAGGCGAGCAGGGGGAAGTCAGCGTTGTGAAGAACTTCCTGTTTAATTAAAGTCTTCATGAAACTTTCACCACTTGAATGGACACCATGTACTCTTCCAATGTACAACACAATCTTTTGTTTGTTTTTAATGAAAAATATACTGAAAATGGGATTAATTTATTTCTTTTATTTTGTCATATTTTTGTAAGATCTGCAAATAGATAATAAAACTATAAAAAAAAAAAAGGCTTACATGTTTCATTGCCCAATAAGACACACCTGATCATCCTAAAATGTCTGTAAAGGTATTTTACAGAGAGAGAGAGCAGAGGGGCAATATATTTTTAGGTTTATACGTTTTGTCTACCAGGGATTTTATCATTTGTTTTAACTGACTGTGCCTAATGGGTTATTGGTCACTTTCCGTTTAGGTTTGGAAAAGACACAGTAAGTAAAACATTCCAATGAAAAGCTAATTCATTGAACCCACGAGCAAAGCTTAAGTGCCGCACAGTTAATAACGAAATAACTGGGCAGATAAGAGATTTCACGTCAAGTACAAAGTATAAATACTGAAAATATTTCTTTATTGAACAAAATATTTTATCTTAACACAAAGTATAATTTTATCCCTTAGAATAGTGTTTGTCAACCCTGTCCTCAGGGACCACTACAGTCCACATTTTCGCTGCCTTCCAAACAGTCCACATTTTTGCAAAAACATGGACTGCTTAGGGTTCCCCGAGGACCAGGTTGAGAGAGACTGCCTTAGAAGACTCTACAGTCAAAGTACTGAAAACTGGGGTGTTTGGCAGGTCATGTCACTGTTAAACAAATAAAAGGTTTAATAATGGCTTAAAGAAGACGTCAGCCAATGCATGTCTTCTATCATATTTATACACAAACACACCCTTCGGAAAGTTTACAACATTTTACACAAAAACCAAGAATTTAGATTTTATTCTAAGCCGTTACTGAAATACTTAAACCCAAAGACCAGAAACAAAATAAGAATAAATCAGTTATTACATACAAACACAAACACAAAGCGCGCATTATGGTTTACAAGAGAAAATGCAACTGAGCTATCTGAGGCTTAGGGTTAGACTGGGGAGAACCAGGGTGACCCGATCCCAGAATTCACAACTGAGTAATTAGTTTGTGTTACTGTCCAAATTTGTTTTTCTACACTGTAATGTATCATGTATTCAGGCAGGTAATAGCTTTTGTGCCCCACGTTTCATGGGACAGGTTCCAGTCACACTGCAACCTTGCACTAAATAAGGTGCATGGATGGATGGATGGATGGATGGATGGATGGATGGATAGTCTTAAATAATAACTGAGGCAAGATTTGACCGGGCCTAATGTACCAAGGCCCTCCAGGCCACTCACCCAGGAGCAAAATCTGACAGAGCAAAATCACCCATTTTAAAACAGCCACACTATACATTATAAACTCTGAACAGTCCAAGGAAATTAAACGCTGCTTTCAGAATAACTTTGCTGCATTAAAGGCAAAAGGTCATTATGCAACTGCATATTATGCACTACATCTAGTATCTAGTCTCCATTACTCCCTTGGGCAATTTGTAATGGGGGACTCGCTTTTCTGAGCACCGAGGAGAAGCATGTTGCTTGTAATCTTGCCATCTTTGTCGTGTATTTAATACAGGAGCAATACATCATAAATGGTAATAATTTAGTGGCATTGGGGCTATCAGCATATATATATTACTGACAAATAACCCAAGTTGTCTGCTAATGTATTTCTTGTCGTAGCTGGACAAACACCAAGTTAAATTGCAAACACTGACCTGTGGTCTCATTAGTCCAAAAACCAGAAGAGCTAATTCTGAAGATTACCAAAGCTGTTAACGAACAGAAAGCATAATATTAAAGTTTGGCATTTTCTTGCAGTTTCTAGAATTAAACCATCTGCATGTGGTTTCATTAAAACTCAGTCATACATTTACTGTATAATCCAACTTCTGTCGTGTAACATTCTGAGCAGCAAAAAGAGCACTATGTCCATTGAGCAACATATCACAGCCCTTACAGCATCCAACATTCCGAAAGCTCGTAGCAAATGCTCGATTTTCTTCCTCCTTTTTTAGAGCAGGTTTGACCTAAAATTTATGTCAAGATAAAGGAAATACTGTAAATCAAGACTATTTGATTCCAGTCAAGACAAGGACTGAAGGAGACAATGCACCAGCCCAGCAGCCTCGCCTCGGCGGGCGTGTGGTCGTCTGAAAGACAACAGCTCACCAGGCACAAATTCACTAAAATTTGATGGAAAAAATCTGCCGGTAAGAGTAAACACAGAATGCTTAATAAGGGCCCAATTTCAGAAACGTATCCATACCATAAGCAACGGTGTAGAGCTGCCTGCTGCTTGCCCGCTATGCATCAGAAATCACCCTGTTACAAAGTCTCTAGTTGTTACAATCCAAAACTTCTATGACTCAAATTTCAGCTCAAAGTGTACATACTTTTCTGAATCCACTCTACTTATTCACTAACTATTAAGAGGTGAGGCCTGACAGACCTAAATAATTCAAAAACACATCACAATGGTGGCCCTTAGCAGTGCAGCTCCCAGTCTGTGTTCTGATCATTTGAACATTCCAGCTTCAGTGAGCCGCCACCCTCATGCTCCGAAGGAAAAGCAGCTGTCGGGCTCTGCATTATTCAAACCGCGCTAAGCTGAGTGACACCAATTACCCACCACAGATGAAATATGAGCGAAATTATAAGTCACTGCTACAGGAAGCAAAACGTACCACAAAACTAAAAGCAAATGAACCTGTTGAACATCAACACAATATACACATTCTCCCAGAATTACCCTCCTTTTGCCACAATTTACAGGACATGCTAGCTCAGGGAGAGAATGGTTATAGCACCCCTTGTGGTCAAGCTTGGGCAGTACAACTGGAAAAAGGGCATTTTAACCATAACAGGAAGCAATTGAACAATAAAAAAATTAAAAAAATTAACATAAAATGTCTGCACAGTACTTGTATCTTTTATGATAATGTGTGCATGTGTGTGTCAGGACACTTAAGCGTCATCATTAACTTCCTGGCTGTCTGTCCTGGCGATTTTCTGAGGGGGGGCCAGATTCTCGCCTTCCTCAGGCTCCCGTTCCCTTTTCTTGGACGCATTCTGTTCCAATGGAAAAAGAATTTAATTCCCCCCTCCCATATTTCAGATGATTACAAGGTTACAATCATTATCGAGAACCTCAAACTGAGAAAAAGCTAATCACCACATTACTAAATTGTATTCTAAATATTTTAACAAGTAATGAACTTTTAATATCTACTCGACTATTTGGGCACATTGTCTGTTATCCGTGTCTCTTACTTTTTTGTCCCACTGCTGATTCAGGTAGCGGAGCAGAATGTTGCTTTTCTCTGAAACAATGACTAACGGAAAGAATAATTCATTAGGCCTTAACACCCAAAGCAGCTGGATCAGTACTATGGAAAAGCATCACTGTTCGCAAAGCCATACAGGCAGGCCGCCTTGGGGGATTTAGACTCAGTGAACTAACCGGCCTGCTATTAATGCTGTAGCTAATGATGACCTGCCTTCCCTGTTCCGGGAAAAAGACGTAATCTAGTGCAGACGAACAAGCTGGTAGCTAATAAGATAAGGAAAGGAGACAGGGCCATGCGTAATCATTTCCTCACTGGCGTAAAGCTTCATGTCTCCGATTAATACAGAAGACCGGGGCTCTCATTCGATGCCTTGACAAGGAGAAGAAGCAGTTTCTAAAATTTCCTACTTGGGATCAGTGAAGTATATCCATCTATTCCGACCTTGTATCAAGGGAAGGGCCACAGGGGGCCTGTAGCCCACGGAATGCCAGCTCATCACACACATTCACACACTATGGGTAATTAACTTTGAGGCACCGATTAATTTGACTGCATGTTTTTGGCTTACAGGGGAAACCTGGAGTGGCCAGAATATGAAGCATTTTCCCACAAGCAAACGGGAAATGTACCTAAGTGGACTGACTGGGAACTCCAAGTCAGCCTTTGAGACTTGATGTCTCTCTGTTTCAGTGTAGGAACACAGGCGTTTTTAAAGCAAAGACAAAGATTGCCGTAATACACATGAATTATACATTAGATTGTAATTACTGAGATTAATCAAACCACACCGCCCCCATGAATTATCGCCAACCTAAATTTACAATAAATATTTTTTTTTAAGTATTTACCTGCCTGACTGAAAATTCTATATATTTAGTTTGAATCAATTGGTTGATGCAATATTTAATACCAGTTAGTTTAAAACAAAACTAAAATTAAGGTGTAACAATAAGGAAGCTTCTACCAGATATTTTGAAGTTAATAAAACTGCAGAAAGGCCATGCTATTCGCAGTGCCGGACTTACTCTGTTCCGAAGGGTATTCACGGGTAGGAATGTACACTGACGGCCTCCTATTCTGTTAAAAAAAAATGAATGACCACACTAAACAAAATGCATCTCATCCCGTGAAATCCTTACAGGCTCGTTCTTTACGACCTATAAAGGTGAAACTAATCAAACTGGATACTAATGTAACTTCAACACGCAAGAAGTGTTCTGGTAACAAATTTCACCATCACCTTGTAATGTGGCCATTTGGCTAAAAATGAAATGGGTTTTTTTTTTTGCATGATTTCATCAAGAAGGAAAAGTGAAGCATTGCTGTACAAGCAGCAGCCAGTCAGAACCATGTCAGCACTATGCAGAAGTGGGATGTATGAAATAAACTAAATAAATAAAATGAACTAAATGGCAAAAACACTTAAATAATGGCTTAATGGTGTCCAGGTCTATCACAGCTCCACAAGAACTGGGCTTACTGCCAAACAGGCTTTCCCTCCAAGACAGAAACCCCCCCAGAGTCAGTCAGCAGTGCTCCACACACAGAAAACAGAATTCTCACCGAAGTTTTGCAGACAGGATCTGCATGAAACCTGCTGAAATTGCTCTTGTTGTAGACAGGAAGGCCCTTCAGAAAATCTGCCTATATAGAAAAATGAGACAATCACTTTAGTAATGACTCTGAGCAGAGGGGAAACCTCAGACAAGACAGTATGAGGCAGCTGGAATGTAAAGTAATGTCTTATTACAGATTTATTTTCCCGAAGGCCTAAATTAGAGCAGAGAGAATTTGTACATGTCATTGTAACTGCAGTTTATCACTGGAAATGTTTATGTTAGGTTGGACTCGTTCAAATAAACGTGTTTAATCAAGAAAATAGTTATATTTATATTTTAATAGTTGTATTTGAAGAAACAAAGTATGAAACAGCAACGTTCTGCTGTGGTTGGAGAGTAACTCGCTTATTTTGATGCTAACATTTTCCAGCCATTGCAAGAAACTAAACAAATCCATATTTCTTAGATAACAAGTAGACAAAGTAACAAGTGTTTTTCAATGTTTTTGCAAATAAAGCTTCAAACGTAGTATCATTTACACGAAGGGCGGGGTGCTAGCCAAACGCGAACATCGCCTATGCACTTCTATCGACGTTACACTTGCATTAGCCATTTTACATAATTATCACAATTTTCCAGGTATTACTATGAAACACCCCTATAATACAGAAACAAATACGATAGCAACCAAGAATAAAAGTGATTGCTACATATAAGCTGTTCATTTAGAGAGCACTTTAGTTATTTAGCTAGCCATCGCAAATTGCCATCTACCATCAATATATTAGAATAAGGATTAAATTATAAACATAAAAAAGTTTAGATCTTTAAAGCTTGACCTTCTACCCATTTCGTTATTTGTGCTAATCCAACATAAGTCATTTAAATTACATCCCACGTGATCTTAACCGCGATCACACTTCACTGCATCGCCTGCAGCGTTACAGCAGCGCTGCTGCACGGAGAAATGCCGCGTCGCGAGCAGCCGCCGCGTGGCCGCGTCACCGTCAGAACAGGCCCGGTTCTAGACTGTATCAAATGGGGGGGGGCAATAAGGGATGTTGGTGGGTCGCATCTTTGGCTTTAGTGGGGCTTGCGGAGCATTTGGTGGGGCATTGCCCCCCCGTGCCCCTGCCTAGAACCGGCCCTGCGTCAAGAGCGACGGGACGGCAGGTCTACGTGCCCCGGCGGACCCCGTTATCAGAAACCCACCATCTCTCACTCAATTCACAACGAGCTTTCCTTAATAATGTCTTGATATCCACTGGATTTTTGAGTTATTATTCCCCCCCGGTGGCTTCCATACTGCTGACCGAACGCTCGGGTAACGCCAAGCCAAGTCGGCGGAACTCGGGTAACAATCAGACCGAGCTCTGCCCGTCATTCCTAACTTTTTCTAAATCTCGCGAGATGTTAGTACGAGGGCGCCGGCTCCGCGAGGCGCATACGGTTGAGGTGCTTATGGGAAATGTAGTCGGTAACGTGATAATCCTAGATGCCTCACGAATGGTCAGACCCATGAATCGATACACGTCGATACACGTTTATTTGGTGTATTACTTGGTTCTTTTATCAGCTTTGCTACTTTTTACTAAAGAGAAAGGGGTATCAGAGATGGTCTAACAGTTATTATAATTCAGTGATGCGAAGAATCTTTTAAGAATATCAGAGAAAGACTACACCGACTACCTTAGGGAAGACCCCATCAGTGTCTTTCTCTGTAAAGCCGATTGTGCATCAATATCAGATTTGGAATGACGTGTTGTCGTAGCGCTAATGCCACTTTCGTTTTCTTCCAATTCGGAACAGCGTGTTTCTGGCTATTTGACGCCCCCGTCCCCCCGACTACTAAACTGTTATTGGTAGCAAACGCACTCTCCCTCCCCCTTGGCAAGTTTTTTTCATCACGATTGGTCTTGAAATATCGGTATCCAGATCGGTATCGGCGATATCAACCTCAATTGAATCAAAAAGAAAGTCCGTGGTATCACACATCCTTACAGTTCAGTTTCCCGCAAAGCACGTTTGTTCCATTTTAATTGCTATATTTTAGGAGGAGCCGTCCCCTTTTCTCCGCGGGGGATTCAGGCACACGAAGCGGGGCTGTCCCACTTGTCGAGTGGTCTTTGTCACTGATGTACTGCATGCATGTGGCTTTTTATGAGACCTTGAAAGGGTGTGCACGGCGGCTGCACCGACCCGGAGACGACCCCGCCCCACTGGGAAATCTGCCGGTGCTCCCTATTTCCCTTCCACCCCCGACTCTTTTTTCCGCTGTTTTCTACCTCTGCTGCGGTTTACTAACAGAAACGGATTTACCTGTTAGAAGATCTATTAAAGTACTGATATATTTGACCCTTATTATTCTTTTACTTAAAACGACATTCACATGTACGTTTTATATATGAAGAATGCTCGTTTGAGTACCTTAAACAAATGAAAGAAGCATGAATGTGAATGATGGTGTCTCAGACGCCCTGTATCCTATTACATCCCGAACGAATCCACATGGCTGTAGACTGGATCAGGGAGCACCCCTGTCTGGTCAGCAGAAGACACCAAGGGCAATAATTAGCCCGAATCAGACCCCTACTCGAAGTACAGGGTACCCATTACATTACAAGACAGACTCTTTAGTAAGAACTGGATACCACTGCAGTCGAAAAGCACAGCTGATACAACCAAGCCAATATTAACAGTGCTTGCAGTCACAGTACTTCTTGTTGTCTTGTGTTGTGTTGGGTCACTCCAACACTGGTTCCTCTAAATGGGCACTTATCTACATCTTATGCTTTAAGAATTGTCCATACTTTATACATTATTTATCTACTCCCAGTAAATAAAAAATCATTCGGCCTTTCTTTACAGTACAGCCCATGAAATAAAAGATTATATTCAAGCATCACAGCAAAACATATTAATTCAGAGTGTGCAGTAGGTATCCCAGGAAATGGTTACTTAGCAACAGAAAGAGAGCTGTCGGTGTGATAGAGAGGAGGGAAAACAAGTAAGCGCGCTATGCACGTTATTCTAGGCAATCTGAAAATATCATTTTAATGGCTGTGTAGTGTTTTAACTAAAGCCCCTTCAAGTATTGGAAACGGCATTTTTTCAGTTTACCTGTTGCTGCGAATTATTAAAAAAAAAATCATTGCATTTTATTTTAAATATTACGGCATATTTCCCATATATGTTAACATCAAGTGAGTGGTGTTTAACGGTGCATCGTGCAAATACAACCTTCATAAGGATGAACATTCAAGTCATTCTAGGAATAGCTTAGCTTTAAAAAATCCAAAAAATGAAACTGAAATGGAAAATGTATTTTGCCTTTATATATATATATATATATATATATATATATATATATATATATATATGGCCATTCAAAAAAATCAGACGTTTTTCAGAGACATCGAAAACTATTGCTTGTTTGCAGAAATGCCGAGGTAGAGTTGCAAAGCCTTTCAGAGCTCTCTGTAACTGGCCTACATGCCTGTCAATCCAGCAGCCGGGGCGGGCTTTATGTCCGCACCAGCACAAGGACGAGCGAAGAGCAGGGCGCGCCCGGGTGAGCTGGGGATGGAGATGCGGACAGGTGCATGCATCACACAGTCATGTTCAGGGGAAACACAGTCTGTCAGTTCAAACATACCGATATATAAATTATTAGTCTGTCATCTATAGTGTTGCACAACTCATTACAACAGCATCATGTGAGACACAGATGGGGACAGAAGTGCAGCGGAGACGATTGCACTTAAATCAGATTATTGGATTGGCTGCAACAGATTAAAGTACGTCTTTTTTCCACGACGTTCGGTTGACATAATCTGGGAAACCCTACCATCTTTCGACGTTTATCATCTCGAAAATTAATATTCAGGTAAGCTATCGTTTATTGTAGAAAGATTGTGGTATTCATAGGTGTCTGTTTTGTATGATCTTATCAGCGGTAGAATAAAATAAACTGAATGACCTGTCACAATACACCCGCATCCTTTTGATTGCAATGCGCGGCTTTTATATTTCTGGGATATAACCTCCAGTTTCCTAATTAAATAAATGTGTTATTTGTCTCATTGTCTCATGGAACTCTGCACTTTATATATAATATAGTTTTTGTCATAAACAAATGAAATGGTTGGGAAAGGGTTGGAATTCCTGCAGGCATTTGCCGACAATTTGCTGCATCAATCGCTCCTTCACTCATTCAGCTTACAGTACTAGAAAAAACGCATTGTTATCTGTTTTAATACACATTTTACCTACTCGTTAATATATGCAAAGGCTGCACATTATCCTCCCTGCTGCTCACGAATAAATGAACAAAACCACATTAGTTCTTTAAGAAATCCTGTGAAATACTGCAGTGACCCAGATCTGTATTGCGGACAATAAGCCAGCATCCAGCAGAGTGAATTAAACGGTACATCTAACAAGCGCATTTCGAGAAGCCTTCGTGTTCACTTATTAAACATATTGCATATACACTAGAGAATGTGTTTTAGGAAACTGCAGCGTATAGGATACAGTTCTTGGAAAATGACGGGAAATTAATTTAATGCGAATGGTCGTTTGGCGGCATGTATACATGCTCAGATAACGTATATAAGATAAAAAATTAAGAATATTTAGTTTGTTAACTTATGTTTTCCCTATATTCACATGTTTTACTGAGCGTGGATGTAAAATAAAACCCAATCACCGTGTACATAACTATTAATTGGGCATAATTATCATGCTTTTTAAAAATCTACACACAAATTGATAAGCATAGAAAAATTCACTAGTCATCAATAACAAGTCATTAATCGTTATTTGACTATTTGCGGAATCATTGTGGAATCAAGTATATTATCGCTGTAATAATATGTATAATAAGTGTACGATGTTATAGTGTGTAATATACATGTACATGTCTGCTCTAAAATAGAGTATGTGAGCGACAATGAATATAAAGCTGTTATTCTACATAATTCGAGCTGTACTAACATACTGTTATGTTACACACATCTGTGTGTTTTTTTAATTTAAAATCTTAATGTTTTTGGAATTCCATCCATGGTGACCTGTTCCTAGGAACACCTTGGAGGCTAACCAGCTTATATATAAACGTTATGTTTATATTACATTAAAAACAAAAACTACTAACACATTCTCTTCTTATCTCTGCACTAATGTTCTTTTCTTTAACAGGGTTTTTAGGTGCGTAACCGAGCTGGCAGTAACGGCTGACAGTTGTTATCCAAGTCTAGCTAGTCTAGTACAACTGCTGTACGTCGCTCTGCATAAGAGCGTCTGTTAAACGCCGTAAATGTTCCTGGGTAGTAATTTTTGTATGTTCACACCTAACACAGAAAAAACCAAATGTTGATAAACAGGTATGTAAATTGATCTCCTTACATATCAAGGAAATTTAAATGAAAGTTGGCTGCTGGCTGTCTATTTGCAAACTGGTGACTTTCAGGGCTGGAGACCTTCCCCAAAATGGCAGGATGAAGTGTTTGTTGCTCCCCAAATGGTTCTTTGGTGTCAGCAGTCCTGGTCAGGTTTCTCAGCAAAAGGGGGAAAACCGAACACAGTGTATCCCCCAGGGACTCCGGTTTTCTGACATCCCATGATAAATCCATAGGCATCAATATAGAGTTGGTCCCCCCTTTGCAGCTATAACAGCTGCCACTCTTCTGGAAAGGCTTCCCACAAGATTATGGAGTCTGAGAGAATCTTTGCCCATTCAACCAAAAGAGCATTTGAGAAGTCAGGCCGGGATGTTGGACGTGAAGGTCTGGCTCACAATCTCGATCATCCCAAAGGTGTTTGATGGGGTTGAGATCAGGGCTCTGTGTGGGCCGGTCAAGTTCCTACACACCAAACTCACTCAACCATGTCTTTATGGACCTTGCTTTGTGCACTGGGGCACAGCCATGCTGGAACAGAAAAGGGCCTTCCCCAAACT
>JAAGVU020000032.1:1327883-1370145 GCA_011763525.2 Mormyrus iriodes
CCAGAGTCCAGTGGCGGTGTGCTTTACACCTCTCCATCCGACACTTGGCATAGTACTTAGTGCTGTGAGGCTTGCATACAGTTGCTCGGCCATGGAGGCCCATTCCATGAAGCTCCCAGCGCACAGCTTAGTGCTGGAGTTAATGCTAGAGGAAGTTTGGAGCTCTGCAGTTACTGAGCCAGCGAGCCGTCTTGATTTCTTTGCTTGGGGTTGCGTAGATTCCTCCGGCTTCACGAGTCAGAATTCCAACCTCAGAACATATCAACATAAGAAGTTCACGTACGAGAGGAGGTCATTCGGCCCATCAAACTCGCTTGGGGAGAATTCAGCACTAGCTTAAAGTTGTTAAAATCTTATCTAGCTCTGATTTAAAGGAACCCACAGTTTTAACTTGTACTACACTAACAGGAAGACTATTCCATACTCTAACTACCCGCCCTGTAAAGAAGTGCTTCCTCAAACCCAGTTTAAAATGTTCTCCCACTAATTTCCACCTACGGCCACGAGTTCTTGTATTTGAACTAATACTGAAGTAACTATTTGGTTGAACAGCATCCAGACCTGTTAGAATCTTATATACCTGGATCATGTCCCCCCTTAGTCTCCTTTGCTTGAGGCTGAACGGATTCAGCTCAGCTAACCTCTCCTCATAAGACCTTCCTCTAAGACCAGGAATCATTCTCGTGGCCTTGTTTTGGACCCTTTCTAAGGCAGCAATGTCCTTCTTAAGGTATGGTGACCAAACCTGCACACAATATTCAAGGTGGGGTCTTACCAAGGAATTGTATAGTCTTAGCATCACCTCCCTTGACTTAAACTCCACACACCTGGAGATGTAACCCAACATCCTATTGGCCTTTTTTAATTGTTACCCCACACTGGCGAGAGTGGGACATGGAAGCATCAACATACACACCGAGATCGCTCTCGTAATCAGCTTCCTTTATTTCAGTGGAACCCATGAAGTACCTGTATTTTATATTTCTGCTCCCTGCATTGATTACCTTACATTTGTCAACATTAAATTTTATCCCAGTCACTAAATAAATCCAGATCCCGCTGTAGCCGCTGTGCCGCTAGTGTTTTTAGTATTTGCTACACCCCCCACCTCGGTGTCGTCTGCAAACGTAGCCAATGACCAATGGGGGCGCTCCAGTTGTAATTTACGACTAGGAACTTGGAATTTCTGAATTCTGATTTCAAATGGGACGCAGCATTATAACTGATATTTTTGTATAGTGTGTCCCGTCGGGAGCTAATTGAAGCCTTCGTGTGGGGTGGCTTCATTTGATTATGTGGAAGCCTGTCTGTTTACGGGCTGTGAGTGGGCTTCACTGAGCAGCTGTGTCATAAAGGCTAAGACAGACGGAAATGCATAATTCCGCGGAGAGCAGAGGCGCGGCAGATGGAGCTGTAGCCATGGGGACCTGGGTCATTTTTTGTCTTGATGCATGAAAACTGTCATTTTGCAAAACTTGAATGTGAATTGGGTCCCCTGCCCCCCCCCAAGGTAATGAAGATCGTCCATCCATCCACCCTCTGACCGCATATCTAATGCAGGGTCGCAGTGAGCCTAGAGCCAGTGCTAGGAAGTATAGGGCAAATGGCAGTGACTCCCTGCATGGATGCGATGTTAGTGCCATTCAGCCTGAAGTTAAAGCCCTTATTTGCTATATATGCATAGAGACACATTAAAATCATTCATTGTTGCTGAGATTTGGTTGTTCTGCTGCTGAAAAATCAAAGTTTTCTTGATTGCTATATACAGTATGCTACAGTAATCTCTAAATGTGGTAATTTGGTCTGTAGTGAAATGTAACTGTTTTTAACTACACAAATTAGTGTTGTAGTACTCAAGATGGGTGCGCAATGAGGCATGTATTATAAATGTTTTCCACGAAAAGGCTCCCCTAATAATCCATAAACATTGACATTATTCACATGAGACGGAAAACAAAGCGCATATTCGTTTCCGCAATGATCCACGCACGCTTCCATTGTGGGAAGAAAATATTTATTTTATAATTTATTTATTATAAGCCTATAAATAAAGGGGTAGAAAAACATGCAAAACAAGCTGGAGTTCTACTATAAATAACACATTTTATAGGGTTTTATGTCATGTAGACTCAAACATTAGTCTGTTTCTGATCTTGATTTGGTCTAGCCCTGCCTTGGTCTTGGTCTTGTCTCAGTCTCACCCTGCCTTGGACTTGGTCATGTCTCAGTCTTGCCTTGCCTTGGTCTTAGTCTTGTCTTGGTCTCACCCTGCTTTGGTCTTGGTCTTGTCTCAGTCTCAATACACTCTGGTCTTGGTCTGGTCTCGGTCTCAATACACTCTGGTATTGGTAATGACTTAGTCTCGGTTTAGGTGGTCTTGACTACATCACTAATACAAATGTCAAATTACTTCTTCTGTATTCACAAAGATTTAGAATTTACTTCTAATGTAATTCAAATCCTGCTTTTTTCTCCCCATTGGTTGGGCTTAA
The DNA here is from genome assembly GCA_011763525.2 of Mormyrus iriodes. Classification (NCBI taxonomy): domain Eukaryota; kingdom Metazoa; phylum Chordata; class Actinopteri; order Osteoglossiformes; family Mormyridae; genus Mormyrus; species Mormyrus iriodes. The sequence goes on from JAAGVU020000032.1 coordinate 1,330,376, forward strand.
GTAAAAATGGCTTCAGGCTGTCATGATTTCCATATTGTATCAACAATGTAAGCACTCTGAATCCTTCGGAGCCCTCCGGGTGAACACACGGTATAGCTGGCTTCGACCCAGTCGTGTGTTATTACTGACCCTTTCTATTAATAAACAGGTGGACAAGCTAGAGGAAGAGGCTATCTGTATTTATACTCTGTCTCTGCATGAAATGGACAAGCTGTGGTTAAACTCAGCCATCAGTCAAGCTTTGTTGTAAGTACAGGGACTCTCTTATCACAGAGTTTTATTGAAGGGGGTCTTTCCTTTTATTGTGCATGGTGAAATTACACAATGTAATCGATGTAGGTCAGTCCACTGGGTCAATATTTTCTTTCGCAAATTTGTAAACCCAGCAAACAGATAACAGTGGCAGCAATGTGGGGCCGCTTCCAATCAGCAGCTTATTGTTTCATTCAATCTTGCTGTTGTGTTTTAATTTAGAAGCAATCCGATACAGCTCATTATTATATTTGCAAACTTGCGCTGCAGCATTGAGCTTCTCGAGGCTGAGAACGCTCCAAGGACAAAAGCCTTTAAATAAGTCGTGTGGCACTGATAGGTCGTAGGCAACACAGGGAAAGTGTGTAATGAATCATAAGTTAAGAATTTATGATGAGGGAGATTTAACACTTATGGAAATATGATCTGTAAAATTGACGACCCAAGGACCAATAAAACATGATTCACCAAGCCACTAGATCATAAAAATTCATCCATTCTTCCATCCATCTGCTGGCTGTTTATCCTGCTTGGGGCTGTGGGGAACCAGACAGCTTAGTGTACAGCCTGGTCTTATGAAAATGTGTTCTAAATTTGTTTATTTTGTTTAGCCTAATAGCTTAAGAAGGCATCATGTTGTTGTACCATCTTCCAATCTATTTATGATGTACAGAAAAATATATTTTACGACGATTGGTACTTACGGTAGACTGTATAAATATATTTAATTAATATCTGCTTTATGCGCTTGACTATTCCAGTGTAATCAGATTGGCCATCAGCTGGTATGTCACACTCAGAAGGAACGCTAGCCTTCTGCCTCCAAAATCCTATTTATTAATTTATGTGTACTTTTACTGAATGCAGAAGAACTTCTGGTGTGCAGAAGAACTTTTAACAATATAAGAACTTCTTGGATCTGTAATAAATTGCAGTGTTTGTTGACATCAAGGGCGTTTGCCCTTGATGTTACTTGGATGTCCTTCAAGTTAGTCAATATATTTAGGCAGCTAATACTCTGCTATTGGTATCATATGATCAAGAGGCAAGCAGCACAATCACTACAACCTGAATATTTGCGTCTGCAGGTGTCCACCATGCTGACAAGTATCATGGACGGGATTCTCTGCTGCCTCGCCGGCAAGTCTGCCAATGTGGTTGTGCCCGTTGAGACTTGCGAGCCGGCCGACGGCTTTGAGTTTGTGGAGGTGAAGCCTGGGAGGGTGCTACGGCTGCGACACATCGTCCCGGAGCGAGCCGGAGTGACAGAGCATGCCAACGGCCAGGGAGGTAGCGTGCACTGCAAGCGTAAGATCACGGTGTACCGCAACGGGCAGCTGGTCATCGAGAACCTCGGTGATGTGGTTCGCTCTGAGCTGCTGCACTGTCAGAACGGCGACCCGGAGCACAGCGGCACGCTGGAGGTGGAGCTCTCAGACTACAACAGCTCTGCTACATCTACAGGGACCCCCGATCCCCAAGCGTCCTCACTGCCTGGACAACCGCCCGTGCCCAGGCGTCGTCACCGCAAGCCCAAGCGCACGGTGCTCATCGACTGCGAGCGCAGCATATCGAGCTGTAAGGGCACCCACTCGGATGTGGCGCTCTTTTTCATGCACGGCGTGGGCGGCTCGCTGGACATCTGGGGAAGCCAGCTGGATTTCTTCTCACGTTTGGGCTATGAGGTCATCGCCCCTGATCTGGCCGGGCACGGAGGCAGCTCTGCCCCACAGATAGCTGCTGCTTACACTTTTTATGCTCTGGCGGAAGATATGCGTGCCATCTTCAAGCGATACGCCAGACGGCGGAACATTCTCATCGGACATTCCTATGGGTCGGTGCTTAGTATGTGTGACTTAACGAAAAATTACGTATCCAACAATCCATATTTCATACTGTAAAGGAGAAGGGTGCTCTAAAATCACACTTTTCCAGGGTGCCCCATGTAACTACATTTTCACACCAAACTTATGCAGCTGGATTATTCTTTAAACAGTTAGCTAGCAGTTAGTTGGTGGTACAGGTATCTCCCCCCTTTATGAACGTTCCCTTTATGGCACTTTTACTTTGCTTTAACCAAAAATCTACATTAGCACCTGTTTTCACGGACTGAAAGAAATCCGAAGAGGATTTTTGCTTTTTTATAAATAGGTGTGTCGTTATAAATTGGTGTGTAGAAAAGTGAAATTAGCGTGTAGCATTGGTTTATCAGCTAGCCAGTTACAGATATGCAGTCATGTGCCGCATAACGACATTTTATGGGACTGACGGCGGTCCCATAACGTTATAACAGAGCCAAACACTTCCTATACCCTAGAGATAGCGTTACACATTACCCATGGGTCCGTGGCAATGCTGGTGTAAACAAAGCTACTGCGCTGCCAGGCGTATAAAATTAAATATATACAATACCTGATAAATATAATAAACAGCTGTGTTACTGGTTTCTGTATTTACTGTAACATACTTTTTATCGTTATGCAGACTATGGCGTCTAGGTCTGTGTAGCAAACTGTCCTTCTCACAGCGACGCATTTCTCAGAAAGTATCCCTGTTGCTAAGCGATGCATTGTATCGATTCTGGAAACAACACTGATACATTTTTCAGCTTTATTTAGGCTGTGTGTTTGTTACATCAGTCCTGCCTTTGCTATATATCGCTGTTGTTTTTTTAGGATTGTTTGTTACTTGGTATGATTTAGTAGGATATTTTTTCAGTCTGGGAACACCAAATGTTTCTCCCATATAAATGATCGGTAATTGCCTCTTGGCTTTACGCCATTTTGGCTTATGCAGGGTTTTACAAGAACACGCTGCTTCCATGAAGTGGGGCATACCTGTATTTACAGTAATTGTGAAATGTTCTCGTTTTTCGAGTGCAAATGTCTCTAGGATTTTTTTTTCTTTTCAGTTACATTGAATAAATTCTGCTCAGGGTGCTCATGGTGACGGGCTCTGGACCCCCACGACCCTGAATAGGACAAGCGGGTACAGGAAATGGAAGGATGGATGGATGAATGGATGGATGGATGGTTTTCAGGGTGTTGCCTGCCCTCATCACAATTCTTCCTTTTCACCGTCATCATTTAGGGTGTCCTTCTGCACCTTCCTGGCCCATGAGTACCCTGAGCAGGTGCATAAGGTGGTGATGATCAACGGAGGGGGCCCCACAGCCTTGGAGCCCAGTCTTTGCTCCATCTTCAACCTGCCTGCCTGTGTGCTGCACTGCCTCACACCCTGTCTGGCCTGGAGCTTCCTCAAGTACGTCCACAGCTGGATGGGGCACTTCTGTTTCATTTATAGCTGCTGCGTCTCCCATTCCTTCCAGCCAGTGTGACTTGTGAAACCTCATTAAAAATTGTATTTAAGTTGCCTGTATCTTATGATTATGTAGGCTGGCCGAAAAGCTATAGAATGCATTCAAATAAAAATGGCCAAAATCTAATCTGTATGCCTCTGTACCCTTCAGAGCTGGCTTTGCCCGTCAAGGTGCCAAGGAGAAACAGCTTCTGAAGGAGGGCAACGCCTTCAATGTGGCATCCTTCGTCCTGAGGGCCATGATGAGCGGGCAGTACTGGCCAGAAGGGGACGAGGTGTACCATGCAGAGATTGCCGTGCCCGTCCTGCTGGTGCATGGCATGCACGACAAGTTTGTGCCAGTTGAGGAGGACCAGCGCATGGCAGAGGTACCCAGGAACTCAGCCGTGGCCTTTAATGAGGGTCCTCAGGCGACAATAGCAAGGATCCTGCAGAAGCCATGAATGCAGGGTATCTTGTGACAATATTCAATAAACAAACATTAACGCAGTCCCAATTATTTAAATTATAATATATAATGCCATTTCAATTATTATTTAAAAAAAAAACATTTCAATAATTATTTAAATAAATTACAATTTGAATGAATGAATCAATCAATGTTGCATTTATATAGCGCTTTTCAAGATACCCAAAGCACTTTACAGAACCAATGTGGAGCCACATCAACCCTCCCACTATGTGGCCCCCATTTGGGCGATGCAATGGCAGCCATTCTGCACCAGTACGCTCACCACACAGTAGCTCAGGTGGTGAAGGGGCAGGAGAGAATTCACCAGTTAGATATAGGGGATGATTAGGAGTGCAGATCTGATAGGGCCACAGTGGTCAGTTTTAGCCAGGACATCAGAGTACCACCCATACTCATTCAAAGGGTGCCCAGGATCTTTTATGACCTCACAGAGTCAGGGCCTCAGTTTTACGTCTCATCCGAAGGACGGTACCATTTTTGCAGCACAGTGTGCCCATCTGGGGCATTGGAATCCGCACAGGCCACAGGACGGGCTAAACCCCATTAAATGATACCCTCAGTAAAAGAACAGCCAAATGGATTAATTACATTTAGCCAGTGTAAGCTAGGACAGCTTAACTGATATCCGGATGTTAGGAGATTTTATTTAGGATTTTGGGAAGTTAGGGTGTAACACAGCCTCAGCACAAAGCAGGGAAACTGCGGTTACATCAATGCAGAATTCAATAGACTAGGTGAGATTGATCAGTTGAGACTTAATTTGCAATCCAACCAATCAGATATTAGGTTTCGACACATAATTTTAATGGTTGCTGCCATCATTTCAATTATAAACAATCATTTAAATAGTGATTTTGATGATTAAAGACAATAATTTAAATAATTAAAATGGTGATTTCATCATTTAAATGACATTCATTTATTGAATGTCACAAAACACCCTCCATAATAATGCAATAACTGCCAGTAATGTAATACCTGCTAATTACATAATAATATTTGCATTCTTATTGTAATTAGTCGATAATGTAACAAACGGCCAGTAATGCAATCAATCATCGACTGTAGATTATATTTTTGGCAAAAGTTAATACATTTTCTGAACCAATAACATACCGATACATGCCGACAATATAATCTACAGTCGATGTAGCAGAAGACAACGGAAACCTGGTGACTTTGGTGGGGAAAATCATGGGATAATGCATAGTACAAAGCTACCAGAAGTTCTTTTGAAGTTTCCATTTGTAGGATCCTTGCTTATCGTATAAAATTACATTAATCTGCCTTATGTAAAGAACTAAGCACAAAGTCGAACTACTTGAATCCACGACCTGAACCTCTCTTATCACAGATACTGCTCCTGGCCTTCTTGAAGGTCATCGATGAAGGCAGTCACATGGTGATGATGGAGTGTCCAGAGACAGTCAACACCCTCCTTCATGAATTCTTCCTTTGGGAGCCTGATAACTCGTCCAAACCTAAACAAGAAACCGTCAAGTCCACTATTCATCTTGCCAATGGGGAAGTTCAGCTGGCTGCAGATAAGAAACCCTGAAGGAAGCAGAGGCTCTGGGTCACTCTTTCTGGAATGAAGCTGAACGAAGCCGAACGAAGCAGAATGAAGCAGAATGAAGCTGAACGAAGCAGAATGACGCAGAATGAAGCTGTCCGGTGGCTTGGGCCACGCTTGGCTGTGTTGAGCATTCCTGCTCGATGGCTAGAAGGTGATTTTAATGGCTCAAGAGCATGAGGAAGACATGCAGGGATGCTGCAAACAGTTCCAAGCTTGAGCTGGATGCAACAGTCGGACTTTCCTCTGCAGCTGGAAGGTAGCGAATGAAGACCATGCGGATGGACGTAGGAGTGAAAGCAATCAAGGGAGTAGGGAGGGAGTTTATTGTTAAGCATCAGTGTCCCTCAGACAGTGTCCTGTGATCCCTGTGACATTGTGTTTGAAAGCGAAGAGAGGGTTGTCATGCAGTTGGAGGAGTTCAACATGCAGATAAAGGTTCTGGCTGGTAAGTACAATCGCAGTGAGCCACAAGAGGGTGCTATCTCAGAGATTCACTGTGGCAGAGGTACATCTCTGCTTTTGGCTGTTACTGTTAATTAGTGATGATGTATGCTGTCGTCTCTGAATGGGTAGTCGCTTATTCATGAAAGGAACTATAAAATATATGATGTATCAATTTCATTTTAAATTGTCGGGTTATGAACCTGAAAATTGGCCATATAAACACATCTGGGTTTAATTTTAATGTATGATTCTCACCACTGTATAGCATTTCTTGAAAATATGACTGTATTCTTTTTAGCTATTGGTTTTGCATAATTTCCAAAATATACATATAATTCCACCTGTTTTTTTAATTAACATGGGCCTCCACTGACTGTATACTGAGGTTCATTTTCATCTTTTCAAACCCTCTATGTCATCGAGGAGTTGAACAGTAATTGGGCTAGTACCGTGCGCTTAAGTCTCTCTTAAATCTGACAATCAGTGCATTTTGTGGGACTCCAAAGTTTTTTTTCCCTCTGTGGAAAAGTACATACAGTGTGTAGCCAAACATGAAATATATTGTACTATGCTCATTATTGTAGAAGATCTTAGTGACTGTATGACTGGATTTGAATTCTGTGATCTGCACCTTAAAAGGCTGATAAAGCTGAACAAGATATTGACAAAATTTCATTCACAACAATGTGTGTATTTAAAAAATTTTAATCATCAGTCATATCACTGCAGACCCTATTTGCAAACAATTTGCAACAAGAACTTCTGTAGATACTGATTAGTAGTGGTCAGTTTCTAAAAATAGAATCCAAAAGACATTAAACTGAAGTGAGTATGGACTGTCAAGAGAAGGAGTTTGTGTAACTCAGCTTGTACTTTCATCCCCGGAGGCTACAGCTGACAATCTAAAGCATAAGGCACATAGAAGCCCGACTCCCATGTACAATTTCTTAGAGACACTGCCTGTTGATTAATTTTCCCATCCCATCATGTCCCATGATACAGAGCATAAGAGATCCTGGTAGGAGGAGAACAGGTGTTACGTATAGGGGCCTGAGGGATGCTTTAGGAAGGGCGGACATGGCTGCCCAGTACAGGCCAATGATATTATATATATAATCTGAAGTTTTGAATGCATATGGGATTTGGAAGAGGACTGTAGAGTATTTCTAACCCTGACCACAGGAAGTCCTCTTGTGTAGTATAAAGCACCAAAACTGCAACCATAGTAACTATAATAATATAACTACTATGTGTGTATTGAATTCGTGATTCAAAATAGTTTTATATGAAGAACAGATATATAATGAAAAATATAGTAAATATATTTAATTTGGATTCATGAAAACTGAGGGAAAATAGGGCATTATCCAGTTGGCAGAATATGAAATTATAGAAGTAATAATACTTATATTAGTTGTGTATTACACTATATTTATTTTTTAAACATCATAGCCCAGCTAAAAGCTGAGAGGGTTTCCCATGAAATGGGGCAATGAACTGGAGCTTTCAGTGACCTGCAGGAAAGCATGGCAATCGACACTGTAATGGCGGTAGATCTGTTTACGGCGCCCCTGGGTGTCTGGAGGTCACTGTAATCAATGTGAGTGCAGCGCAGTGCATATCGCTTTGCTTATTCCTACAAGCTTTATTTTGGAATTCTGCAAAATAGGGAGATGCCAGCTACTCTCCTGTCTCTCAAGACTGTTATGTGTGTGTGGATATGGCGTGTTTGGGGTATGGCTCAGACCATAAGATCTACAAAACCTCACTGACTGTTGGGGGAAAAACCTGCTAGAGATGATTTCCGCATGCGTACATTAGTCCTCTTTATACAAAAATGTTAAGCTGTTTAAACCTTTTAAAAGTTGGCATTGCCTGTTTGTTATAGTCCAAAGTTGCAATATGATGCAATAAAAGGCAGTGGAGGTGGGCTGTTTGTCGTGCTATTCAGCCAACCTCTCGTCCTTTGGCTTTTAAATGCAAAGGGAGGGAGTACAGTGTGTGACTGCAGCTCTGGGTACTTAAGTCTCTTATTCGAACACAGATTTTTAAGTAAAAGAATAAGGCATAAGTTCTCACCGGTGTAATACGTTGAATTCCATGGTGCTAGGAAGAGTACTTCCCAAAGAATGCCCTTTATATTGATATTCTGAATGCATTGTAACCATCTAAACTAGGCTGCTGCTGTAGGCTCTGTGACTAGCTGCTGTAAAATGTACCTGACTGTAGGAACGTTCTCTTAAATGTATTTTCCTCCACCTTGCCACATCTTAGAACACAAATACGGTGTTTCTACACTTTGTCATCCCAATTTGGGACCGCAGAAGATTAAAAGCAGTGGCCCCCACCCCTGTCTCTGACACCCCCCCTTCATAAATGTATGCTGGATTCCTATAATATCTCAATGGAGTTAAGCTCATCTTGGAGTTCAGTGAATGAATGGCACAGTTAAAATGTCAGGCTGAATGTGTTCACTGAAAGAGTGTACAATTTAAAATGCAATTAAAGAAAAACAAATGGTGTGAGAGTGTGTGTACATTAATAATTGCAGATATTTAAAAATAACAACCATTACTTTTGCAATTCTGCCTTCGAGCAGATATGACTGTCAGGGTTTTGCACATGTTACCCACCTCGCAACTCTGCAGACACCCTTAATATCTGACACGCCATGCTTCTGTATGTCATCCTCACATTACAGGTTATTTGTAAACCAACAGAATCGATTTGGCACGACTGGAGCAACATAGCACGTGTCCCTGTAGCAACTAGGCTTGAGGGCCCTGCTGAAGAGCCTAAAAGTGATCCAGCATAATCCAGCATACAGGGAGGGGAGGAGGGCTGGTGCCAGAGCAGAGTCAGCAGTAGATTTACAGCAGACACCTGTGCTGTACATGTAATTACGGAATACAAATGGAATCCTGCAATACTGCACAATGTGAAGGTCGGGGTGGGGTAACAGAAACGTGCAATGAACAACTAACAGTGCCATCTGCTGCAGAGGAGAAACCATACAGGCATTTGTGGGGGGGGGGGCGGAAAAAAAGACAAGAAACCCAAATACAGCTCATTGATACTTTTTAATTACCTAGAACAATATCTGAAGAGATGTATGTCTAATGCTTATCCATGATACAGCAAATAAAAACCTAAAAAAAAAGCCTATTGCGAGTTGCAATCATTGAGTCTGAAATTGTGATCATTTGCACTCCTTTGAGATGATGATTATTAATGGTGATTTTCACTGTAATTGATCATTGTGGGTTCTTAGATCCTCAACAAAGTATAATGCAGATAATGTGGTTTAGGCAGTGACTCCAACATGAATGTTAAACATACATGACAACTGAACTGACTTCCTGCTTATAATCACTGCATAAGACGCGTGTTTCCTTTATCCAGTGCATTCTATAATGTGCTGCTTTGGCCTTTCTCGATATTCAGTAACGGTGACTCAGAGTCAAACACCCCTAACAATTGAACTATTACTACAATAGGTTGCAAAAAGGTGTCATGGCGGAACAGCTGCTTCTCTTAGCTTTGCGGTAAATTAAGAAACTACTTTTTTCTCACATCTTCAAACCACATCGCAAGAAATATGGAACTATGTACAGAGTACAAAAACAAGACAATGCCATTTCAGTGACCACCACTTTCAGTTAGTGACAACAGGAAGGTTCTACAAGGAGAGAAATACATGATTCCCAAGATGAATCCAAGATTCCAGTTTAACCATTTAAGGTTACAGTGCTCTTCAAGTTCATAATGCATTTCATTTGGAACTTTTTTCTGCAGCTATTTAAAATACTTTCCCATTGCAGAAATGATTCTGTAATTAAAACGGTAATAATAAAATGGATCACAAAAGTGAAACAACAAGCCAGTTCAGTGAAAAACCACCATCTACGCATGACAGTGAATAAAGTGGGAGCCTCACTGCGGTGATATAGCATGGTCTGTTTGTGCGGGTTGCAGTTTTTCAGGATATTTATTGGCAGACACCTTTTTCCATCTGAATCTGGAATTTAGGTAAAAAACAAACAAAAAAAAAAAAACAGCCGCTCGCCTATGTCTGTGTATCGGTTTGGAATTCATGATTAAGCCAATGTCGTCACCATGGTGATAAGTCTCCTAGAATAAAGGCATCTACGCTTCCAGTTATTAACTGTAATGAGTCCAGAGAACTGGAACAGATGAGAAACTCCTGCCAGGGTGGCCTGACTCACCCACGGTCCAAACGGCGTTCGCTTAAATATCTGCTGGTCGCAACTGGCGCTCTCCCTCTGCCAGGAAGATTTGCATGGCGCGATACAGCAAGTGAACACCCAGCTCACGTCGCCGTTTCAGCGGCCAAGTGGACACCACGCCGTAGTAGTCCCCGCGCTTCTGGTTGGTAAGCATCTTCAGACCTTGTACCAGAAAACAAACAGAAGAAGAGGGGAGGGAGGGAGAGAGAGAGGGAAGACAGAAATCAGACGGGGAAGGATTACAGGTTCCCAATATACCGTTGGCTACATAAATGATCATGTTGCCCTTGAGTCCACGATACGTGACTGCAGTGCATCAGCTACCTCATTAACGGGGAGAATAAGTACAAGACTAAGCTGACATGGAGTAAGACATCAGGCGAATATATGTGTGTACACGTACACACACACACACACACACACACACACACACACACACTACATTAATACCTTATTCCATATCCTAAACCCCCCAATACCCTACTAACATTCAATGATACAGAAATCAACACAGCTGAAACAGTTTAAAGACTGTGGGCCTGTTCAAAGGAGCATAAGGGGCAGGCACAGTCATGGGGTTGGGGTTACTTCAATGTCATCTTTGCCTTCGGAGGAATATCGGTTGACCACAGACATTACACACCAATGGCATCCACCATACAAGCTTCGCGGGTGTAGGCCTCCACAGGGATGACGTTCTGGAAGCAGTGCAGGGAGATGACCCCCTGGCCTGCCCCCCACACCTGCAGGATATGCTGCACCTTGGAGCACAGTTTCTACAGCAGGCAGAGGGAGGTGGTCAGACAAACACCACATGCCAAAACAACTACATACAAGAACTCTGAAGGCAAACATGAACACCTATAGACAGACATATGCTAAGGTAAAGGCAGACTTGTTAATGTTTTTGTATACGATGGTAGTGGTGCTGGGGGGAACAGATCAGGTCATTTAATCCATTCCCCTGCTACCTGTGTTGAGGAAGCTTTGAAGCTGAGATCATCTTCTGGTTCCTACCGCCCTGAGATCTGAGCCGATAGTCTGGGGCCATGAGAAAGTTATTGCCCTGTTCTCTCTCTCTTGCCCCCCTTTATCCGCAGCAAAGACTCCCCCAGCAGTGAAAATAAAGTCTCATATAATCTGCCCTCAACCTGTCACATGGATCTGTCTGCCTTTGTATTGTTTGGAATTAACAACCCCAACTAAGGAAGCTTTCTGCATACAGCAGCGCAGAGTAGCTCGACCTCCTCCTCGGGAACCCCCAGATGGTCCACGTTTTTGCTCCCTCCCAGGTACCTACCATGCAGTCTACATGTTTGCTCCCTCCCAGGTCTCCCCAAGCGAGCTCGATGGGCCGAATGGCCTTCACTTGCTTCTAAACTTGTGTTCTTAAAAACGTGGATAGTCTGGGGGCCCCCAAAAAACCGCTCCGAGAAACAGTGGCATGGAATTCACAGAGAGCTTCTCACCTTTGAGGTTTTGTCCCCTTGGTGATACTCCAGCGCCTCGTAGAGGTGGCTGTACGGGCGAGACCGCTTCCCTTTGCCGATGTAGAAGATGGCATTGACAAAGGTGTGGAAACACTCCGCGGGAGTTATGGACGTGCTACGGGACGGCAGGTTCTTCGTCACTCTGCATCCGGAGAAAAAAAAATCTCATGAGAAAATTGGGATTAAGCTACCAGACTAAGAAAAACTGAAGATGGAATTTATTCATCAATATAAGGCAATCGGGCAGCCTGGTGCACCTTGGGTCAAGCAGCAAATAATTAAAGCTTGACTTCGTAACTCCCTCCCGCCATTTCCTGTTCTGGTCCGGTTGGTCAAACTGCTGGCACAGGGCCAGCTCCTCAGCCTGGCAGTCTGGCAGAGTGAAGGTCTCCAGAGCACTGGCCAATTCTAAGCTGTAACCTAGAGGGAATGCAGCCAAACACATTAGAAATGACATGGCTCTAAAACCGATAGGATTAATGCTGCTAAATTCAAAGAACATTTTCTGAACTTGAATCCAGTATAGATTCAGTATGTTTAATCTGTATGTCTTATCTACCACTCATCTGCTATGGCTCATTTCTACTGGCCTTTGCTTTGACACTGGGTGATTCTCAATACCATGAATGCAAAGATCGTACTTGTGGTATTGGCAAGACTCGTCTTGCTAACTTGCTTCTCAAGAACGAACCTGAGGTGCAATGAATGACGGGATTGGTCTCATTTGGTGGGGATTCAACCAATGCATTCTTGGTATTTGGGAAAGAACGATATCCGGGGATTTTTACAGTCACCTATACTTCTGCTCTTGAGTATCGGAGCTAGTCTTCGGCAAACGAAGATGACGTAAAATGAGTACAGAAGAACACAAGTACGGTAAGGTACACATTCTGAGAAACAGCCATTGTGTCTGTGCCTTTACCTGTGTTGTGGGCAGCAGCCTGTTGGTTCCTGGGCTTCTGAAGCAGACAATTCAATTTGCGGATGTACGCTGGTCGGGTGAACTGGCTGATGGGTCCTGGCTGCTCTCCCAGCTCCTGCAACCTCCTCCTGAGCTCCCGATCCGTCAGGCCGGCAGAGTCTAGCAGAATCTCCTCCTGGGGCTTCTGGTTCTCCTTTCCTTTCCCAAGACTGAGTTGCAGGGAGCGCCAGTCGTACAACACGGTGTCATCGCTGGTGGCCAGGCTGGTTTCAGAGCTGAGACTGACATTGGCGGTGGGTGGCACGTGGCATTCAATCAGCTCGTGTCCCTTCTCAATATCAGTGTACAGGTACTCAACAGGCTGTTCCTCGCTGGGAATCAGGGGCCGCCCACCGGGGGTGTAAGATAGATCAGCCAGCCTTCGAGGCTTGTGGGACGCAGAGAGCCTACTGATGCTGTACCGCATGGTACGCCCAGATGCTGGCGTCACAGGCGAAGTGCAACAGTACTTAGCTGTTGGTGTGTGTGGGACTACTTCCAACTGGGAGTCGCCAGTGTCCCCATCATCGGTGACCAAAAACTCTTTGTCCTTAGGTTTGGTACCCCTAACTGCTTCCAGCGACTCACCCGAGCTCAGCTCCTGCACGAGTCCTTCCGCGACTGAACTGCACTGATCATCCGTCAGAAACTCATTGATGCCATGTCTATTGAGGCAGCCTAATCTTGTTGCTTGCTCATCCGCCAGGGAGTTTCTTGCAGTTTCACCACAGGTCTTCTCCAAGATGACGGTGTCAGCTGCACTATCAGATATGATCAGTGTGTCTGCCTGGCTTCCAGTCTGAGTTTCCTGGAAGCTGTGAACCTTGGTGTCCATCATTGTGGTTGTCCATCTCATTAAGTGTGCTGGACCACTGCACTGGCTATTTGAAGCGAAGTTGGGCATCCTGCCACTGTCGGGCGTTCTGGTGTGGCGCCGCTGCAGACGGTTTGGCGTAGGCAAAGAGTCTTCAAACAGTGAGTAGACTGAGGAATTTGCAATGTAACTGCTGGCTCTGGAGGAGCTGCGACTGAGCCTGGAGCGAGTCCTCCCTGTGACAAAGGGGCTCGAAGCAAGCAAGCCCCCATCTCCGTCAACACTACATGACTCACGACAGGCTTTGGAAAGAACCGTAACTCCTCTCAGTCCATCCCCTTTATCCTCACACAGCCTCTCAGCTTCTTTGACATTTTGCAGATCTTCTGCATTACATATTACTGAAGGGCTCTTCGGAGACAGCACCAGGTCATTCATTAATCTAGGAATACTGGCAGCTACTTCTGAAGGGTTCTTGCTGGCCCTATTGGGGGGAACCGTGCCTATTCCACTGACATCAAAGACAACTGTATGCTCTTCTGAATCAACAGCATTCGACAAATCTTCAGTAATTAGCAGTAATTTAGCTGATGCACACTGCTCTTTTGCTTCGCTCACCAGTATATTTGGGGAGGCCGTTCCTGCAGAACCCCGATCTTGCTGGGATGTTACCCCAGATTCTCCATCATCACCACTAAAAGATGTGTTCCTGTGAAGGATGCAAGGCCCCAGAGCAGTAGTGTATGGATCACTGTCACAGCTGCTGTATTCACTGGGTCCACTACTACCACTGGAACTGCACACAGGTTGAATAGGCCCCTTTACCTTGGCCAACTCACAATCATCCCTCTCCCCGTCATCCTCTTCCTCAATTAGCCAGTTTCCAACCACAGTCTTGTCCAAATCAGAACTTGCACAGTGTTCGTCTCGGGAAAAGACAAAGACGTGATCAGGAGAAGTAACATCAATTCCCTGATTGCGCGATACAGAGGCCAAGCGTTCTAAATTAAGGAATTCTGGGTAGTCTGTGAAGTCAACTGTTGCATCAGTTGAGGAGTGAGGGCTTTGGTTTTCATCCTGCCTGGGTGACTCTTCAGTAAACACGGGGATGTAGTCATCCACGTCTTTGAAACTTACACTTTTGCGGCTGGCATGCCTTGAGGAACAAGGTGAGTCTAGCTGAGAAGGAAGTTCATGTGTTGCTCTTTCATGCATCACAGGATCAAATTGCAATTTTTGAGAGCAAACAACTGACTCTTTCTCCTCCACCATGGGCAAGACCCCAAAATAAGACCGCTGACTAGTCGATATCCGAGTGCTGCTGAGTATCGATGGAGCTGCTAGATCTGTGTCAAACTCCCGGTTCCATTCCTGAGTGCGACGGCCATGAAGATCGGTGAAGTCCGACAGTCCTGATAGCCGAGATCTGCCTCTCCAGGAGGGCCTGCTACTGATCCGAGACAGGCTCAGCGAGGAGGATCTCCGGGTGCTGCTGAGTGGCCCCTCACCAGAGTCACTCAACAAGGACAAGTTATGTAACCCAGCACTGCTATCCACTGTTCTACTGTGGTGAGAAGTATCGCTGCAGTCTTGACCACGGTAAAAAGCTACAAAGAAAATCCAAAGACAACAGCTCAGTTTGTATAAATTGCACCACTAGAGATCTCAATTTTCTCAGGATTTCCTCACGGGTCAAATTACACTTACAGTACTGGAATTGTGGCAGCTCGTCGTCCTCTGTTCCCGGGACATGCCAAGACCGATATTCCTTCAGAAGCTGAGCACATTTGCGGTTCTCTTGCTGGTTTGCT
The DNA here is from genome assembly GCA_011763525.2 of Mormyrus iriodes. NCBI lineage: Eukaryota > Metazoa > Chordata > Actinopteri > Osteoglossiformes > Mormyridae > Mormyrus > Mormyrus iriodes. The sequence continues at coordinate 1,345,761 of JAAGVU020000032.1, forward strand.
AAGTCAGTTGCTGTATTCCCATCCTGCAAGTAAACAAAGATTAATTCTCTGAATAGCTTCCTAATCTACAAATAAGGCATTAACCAAGGCATAGTGGAACATGATTTAATTGGGTGACATTGTAGTTTTTTTGTACTGCTCTTATGAATTATCAAAAAATTATCAAGTAGGAAAAAAAAATCCAAGGCCAAATATGACCACCGTACCTGATCCTCCAAATTAGGATTCCCCCCGTTTTGTAAAAGCAGTTTGAGGTTCTGGTAGCAACCCCACAAAGCCGCAATGTGTAAAGGGGTTAAGTCCTCCACAGATCTGACAAAAATTCAGAGCCATGAAACACAGTGATTCCCGAGCACGGTCAAATATACTGTTAGATGTGCTGATGTCAGAAGGCAAATGCTGAGCTGTCAGGCGTGATTTCTGTGAGGGGTTCTCGCGACTCACCTGGCGTTGGGGTCTGCACCATGCTGAAGCAGCAGCTTCAGGCAGCGGATTCGCTTCTCGGTCTCTTTACCAACAGCCAAATGCACGGCGGCGACACCTTTGCGGAGGACGAGGTTCGGATTGGCGCCTTGCAGAAGCAGGGCCTCAACAGCCCTAAGTAAAGGGTGACACTGGTTATCGGGTTCTCCTAGATATAGTAGATGTATATCACCATGCAACCTACCATGCGCCAGCCTGTTATCATCTAATCAGAGAGTTAGCCTGGAACCAGCAGGAGGAAAACCACCGAAACTAATCACATGGTCATTTAAGTTTGTAGCTCATAAAGCGATTTATTACACATGCATTTATCCCGTTAGTGTGTTTTGGTTAGGGCTCATTCAGGCTAACATGGTTGCAAACCAAGCATTTAAAACGACAATAATGAGAATGCATTCATACCTTGGTTCGCCGTCATTAACTGCCTTACATAGCTGCAATGTTAAGTTCTTTTTATCTGAAAACATAGCTCTTAAGGTAGCCGGTTGCTTGTTAGCAGTTTCGCTATTGTTTCATGCGGATAAAGCCGTAGATAGTACATGTGCACTCTGGTTTCGTGTTGCAAAGTGCGTGATCAGCTATTTTGATTTATTATCGGAAAACACCACTACAGATACATTAATGTTTGTGATATATCCGAACACACTATTATTAGCTGCGTTTTTTTTTTTCCCTTTTTCTAAGTTAAAAATCCCTCCAAGTGTATTGCCCGCCCACAGATAACGCCGATAGGGCTAATCTGCTAGACGTGGGCGCGGAACCAATCAGCGAATGGATACGTGACGTCATTTCCGTCAAAACACGAAGGGCGCTGGAGGCCGTTTGAACAGACGCGTCTGGCGGAAGTTGTGCGCTTTTGTTTTGGTCCTGTGTGTTTGTCTCGGACGTGAGTTAGCCAGCCGAAATGACCAATTTCAGGTGATTTTTTTTTTTATCGCTGTTTGAATATTCTTAGCATAAATCACATTTTATGGTGTGCATAATTAATAAACTAATATCAGCTGTGTACAAAAACATGTTTAAGTCAGATTTAAAATGTTATTTTAAGTTGACATTGCGCATATGCAGTAGTCTGTGCCATTATTGTGGTTACTTATGAGTGTTTATGTTGGAGACGAGTAACACATTGGAACTGTTGGCTGCTTAGTTGGATGATGTAATCTTTCTGTTGTTTAATCGGTCAGTCATTAGCTAGTATGATGTTACTCAGTGTATTTTGTTAATTCGAATCTCACCTTAAATAATATCTTCTACATACTTGTACACTGCCGTGCTGCCATGCGACATGATCTACAAAATGCTCCTTAGATAATTTAGACAGGACTTTTGTGAGTGTCTGGAGGAGCGGACTAGGCTGGGGAGGGATGTGGCGGTGAAATAATTTCAAAATAAAATTAGAAAAACTCAAACAAAAACTGTCTGTACCTCGCAGAGACTTAAAGCAAACGGACCTTTCGCGCCGCAGGTTGAATGAGCGGCCTGGAGCCGGCGATCCTAACGCGGCGCCCTTTCTGTCATTCTCCGGGTACTAACCCTACTGACTAGCAGCAAACTAATGGGTTCGCCCAATTTCCTCGGTCTGAACTATCAGTCAGTCAATGAAGTCTCATGCATGGTTCAGCAATCAACGGTGCGCACAGTCAGATTAAGTTAAACATTGTATTTATATGTCCATTCTACACAAACACACATAGGCTGCCTTTGTCCTTTACAAACATAATATATTTTCTATTTTACGCATGTTAATGCCGTCATCTCAGAGATGGCATCACAGTGAAGTACATCTGTCATCAAGTATAGCTTAAAGCTCGTACATTTCAGCAACAACTAAAATTCCCATGTAATAAAATCACTTTATTGTTTTTATAAACATAACGATGTCAATATCGAATCATTAAAAGAATCTACACAAAAATAATATCCATTCCATTTATCCCACACATGGTGATGGAGAGCCTAGAAGGCATTTCAGAAGAAACAGGGTATCTTCTTGGATGTGATGCCGGTTCTTAGCAAAACACACACATTTGGTCACACTTCATGGGCAATGTAGAGACATCACTTTTCCTAACTGCACATTTTTTGGATTGGAAGAAAACAGCAGGAATCGGAAATTGGGAGCAGTGTGTGGCTCAGTGGGCAAAGCCTCTGTCCCTGTGATTGGGAGGTCACTGGTTCAAGCCCGGACTCAGCACATCCATGGCTCCTTGAGCAAGGCCCTTAACCCCCCACTCCCTGGGCGCTACTATGGGAGGCTACCCTTCGTGGCCAGCTTGCTCTCACCTACAGAGTGCAAGTTGGGGGATGCGTAAAGCGAATCTCCCCATGGGGATCAATAAAGCATGTTAGTACTTTATTTACTTTCTGACTAGTGGGCTCCAGACTTGTCAGGATTGATGGCCACACTTCACATACATTAATACTATGTCTCTCAACCCAGGTCTCTGGGACCTCCACAGTCCACATTTTTGCTCCCTCCAAGCCCCTGATAGGAGCAAAAACATGAACTGTTTGGTGGTATCCGATGATCGATTTGAGAAACACTACCTTAACACTGAGACCTGGGGCCCCCACAGGCTTAAGGTTAGGCACTGTATTTCCTTAATGCCAATAGCTGGTCACTCTGTATGCATTTATCTGCTAGAACTTCCTTGAGGTACATCTCATGGAAGACCTCCGACAGAATGCTGTTTTACAAAGTACAACAGCTGCTGATTTTTTACAATTTGCTGAATTAACTAATGGCTCGATATGGCAAGTATCATTCTCCAGTGGCGCTGCAAGCCTGCATATTTGACCAAAATTTGGCCTCTTAACTGGTTTGCACATGGCTGGGTAGTGCATGCCCATCTGCCACATGCAGATAGCGAGTGTCTCATTGCCATCTAGAGGACTTTAACTTAAATTTGATGCTTGTTTCGTCTACCACTGTAAAAAAACTAGTTTTGACTAACACAAGAACATGTAGTGTCATGTATTTTTAGAACTTGAATATTCACTTTAGACAGACCTGACAGAGACATAGAAGTTAAGCCATCGGACATTTAGGAATTAACTGCATTACCAATGCCTCCCACCTTCCAGTCACAGAGCTAATCAGAAATGATCCATCACCACTAAGTTCTTCCTGATATTAGAGATGCTCAGTAGTGTCAAAAATGTCTGCAGTCTTCCTTATCCATTAAGATTACCTACAGCTAAACTGTCAGAACAACGAATAATCACATCTCCCCAATATATTTTTCAAATAAGTTGTCATTTGTAAATGTCTGTCACAGTTCAGTTGGCGTGGTTTTCACTGCAATCGTGAATAGACCAAATTGATTTAATAACACATGCTATCTTAATCAAAATATACACAATTCATGTTAATGTGGGATGTGAATGAATGTATAGTACAAACCAACAGAAGGGCTACTTTGGAACGCATCACATAATTCTAATGGTCATAAGAGTGGTGTCACAACACAAAGGGCATCGAATCCTGCTATGTTCAGCTAGTCAGCATCAAAAGCACCTACTATGGGTACAAGCATTGGAACTGGATCTTTGGCGCAATGGGAGGTTGTCACTTGGGTTGATATAGTTTTCTGTTGTCATGTGGACCGCCGGGTAGGTGTCAAGCATGCGTGGGATGCGATGGACCGACAAGTCCGCTCAGTCCCGTCAGTGCTCCGCCCCGTCCAGGCCACATGTGTGATACATGAACAGCCAGGCGTTGCGCTTGGAAAGGTTAAACCTTAACGTAAGACAGACCCAACCAGCAAAGTTGCTGCACAGCTCATGAGATGGCAGGACTGATCTCAGTGTGAGGTACACATTCTCCACGACTTACCTGACGACCTGTGAAGTGCATCACGATAGCTGATTGAGTGCAGGCGACGAGTCATCCATCACGCTGGAAATAATCTGGAATGTCTTTAAAAGGATTCTACACTAGACAAGACTATACAAGTCACCTGCAATGCCACTATTACTGCTAAAATGTAGACATGCAAAATGAAAGGTGTTCATTGGCATAGAAAAACCCCCCCATTTAAAGAAAGAAACCAGATTTAATAAGTAAAACATTTATTGTATTATGTTGTACAAAAATGTCAATATAAATGTAAATAATTGATGGGGGAAAAGCTTTTGGCATGCACTCTTACAGTTCCCCTATTTAATGATAAAGTTTAGGTTTTTCCCCTTAAAAGCTGAATTTGAAAATTCACAATTTTTTCATGGCTCGAGTAAACATGAGATATCACATTATTGCGCATCATTTTGTGCATTTCAGAGTATGAAACTGCAATCTCCTTACAGTAAGACATGATTCAGTATGCCATCAAATATTCAGATTTGGAGTTTTACAGACTATGTGCTGACAACTTGATTCCCAGAACTTAAGTCACATTATATTTTGAGAAACCTGAACAGAAATCTGGCAGTGTAAAATACTTTAAACCAGTGCATGTTAAACAATAAAAGCTTATTTTAAAAACTTATTAAAATGTGCCAGTGGTTGGCTGGCTGCTGAATGTTCTGTACAGATCACTTACAAAGCAGTGTACAACAATCACAGTCAGCTAAGCTGTTTCCAAATGACATCCTGCTGATGAGTGATCCTCTGATATCCTCGGAACCAAGTACTTATGCTACTAAATGTTTTACCAGTGTAATCAACTTCAGTGTTCCAACACTTCTCAGAAATGCCAAAATGCTGTGCTAACAAGATCAATTCCTTTGAGCACATCAAACTGTCCAAGCTATTTAAGCTAAGTCAATCTGCATGTTTAACCTAAACTTTACCATCTTTAAACAAACATTTGATATAAGCATGATTACTAGGTGAGTGATACACAATCATTCAATAAAAAAATATCTTTTGCAGGGCACTGCATTTGAAGAAAAAAAAAATTGTTTCCCAGGCAAACAATCTGTATTAAATAGCTGTGTGGAGACAACACAGGGGCTTTAAGCTCTGCACTCAAGTGCAATGACAAAAATATGGATCGAACTCTGCATTTCCAATTAGTTAAAAAGTCGTTGCGACATTCACGTGGCTAATTCACCAAACCAGTCCCACCCGCAGAGATGCCGTTATCGTGGCTTAGAATGCCAAATGTTGGCGATACAACAGACAAGGCTCCTTAGTTTTCAGATCCTGAGACAGATCATCTGATTTTGTTTCTGAAGTCCAATCGCCTACAGAGGCCTCTGAAGCCACTGAGGTCCGGCACCATGTGGCTGCATCAGGAATGGCAGACAATGCATTTGCCCCAGTTAGCCGACTGGTGTCAGGGCTGGTTTAAAAACACGCATCTGTCTGTACACAATGCAGGTGATTATGCCATGAATAAAGTACAAAGTTCAATCACCTGAATACCGCACATTAAGACAAAGGAATATTCATTCCTTTCAAGATTTCAATACTCTATCATGACCAAACAGTACATTCAGTGGTGCAATGAAACCATTTCGCGGCCGCAGAACCCTTGCTGATAACCACGTTTACTTTTAAAAAAATATTTGCATACGTCTGAGAAACAATTTTACACTTATAAAAAGGTATATAAATTCAACATGGATTATTGCGACCAACAGTAAGCATTAATATGAACAAGGTGGACGTACATTATATATCTTCCCCCATATATGTACAAATACCTAGGTACATCACAAGGTTTCACCCAGTCAGCGTATCGCACACAGCGTATGCCTTGTCAATAAGGTCATAAAATCATGATAACACTGACCTTTCAGGTTGGGAAGTGAAGGATAGTGAAACATGGGCATTTCAGGGCCAGGCTTAATCCCTGAAGATTTCTTAAAATCACCTTTATCCCCTGTATTATGATATGAATGTTTCTGGGCTAAGCACCCAATGCCCTCCAACCCTACAACTGCTCCTACAGTGAAATGCATGGCTTTAAAATCACATGTGAAAGGAGTGTATACATCTTTTTCAATGCACTTTCATGGGTCAACGGGGCCAAAAATGACAACCGTGTGTTACAAAAAGACTGCCAATTGAAGGAAATTCACCATGTAGTGCTGCACAAACCTTTTGCCACCCCCGACTTTCTTCCTGGAGAATCAACATTTACTAAACTCTTGCACACCCCAATTTTGCATGCACCTATTTTATAAAGGGTAACAACTCGTTGGCATCGAGTTCTGCTCCAGAATCACATCCATCATATTTTAAATTTAAAATATTTTACAATGCAACTATCGTATCCACATCCTTATGGATAACCTCCGATCAAACGGAGCGATTCTGCAAAGTTCCACCCTGTTTTCCTCTGCAAAGCCCATCTAACTACCACGCAGCTATATATAATCTGCCAGTTACAACCTACATGTGTGAAATCACGCCACTGTTTAAAACCATGTTTAAATGTCACAACACTATCAATATGGATGCTAGCAGATATCAGTATCTGATTCTAAATACTGAATCAGAAATCTCAGTTCCTGATTTCTGCTCTTAGAATATTTCCTTTGACAGGTACAGCATACATATGCCTCTACTAAAGGGGAACCTCGGCTACTAAAGTCTTCCAATTTGAGCCAGTTTCCCATTAGTCTCAGTGGTAAAAATATGTAACTCAGGGTCTCCAGTTTCATCAATCTAACTGTCCACCAAACCTGCTTGCAAAGGCTTTCAATTAAGGAACCATAAAAACCATTAAAAAGCCCCACCGATAAGCAAGGCAACCTTAATGAAACGCACCCAAAAGGTGGTACAGTGGCAGTGTGAAAATGAGTTCACCAACACCATCTCTCTATCCAGCTTTGGGTAGCATGGGGGCCCCCCACAATTCCTGATATTTTTGGGAGCAATTCTGAAACTTTATAATAGTTATACACAATAATGCACGATTCATGATTACCTGACAAAAATGAATTCATTTCAAAATGTATGAGACTGACTGGTTTGGAAACTAAGAAAAATTTAACGACTGAAATGTACAAAAATATGTAAGTTGCTGTACGGGGGGAGGATGGGCTGAATTCTTCACATAATTAAACATTCCCTGGATGCAGTCTTTGGGTCTCCCTAGAAATAAAGGGGAAAAAAAGTTAGATCTCCGCAAGAACACTTTCTGCCAAATGAAGTCCAGAAGCATTCGGGGCAAACATGGATCATGCACCTGTTGATGGAAGAGATCTTCTTCTCCAAAGTCGGCATCCTCGTCATCGTCATTCTCTACATGCACCATGGTTTTGGTGACCGTTCTCTTGGCCACCTCCTGAGCAGATGCAGAAACTGCATTAATATCACAGCAGAAAACTACCAAAAAAGACAGCAAAGAGAGAACATTTCCCAGCACCTGCTGGGCTGAGAGCCAAGTGAGAAGACGACACACCTCGCCATTTGAGTTCACCAGAAAGGTCACAATGTTGTCACCAGTGCCCCAGGAATTTTGGTTTTTCCAGAGCAAGTCAGTGGGCGGGCTGTGAGAAACCCCAGCATCAGCACTCCAGATCTGGACAGGAATGCACACGGTTCAGACGAATCACGATCCAATCTTTTCTACCTAAACTGATTTATAAAAAAAGAAATGACTCTTTACCGTGACAGTCTGTCCTGCTTTGAGGACATATTTTGGTGTAAATTTGTAGGTTATTTCATCCCCATCTCCAATTTTTCTTTTCAGCCTCCAGCTGCCAAGTGATCGATCCTGCACAAAAATTACAGTACATGACACAAGTGCCCCGAGACTCCCCTAAGTCACACTTCATTGAGACCATGAGCTTCAGCTCCAGCCAGGAGTTTGGTTTCAGGCACTGCTCTACCTTTTCAGACACATTTCTGAGGGTGACACTCTTGCCCTCTAGGTCTATCTCCTCGATGGTGATGCTGCCCGTGGCCTCAGCTTCTTGGTTAATGTGGACCTTAGGCTGACTTGCAGTCCCCGATTGCTCCAGGTCCATCCGCTTTCTCTTAGCACGAGACGAGCGCATGGTGCTGCTGGTGGTGGCAGCCCGAGACACGGTCACCCGGGAAGATGGGCTGGGAGACAGTTTTAACCTGATGGAAATAAGATTAAGTGTTCAAACCAGCAAAGGCTTCATATTGGTTTTAACCAGCAGTAAGTCTTCTCACTCTGGTTGGAGCACTAGCTCATTTTATTTACAACCACCCAAATAAAGAGAAGAAACCCTTCGAACCAACCAATGTGGAATTCAGTTAGCACTAAGAGGCAGCAGAAAGCTGACCTATCTTCCTCTCCCTCCAGCAGCTTCCTGTAGGCGTTGATCTCCATGTCCAGGGCCAATTTGACATCCAGCAGCTCCTGGTACTCATTCAGTTGCTGCTGCATGCACTCCCTCATCTCAGCCATCTCGCGCTCCTTGGCGTCAAGTTGACGCCGATGCTTCTCCCGATCGCTGGCCAGGATGTCCTCCAGCTCGCGCATGCGCTCCTCGGACGCGCTGGCCTATGCGGCAGCAGATAAAGACAAAGGTGATGCTGCCAGTCTCATCGGTGCCCGACGGCCATGCATAAATACGGAGAGATATATAAAGATGCCATATGCCCACATAATCTGAAACGGGGCTACAAAAAAGCTGCATGAAGCTTAAAAATTACATAAAGCAAACAATCCAAACCAACTGTTTGCTTAAAGTACAATGAACACTTCAGCAAGTCACTGCTAGAGTATTATACTGAAAGGTATAACGTGAGAAAGCTGATGGGACACCTGTTTCTGGAGGGTGGAGAGCTGGTAGCCCAGACTTTCAATCCTCATGCGTGCCTCTTGCAGCTCCTCTCGAGCCGCATTTACAGCCTGGTCATTGAGGTCAGACGACACTTTGGCGTGATCCAGCTGCAAGCCAGGAGGGAGAGCAGCAGTGAGGAAATTACCCAACAAAGTCACAGGGTGAGGCATCAGGCACACACAGTTAATTATAATCCTTATGTATAACAGATGAGTGAGGAAACCACACAAATTTTTTCAAGTACCTTGGCCTTAAACGTGTGCTCCAGCTCCCCCCTGTAGATGGCCACCTGCTCCTCGTGCTGCCTGCGCAGATCTTGCAGCGCCTGCGCTAGCTTGAACTCATAGTCCTGCTTGGTCCCGCTGTCCACCTCCACCATCCGCTTCTCGTGACGGCGGCGTGTCTCACGCACTTCCTGCGAAAGGAATGCAGCTACAAAATCATTTCCATTTCAAATTCCTCCAAGTTCAGTTATTTAAGGCTACATATTTAATCACAAGTCCATTTAGACACGCTTCATCTTAACTAAATCACTGGTCATCCATCCATTCATTCAAGCCAAGGGCACAACAACAGGTTTTCATACACATAAATATTCTGTACCTGGACTGTTTCTGGACAACCTTTAGGTTACCCAGGGGCATATGGCAAAAAAATCTGGGACACTTGAATAGATCAGAATCCCTGCAATACGGAAAAGGAATCAATCTAAAGAGAAGCACAACTAATCAAAAGTCAGAGCAAACCTCATCAAACATGGTCTTCCTGAACTCCAGCTCCTCAGTCAGGCTCTGGCAGCGGTTTTCCAAATCCACTCTCAGTAAAGTTTCTGATTCCAGTTGCTTCTTAGCAACAGCATGGGCATCTTCAGCCTGAAGAAAAAAAAACGGTTTAATAAGCCTACAGAATTTCACCTTTAAGACATTATGCATCACTTACAGCAGCACACCCCCACCCACCCTGGGCCACGGACCACACAAAGTAACACATAACCCTAACAACGGAAAACAGACTAAATAAAGAACAAATGACTTTTAAAAATGAAATGAGTAGACATGCACCGATCCGATATTCAGGGTGGAATCGGCGCCGATCCAGGCCTGCCTGACAAATCGGGTATCGTCCATATGGGTCTGATACTTTAGATTTTGGCAATCTCTAAAAACACGGCTCCTGTTCTGTGTTAAAGAAGCGAATGGCTCGGGAGTCGCTGGCTTGGGCCGTTTCGCGGGAGGATACAGGAGGGGCCGCGATCGCGGAGAACCGTAAGTGACGCCGCTGCCAGGGGGAGAAAGTGTGGGCCATTTTAAGCACTCATTTAAAATGTTAATGTAAAAAGAGCTCCTGTATCGGAATCTGTATCGCCATTGGCAGTTGTGTATCAGAATCGGATTGGAACTGAAAAATTGCGGATCGGCCCATCCCTAGAAATTAGATTTATAAGCCTTATCAAACTATTGGTAAAACCTCACCCTGAGACTCTAATGATTGAACGATTTGAATGATTAAATGATTAGCATGTTGCCAGGCGGCCCACACTGGAGACAGAGCAACAAACCTTAGCAAGCTGGGCTTTCAGGTCAGCAAGCTCAGCACCCAGAGACGCATTCTCACTCATCGCAGTGTTGAGTGCCGCTTCACTCCTGTTGTACAATGAATCAAGCTCCTTAATGCGGGCCAGAGCCGAGGCCAGATCTCCATCCTTCTTTTTCAAACTGGAAGAGGAGAAAGGTAACTACAGTTAGGTACAAACACCAGCACTTAGGAGGCAGAGGTGCCACAATACATACACCGTTACTTCCAGAGAGAATTTCAATGAAATACATGGAATCACTATTAGAAAATAAAGCTGAAAAGATAATACAGTGATCCCTACACAGTCATCAGCGTTAGGGGCCACTCCCCGTGAATGTGAAACTTCATGAATCAGTCAGTCATTCTCAGGCACCCCTAACCTCAACCCACAACAGTCTGCTAGCCTGAACAATGACACAAAAAACCCGTTTACTACCAATCTCTAAACAGTACAGTACCACAAACTTTGCATGTTCAATTGCATTGTCATGTACTACCTAGAACTTCGTATATAATATACAACCATCTAAAATTGTCCCCCAGTATGTACAAAGTTACTACTGAGTGCACTGGCAGCACCACGTTTTGGACCCATCACGAAAAATGAGAGAACTCATCTCTTTCATCCCATGTCAATGTGAGTGAATCTGGTTTCCGAGACAAAGACCTTTAGATTTTAGATATGATTTTAGGTGATCCAACTCATTTTCAGAATTGCTTATGGCTTACGCATTGTCTGTGAGATTGTGATCTTTTGGAACGCTCCAACAACATTAATGTTTAATAAATGTGCTCAGCAGAACCTGAGAATAACAAAAACCACCAGTGTAAAATCTGCTAATGTGGAGGGGCTGCTGTAATTCCAGCGCAAATCACTGCACCACTTCGAGACATTTCTTCATACACTGGGACATTGGCAAGAGGAACAATGACCAGGCTTGACAATTAACCGTTCCCAGCTACATTCATAGCTTTTTCTCACCTATGGTTTGTGAGGAATGCACAGTAATTTAACACCGAATCCTGGAGAAATGCTATCATATCTTCAGGCAACATCCCACCACAGTGCTACTTTTGTAGAAAAAAACTGCAGATCACATCACATCACTGCACACCACATCAATGTGTGGAACATCAAAGTGTAAAAATGTATGCTATACTACAGTTGTATCCTCAGTACCATTGCATTTATTTCTGCAGCATTTATCAGAGCTGCATTCCTAGCTGCACTTCCTGTCTGAGTTCGTTTCTAAGCAACCGCGTAAATAGTGCCAAACAGAGGTATAATGGTCTCTATAACCATGCATCATTGGTTTTCCTTTTAACAGCCACAATACATATTTCACTAGAATACAAGTTTCAATTTCAACCCCAATTTGCTTTATTTAAATAAGAGCCGCCATTTGCTTCGAGTTGCTGTTTTGTGAAGACAGAATGCACCTGGATTTGTACTAAGGCAGAACACCTAAACCAGACCATGTGGGTGTAACCTGCTTATTGCTCAATAAAAGTATGAAAAATGGAATGCTATATTTTGATTATGACCAAATAAACTGCATTCCAACAAACTTCTGGCCACCCATTCCAAGAGAGTTTGTGTCTTTCATCCTGTGCCGATTCTGAGTTTTACAGTTTCCACAGCTATGCTGAAGTACCCTGGAGCTCAGTTTTACATTGGAAGTCCCCTCCCCTAATATTAAACTGCATGTGGTGCCAAATAACATCCTGTGACTGTGCAAGGACCTGACCAGGCAGTAGGAAAGACCCAGGACAGTCCTGGCTGTGTTACACACACACAGTGAAGACTCACTTCTTGGTGACTTCCTCAAGCTCAGCGTTGGCCTTGCCAAGATCGATCTGCAGTCGGGCTCTCTCACGGGACGTTTCATCCAGGACACGCCGGGCGTCCGCCAGCTCCGATTCATACAGCATTTTGATCCCAGTGACCTGAAGGAATCAGGGTTTGTCACAAATGATACCTCCACACATTCAGTTTATGTGGATGCCCCATCACTAGACAAGTCTACCTCAATGACAACGATAATCGGTCATTGATTTATACCCCCTTCCCTGCTTTCCAAGGACATGTATATAATTTGTGCATATATACAACTGGAAACCTTCCAAAATGTACTCCAGCCAAGGCAGCCGCCAATTAGGCTCCCAGTGCAAAACGTGCCGATTCCCAAAATCTGCTTTAAAAATAAAATAAAAACTCTTCATCCCTTAAAGTCACCGGTGCACAACTAGCTCAGATCCCGCCTTTTTGCCACTCCATAGTTGATATAGTTTACAGATGGCTTATTCAACTGTGTGAAACTGTAGGAAAACGGGCTGGGTCCGTTTTACAACTTGGCCTCAATCCAGCCTCCCATTCAGGGCGCCCGCACCGAGGATCCCTGAAGTTTTGGCATACCACTGAGTCTTATAATTAGGGCCGGCCATTACAGGCGTTTTAAAAATACACGCAGGGTGCTAAAAACCGACAATATTTACAAAAAAAAAAACCGGCCACTGCAAGACGGGGGAAAACTACATCGTTAAAAAGCCCCGAGCGGGAAGGCGCGTCCCTCTCACGCAGGCATCTGCGCTGCAGATTTCCATACTACTGACCCCCCCCACCCCCCAACACAGCAAACCGGGAAAACCCGAATAGATCCAACACAGGCCTCAATGTGAACGGACGGGGTTAAACAGTTTAGGTCTGACTGGCAACCGAGTTTTGATTTGACTCTAGACCGCAAACAGACTCTTATGCAGGAGCCACGAGGATGAACTTTCCGCGCGCTGTAAGGCGCGTCAGCGGGCAGACGGCGCGAGACCCCCCTTAAAGGCAGCCGAGCCGAGCCGAGCAGAGCCGAGCGGCCGGGGACGCGAAGCCGCCCGGGAGAGGCTCCGGAAAGCGGCGTTCAACCGGCAGCAAAGTGCCGCCCAGGACCGGCGGCCGTCGGCCAACCATGTGCCGCCACCCTGCTAGTGTAATAATGGTTAACGACCAGAAAGTTAGCCGGCATCATTATATCGCCCCGTTTTGTTATATTAATCCAGTCGAAAATGCACAGTAAATTTATATTAAGTTACAGGGGCGTCGGGCAGAGCCGCGAAGCGCGGGCACCAACCTCCCGAGTGGTGACCTCCTCCTTCTCCGACACCTTCACCATCAGCCGGTCATTCTCCAGCTCCAGAGCCCGGACGCGGTCGATGTAGACGGCCAGGCGGTCGTTCAGGTGCTGCAGTTCCTCCTTTTCCTGCAGCCGCGAGATGCGCGTCGGAGAGAGCGGGGTGCTCGCCGACCGGGCGCCTTCGGTAGCCGTGCGGCTGGGGGTTGCGGTCGCCATCTCAAGTACAAAAATCGCTTAAAACTATACTTCCGAACCGCCGCGGCGTTCCCGAATTAACAAAGCAAACCGACAGTTAACGAAGATTCGGTGATATGTATGTATATATAATGGCTTTTCTGGAAAATCTAATTCATTCGCCAGAAACCTGTACCCTAAGCGGTTACGATTCTCCTCCCGCACCGCGTAAGAAGCAGCCACTTTCTTTGAAAGAGCTGGCAGGGGCAAGATGGCCGCCGCGCACGCAAACCGCGCCAAAATGCACGTTACGCACGTCCCTGGGAGTTGTAGTTTTAACGTGTATAATTTTAAACGCCAACAAAGTTTGTGAATGGGGAGAACAAACGCAATAGTTTGAATATATGGCCCATGAGTTTTGTCATGAATAGTGAATGAATTTCAGTTTCACCATTTCACAACAAAATCAAATGTAAAAAATCCAAGTTATCTTTATATATAATCGCAAAAGAAATATTTTTATTCATAATATAAGTATAGCTAACCATTTCACTACAGTATAGACATGTGCAGTTTGGAATATTTCTTCTAACATATTTGTACGCCTGTGATGTTGGTTCTTCCTAAGCAGTGATTCTTGGAGTTAAAACAGTCAGATTGATGTACTTCCACCATACCAGTGTCTTGCGCATTTCCATATTTTTCTGTAAGAAATGCAATTACAGTGAATTTTAGTCCACCATAAAGGTATATGGTGAAATATGTTTACCAGAACAAGATCATGGTGTGCCCATCCCAGGCAGCACAGGGAAGAAGCAGCCTCACTCACTCACGCCCGGGCTGAGTAGATGCCAGCCACCCAGCTCACGGCCTTTACACACTCCTGGGGGTGCTGTTCCACAAAGCAAGACTTCTCAGTTCGCTGGGTTAACTTGAGCTAGAAGTCATGGTTGTCCAATAAGAATTTAGGTAAGGAGCATTTCTATTGGACAATCCTGAGTTCTAGCTTAAGTAAACCTAGTTAACTGCGAACTGTTTTTTTTAACACCACCCTGCCCTCTGGAACATGCTGCCGGTGCATCACCACATGCATCTCCGTCTCAGGTTGCGAAACCAGTGATCCGTACCTGTTGTGTTGCAATACTGTATTGTCATGGTACCTTTCCAACACTTTATACAGTATTTTTCTCAATTTACACTTTCCACATACCAACATCCACACTACTTATTAATTATTCATTTACCACCATGTATTTTTGTTCTTATATTTCATTGTTTTGTTTTTCCAAATACATGGATCAATAAAACTTGAAACTATATGTGGGGCAAAAGTCCCGAAGTTGCAAAACGGCGAAAGTAACAATGCGAAAAGGCTGTTTTGGGAACAGAAAAGAATGTTTAGGTCATCTTGTCCCATGGAGGGCGCAATTTATGTTTTCTACACTTTTCGTCCACTGCGCTTTGGTTACCCAGAATCCTCCGGTGAACCGGTCCTTCCGGTGCAGTCGCCATTAGTGGGTGCAGGTAGGGAGATAATTGCTGAGTTACAATCTTATAAAAATCGAAAGCATCCTCTCCTGTTCGTGCTGTTTAACAGTATGGTTGTACCACGCAACGTATCATATTGACAATACAGAATATAGTTGGCGTGTAACGTATGTTATATTTTTTAGTTTGAAATACCAAGCTTACCGCTTGGGCGCCGTTTAGATGGGCAGTATTCGTTTGGCCTTGTAGCAGCAAAAAAGATGGGTTTTCAGTTTTCAGATGGGTTTCAGGTGTATAGTTTTAGATATGTTTTCTGGTCATGTTATTAAAATACGTAAATGAATTTAGAAGCGTGCCATTGACAGATGTTTCCGTTTGCAGACATGTTGGCGTAATCGATTCTATGTTTTCCCCTCATGTTTAGAAATGGCAATCCGGTATCCTATGGCCGTCGGCCTGAATAAAGGCCACCCCGTCACCAAAAACGTTTCCAAACCCAGACACAGTCGCAGGAGAGGGGTGAGTAACTTTGTGTAGTTTTTCTTGGCCTGGAATAAAGTCTAAGATCGAGATGGTG
This sequence comes from Mormyrus iriodes, assembly GCA_011763525.2. NCBI lineage: Eukaryota > Metazoa > Chordata > Actinopteri > Osteoglossiformes > Mormyridae > Mormyrus > Mormyrus iriodes. Next base: position 1,361,892 of record JAAGVU020000032.1, read on the forward strand.
TCCTGAGAAACTCGAAGCACCCGAATCAGAAAGCCTTATCTGTTTAATTCCGCGGATTTACCCCGGATATAGCATTTACAAATGGTGTCGTTTGGCGACTAGCAACCAAATGCGCATTTTCCCAAAATGCCTCTGATCACCGTAATTATTGCATGACGTGTAAGACAGATGGTTGAAGAGATTTTATGTTTTTCCAGCATCTGACCAAGCACACCAAGTTTGTGCGCGACATGATTCGAGAGGTGTGTGGCTTTGCTCCCTACGAGAGGCGTGCCATGGAGCTGCTGAAGGTGTCCAAAGACAAGCGGGCGCTCAAGTTCATCAAGAAGAGGGTATTTACTGCTTAAACTGGTCTTCACTGTTTGTTTAATGTGTAGCCCGTCCTGGGGCTCGGGGATGCACTGAGCGTTGCCTGTCAGAGGGAGTTGGCCTTGGGTGATGGTGGGGTTTGTTCCATGCCTGTCACATGAGGTGTGTTTTTCGCCCTTCAGGTGGGAACTCACATCCGTGCTAAAAGAAAGAGAGAGGAACTCAGCAACGTCCTTGCTGCCATGCGTAAGGCTGCAGCCAAAAAGGAATAAGCTGCTGCTGTCCGTATTGGTCTTTCAAATAAATATTTGTAAGTCACGACATCTGCTGTAGTCTGTTTTGTTGTGTGCGTGATTATTTTTGGCTTGGCATCATTATAGGTCAGTTATAAGAGTTAACTTCTATATGTTGGAGCACTCACAGTAGTAGGACCTTGCATTCATTTTGTTTACAATGCTCTTGTAGTTAAATCTCCAGTCCTCCAACGGCTTATCCTGAGTGGGGGGTCTTGGGCCTGTGGGCCTGTCTCAGGCAGCATATAGTGTTAGCTTACAGGGACACCCTCAGGATGGCATGCCTGGCTCATATACATGGAATGCAGAGACAGCCTAACTTCATATATTTGGACCCTGGGAGGAATCCCATTACCATAGCAACGTGCACCTTGAAGGATTTATTGCAAAAAATTGGGAAATACAACTAGAATCGAGGCTCGTATTTTTAACTGCATTGGTTAAAAAGGTGTACATTTAAAGGTCCCTCTTTCAATACTCAGTAGTTTAATATAGGAGGTGTATAGTAGGCTATTGATTAGCACTGTGGCAGGGAGTGTGATTGTGTTTTGTGCAGTGTGCCTCTCTGCCTTGCCTCCTGTCCTCTCTGCCACAGAGTCCAGGCTCACTCTGACCCTGTGCCTGATAAGCGTTTTTGGAAGATGAAAGTAGTTTTATGTCTCTGCTTTGCTTTTTATTCTTTTGGTGAAACAGTTTTGGACTAACTGAAACTTACCATAATGGATGTTTAAGATGCAAAGTTGGTGTGAAGGAAGATTTTGTTCAGAATCATGAATAATTGCAATACTTAAGGGCGCAGTTTACCAAATTTTGAAATAGCCCCTTGGCTCGAATGCAGTAAATTGTCAGAACAAAATTAGGATTGTTTTGTCTGCATCGCATTTAAGGAGCCTGCACTGTATTATATGCTAAGTGTGCAGGACGCACATGAACAGTCTATTCTGCTTTTTCCCAACCCGTGCAATACTGGGCTTAATTCCTACAGCTTATCTTGGAAAGGGTGAAGTGTCTCCCAAACGGCACAGGCAACTGAGGTACGTGCTAGATGGGATCGAGCTGTTCATTATTAAAATTTGAATGTGTTAATTTGAAGCCTTGCTGCAGTTCCCCTTTATTCAACCAGTATTTTAGGGATCCTTAAAAATTATGAAGGAAGAAAACTATAAGGGTTAATAATTACTCTATGCTGGAGGAACAGAGGCTGTTACTACAGTGCAACATTGTTTAATTCAATGGGGCAGCATAATGTTGCCTCACACCTTCAGAATTAAGAGGTTTGATTCTAGCCCTTTCTGCACGTGGAATTTCACATAGGTACCGCAGCTGCGTACCATTTTGGTTTAGGACTGGGAGCCGTCAACAAACATCAGTCTGACTTTGCAGGGCATTTAAATAATTGAGCAAACTGTGACTTTACTCAGAGCCAACAGGAACCTTGACTTCTCTTAAATACACTAACTGCAACACATACACCTCTGTTTTTCTAAAGCTGGTTACTTCCTTACCCTCCGGCATTTGTATGAGGCTTGGTAAATAGATATGATGGCATCACTTGGAGATTTATTGTAAAAAAAAAAAAAAAAAAAAGTACAGGAAATTATAATTCCACCCTGGGTGAAAAGGGAATTCCCTATATGGTGGGAAAGCCATGTATTACACACCAACTTTTGTCTCAAGGGCAAAAAAATACAGGACAATGACAACATTGCAATGTTTTTATTAAAGCCAGTATCTCATTATAAATTTAAACCTTATCACACACCTCTAACATCTTTAGAGATCATCCAACAGTGTTTCAGCAGCAGGGTTTTATTTCAATATCTAAATTGGAATGTAACAAAGTTAACGGCCTTATTTCAGATAAGTGACAGATGTGGAAACACCTCTGACGGTTCCTGGGTGCTTCAGTTTCCAATCACCAAGTGCTACAGTGCAGGCAAATCTGACGTCGATGAGCAATGCTGTTCCTCCTATCGCTCTTCTCCCGTGTCTCCCCCTTCCTTATCCTGACAGGGGCTGCATGAGCCAATTACTCTCCTCCTGAAGCAACCGGGAGAGCTTGTGGGGCAGTAAGCCCTGTACTGACGTGGAATCCACCAAATAGGAGCGGGGGGGGGAATCTGACTAAAGACACTCCCCAAAACTACGTAGAGCCTTTTACATTCAGCTTCCTGCTTCTGTAAGCTTGTCAGTGCCTGTGTAGCATCACTGACTGAATTAAGGCGAGCAAAGGGCAATAACTGACTTGCTTTGGGTAATGAGTCATATTTAAGTGTTATGTTCAAGTGCTACTGTAACCATTTGGGCAACTCTTATCTCCCAAGTGTAATCCAACAATTTACATCCCAGCTAAGTATAATTTAACGCAAGGCTAATAAGAAAATATTTCTTAATATTGTTTCTAAGAAAATCAACCTTTTTTCAATTTGCCCAGTCTTTGGTGTTTGATGTAAAAAGTGTCAATTTCAAAAATTAATTTCAAAAGCAACTTTTTAGACCTGGTATTTGTACAATAAGGTATTTATTTGGAAAGTTGCAATGAATAGTTCCTGGATTACAGCTGGAAGGCAAAATTCTTGACCTGGCTGTGTAATGGCTACATTAGTCCTTGAAGTTAAGACTTGCATAGGAAGTACTGGGGAAGCAACAAGGTGCTCTTTGGAATGGTCAACAACTAAATATTTTGATGAGGCAGACTGGGATAATAAAAGTATTCCAGTGAAAACCCCCAATGGCGTCCTTCTCCTTCAGAAGAAGCAATGGACTTGGGGGAGGGGGGCAGTCAGAAAAGACCTGAATGATGTGCTTTATACACTATTTAACAATGAACTGCACTTAACGTCTTATTCTCAACTACAAAATTATGTAAGGGCCACATCACAGCCTTTACCAGGGTACACGAGCCAGACAGCATTCAGGAGCTCCACTCTCCTGGAATGAACATAAGTAAATTACTGACTTTATGGATCACCAGAGAAATAAAACTCGAAAAAGGTTGCCTCCAACACATCAAACTGGTACCAGGTAAACCAAATAACAGAGTTACTGTTTAATTCTTGACTCGTTTTTTTTTTTAGAAAAATAGGAGCTATGCTTGTTGAAGTGTCAGTTGTTTTTCTCAACCCCAACAGAACACAGGACCAGCTATGCATAGGCTGTGCTTCACCAAAGCAACTCCATCAGCTAAGGCTAGCCCATATGAGAGTAACAGGCATTCATGCACACTGGGCCCGTACAAGAGCGACGGACATCCACACTCCCAGGGCCCGTACGAGAGCGACGGACATCCACACTCCCTGGGCCCCTATGAGAGTAACAGTGGGCTTGGTCCACACTGTCACAGTTGCAAATTTACAAATGAACACATTTTAAAAAAAGCTTATGAAAGGAAAATCAAAGCACATCCATACCCACTGAAAATGTTCTTTTGTTTCTAGGAAACAGGAGATCTACTGGCTCATATTATGAAGTAATATTTATGTCTTTGCAGAATAAACATTCAAGACTGTACTGTTTGGTATGTGTGTGAAGTGTTAAGCCGCGCAAATGCCACTTTTATACATTTACTGTTCTCTCAAAATCATACTTGAAGCTAAAGTAAAACATTTTAGCTGAACTTCCTGGTCACTGTGTCCACAACACTGTCATCCAATTGATCACACATCCAGATCATTATTAAATGACTGGTTAAGAGTAAATTCCTAGTTCTGGTGATACATAAAATCATTAATAAAAAAAATTAATCAATAAAACACCTTAAGCATTACAATTATTTAACCAGATTACTGACCTATTAGGAAAGACTTTGACCCAAATTTTACTGAATGAAACCAAAGCAACAGGCTTGAAGCCCCTTATTCAGTGAACTGGAGTCCAATTTGCACATCAAGGAGCATGATGTCATCTTCATGAAGATACTTAAAAAAGTGAATACATACCTGTATAATCTACCTATTTCAAGGAAAACTTACTGACATGTAACAAGTAACCCCTGAAAATAAAAGATGACCTATTGCATTCATCACCAACTTTCTTAAAAGTATAATTTTACTGTGAGGGATAGGAGACACATTGCTCCTAATATACAGTCCCTGAAGTTCCTGCAAACGTTATCATAGCTGTTTATATCTGCAGTTAGAGTATACCTCACATTATGAATTTTACAAAGTACATGTTTTGTGATTACTTTGTCTTGTAATTACAGTATACACTGAGGCAAAGACTGAATTGTATCTTGGATTAACATCACACGTAGCTCTCATGTAATACAAAACGAATGCGCATTTGATTATGAAAGTCCCCTGTTCCCTGCAAGTTTTAGACATAAGCTTCATTTTAAAACTGATATTGTGGGTGAACAGTTATTGTGGTCCAGCAGGGCCACCTTTAAGTCAGACTACCTACCATCACGGCTCTGGAGGACCCTGCGCTTCATCAATGTCTAAGTAAAAGTAATCAAGTAAACAAAAAATAAAAACACAAAAGTTATCTATGGACTTTAAAGCGCCCTAAAGCTTTCACTTAAAATCTTAATCCTCTGCGTGATCTTTTTAGTTCATTTTCTTCCCTGTGTCCTACACAGTGGTCCCAAAGACATTCTCCTCTAGGTCCTGGTCATCCATGTCGTCCTCGGTGAGGGAGAAGTCCCTGTGGTTGACAGCGCGCTCGGGGCTGCAGTTGGCCTCTCCGTCGGGGAGGGAGGCGCCGGCGGGCGGCTCCGCCATGCGGCAGACGGGGCCCAAGCGCTCCGCCTCGGCCATCTGCGACAGCACGCCGTCCAGCAGCGGCCGGCTCTTGCAGATGTTGTCCAGGAGCTGGCAGCGGTGCCGCAGCTGGCCGATCAAGGAGTCCTTCTCCTTCACCATATTCTGAAACTTCTGGATGATTTCCTCTGATTTGCACAGCTTTTCATGCAGGTATGCAATTTCCCTTTAAGAAAAAGAATCGCAACTAAATACACTTTATACTAGCTAATTCCCTGCACAGTGGCATGTGTAAGCTACCAGGCCTGAGCTAGAACACCGCACATACTGTAAAACACTATTAAAAATTCTATCAAAATAAAACAACGTCCTATTTCCACTTTTTCCTCAGCGTCTGTCGTGTTAAATTTCAGTGATAATCACAGAGCGCGTCAATGTATCGCCCAACTTTCCCCGCAGGACTTTGCACAGTAACATTTAAAACCTGAAACCGGCGCATCGCCGACATCTAATTATCAGCCTGCAAAGTTTTCTAAAGCGGTAAATACAGCAGTTATGAATGCAAAGGGAGCAGGTGGGGAAAGCAGAATAACGAAGCGGTGACTGTGTTCCCTGTTACCTAAACTCGGCGGTTGCTTATGAACGCGACGCCCGCCGCCGGAGTCAAAGCGCGAACCATCTGGCAGCGAAGTGACCGTAAAGTGAGAAGTGCGAGCCGGGGCGAAGCCGCGGGCGAGGGCGCCGGCCGTACCGATCCTTGGCCTCGGCGATCTCCTGCGTGGCGGCCCGCAGCTGCTCGTCCTTGCGGATGAGGCTCTCCGCCTGCTCCCGCACCGTCTTCTCCGCAGAGCCCAGGCGCCGCTCCAGCTCGGCCACCCGCCGGTGCACGGCGGCCAGGTGCGCGTTCGCCTCCTTGATCTGCACCGGTGACGGCAGGGACATGGCGGCGGGGCGAGCGGCCGCCGCCTTCCCCTCGGAGTCTTCGGCTCGGTCTCTTTTCGGCCCGATCGCGAGTCGCTTTCGCGTCCGGCTACATCCCGGGCGCGCGGTCCGATGCGTGCGCGGCGAGTTCGGGCGGCGGGGCCAGGCGCCCGCGCATCGCCCGGCCGGAGCGCCCGGCGGCACGGAGCTAACGGGCTAGCGGGCTAGCAGCGGCTCCCGCGCCGCATCTTCACGGCGTCTCCATCCGCGCTCGCCGGGGACGCCCCGCTAATTCCGCAAACCTGCACAAGCACATAAAACCGAAGCGGGCGGCGATCGGAGGAGCCGAAGCTAAAGCAGCGTTATAAACAGGAGCGGGGCCGTTCCGCCGAACCGCCCGCACAGGTTTCGCAGTGGGTACCGCGGCACTGAACTCGGAAAAACAGATAAGCAGAAGCCGCCCGCATCGGCGCTCATGGGTCTTCAAGTTACCGCTTCGTCACATCGACGCAGGCGCGCCGCGCCAGCAAATGCGCTTCCTGCGCACGGCGAGCGAACACAAACTTGCCGGCGAACCTGAACCGTAACCTGTGGATCGGAGGCTCCGGAACCGGCCGCGGTGACGTGCGGGCCTGCGCGCGCGCTCCCGCGAGCTCGCCAACCGCGGCGAAGTCGCGGGGACTCTGCGCATGCGCGCCGCGCAGCCCTCCGTCGCAGACTGGTTAAGAGGGAAGTGGAATATGGATGGGGGGGATGGACGAATAAGTAAATAAATAAAATAAATGATACACAACAATAACAACGATGATGATAATAATAATCATCATTTAAAATATAAATGGGAGCGATAGCTTACTGCAGTTGAAAAGAAATGGAGAATTTGATTGAAAGTACCCTAATTTATTGGTACAAGTATTAATATAAGAGAATAAAGTATCAGGTTGTAGCATTTTGGATATTGTAGGCGACATGAATGCTACACACGCAACAAATATGGCCGATTTAAGAATTATTGTGTTTGTCCTTAAGGATGAACTCTCATATATCCCTATCAATTGCATATAATTGGATTTAATCATAAGTCCACTGGCTTAAATGCATAAAGCTCAGTCCATATAGCCATTTAATATGACACATTATTACTGTAGATGCTCTGAGATACGACTATTTAAGTCACTGTAGTTGTTCATAACTATACAGCATATGACATTTCCCTCAGTTTCTGGTGGTATCGATGCTATCATTGGATATTTGGCCATAACACAGGATGACATAAAACTCAGTCTAATATAGTATTCTCCTGAATATAAGAAGAATGTCATAGACATAGAGGTAAAACCGATACTTCTGCTGTCTATCCATTTTGTATATAAAATAAATCGGGAACTGCAAAATACAATATGTCCATACACTGATAAAATAAAATTTAAAAGTTCAAGCACGCATTATAATTATATAATTATTATTTTAGCTTAGTATCATTCAATGTACCACCAAATTATGCACAAAGTTTTCAGACATACAATTCAAGCATGTAAACATGCAAGTTGTGATAAACAATGCAAGGAGAAAACGGATCCCTGGGTGCAGGTTACCCGCGGGTTTATTGAAAAACCAAAAGCGACCAGAGTAGAATCGGCAGACAGGAGTCGTAGTCGAGGAGATCGCAGGGGTTCGGTAGCTGGGGAGGTCAGTCCTACAGATGAACACGGGGCGGGCAGACGACGGGGATGCGGGGTCGCAGGAGGCAGGGCAGACGTGGGAAGGCAGGGAGGCAGGCAGGTCGGGAGAGAGAGAGCGGGAAGGGAAGACGAGAGACAAGAAAGTGCTTGGTAATGTTCCTATGCACGGGCAACAATACTTGCAACCATGGGCGTCGTTAGGCCTATTTAGGGTGTGCTTCAGCACCCCCAAAATGATCCCAAGCCCCCCAAAAATATAGTAATTATCATATTTTTAAATTATATATCCATACATTTCATACAAGATATCACTGAACGCAGGTACGCACTTAACAAATAGAAGCAA
>JAAGVU020000032.1:1382120-1401890 GCA_011763525.2 Mormyrus iriodes
CTAACCCAGCGCAAATCCAATGCTAACCCAGCGCTAACCCAATGCTAACCCAGCTCTAACCCAGCACTAACCCAGCGCAAATCCAATGCTAACCCAGCTCTAACCCAGCGCTAACCCAATGCTAACCCAGCTCTAACCCAGCGCTAACCCAATGCTAACCCAGCACTAACCCAATGCTAACCTAGCTCTAACCCAGCTCTAACCCAGCGCTAACTCAGCCCTGCTCCTTTGGCAGCTGAGTCACCACACTTCAGCTTATAAGTCTCATGAAGCGTTTTGTTAGCCACAGCGCTAACCTGCTACACTCTTCTATCCATCCATCCTATGCTTCCTTATTGCTCTTTCTGAAAATAATATGCTTTAATATACAAATGAAAAAATAAGAAATTTGTTGAGCTGGATGTTGTGACAGTTTGGAAATAAACATGGTAAGTTTAACTTAACCCCTGTGTATTTTACTTCTTCCGTTCTAAATTCTAGAATCTATAGAATTTACCTTCATTTTGAAAATGGACTGGGGTCACTTCGACCCCAAAAATAACACAGGGGTTAAGGGGAGAACATGCATAGCAGCTCCCACCACATTTACAGGAAATGTTTTGGCTTTAAAAGGTTTTCATTTACTTGAGGACCAATTCTGTGTATGACTGACACGCCCACAGTGTGGTTAAGGATGTTACTTAATGACCTTGGCCTGGAGTCCAATCTGCACCAAAGGCCCCATGCAGCAAACGTGGGCTTACGTCCCACCCTGAAGGGCGCTAAGCATGTATTTTTCCATGTTTATGGTAACACTACAAGATTTACTGGGTATAGTCCAAGGTGAGGTTCGATTTCCATCGTCTGACGTAGAGGGCAGTAGCCTTAACCACTCTTAGGTTAAGGTTTACAAGGAAAGCTTATTGGATTGCTATCTTATTTTACTATCTGTCACTATTTATAACCCTGTGGATGTTTTGATATGGAAATCATCAGTGATTTAAATTTATTGGAAAGCAGATAATGCAACATACATAATCTTCTCACAGTGTCAACCGAGTGAGAAAGCGTCACTTATAAGATATTGTATAAAAGCTGCAATTTTATATGAACATGTTGGGGGCTTTAACAGATAGCATGGATTTCGGGTTACGGCAGGCCTCGGCTGACTAGCTTAGAGGATTTAGCAAAGCATAAAACACGAGCATCCCACAGTAAGTAGGATATCATTTATTTTAAAAGTCCTCATCCAACGTTCCAAATAGAAAAAGTGAAAAAGGGCAGTGATATTGAGTATAATAGTAATATAGAATGTATTATATGCACATAGGTACAACAGTGGATAGTAAACAGGAAACAGTATATCAGCCAGTTTTTTCAGTCTAATCACTAGAGTATAATTCTGCATCACACCGTTACTCCTTCCAATATGTATAAACAGCATAGACTCCCGCATACCTACTGAACTGGTTCAGTTAAATGATGTGACATTAGGTAGTCTGGCAGACACAGAACAGGCAGCCAGTAATAAGACACATATTTAAGTAATTACTTTAATAAAAAATAAAGGCATGGTCAGTGACTCAGGAAATATATTGCACATTACTTGTATTATAATGGAGATTCAGAGACAACAAAATATAAATAAATGGGTACCTGCATATATATTTCCAAGTCCTTATTTCAGCGCGACAGCAGATCATCCAAGAAAGCGAAATTAAATGTTTTCATAAAACAAACTGTAGAATTTTTGCCACGTTGAAAAGTGAAGGCAAGTGGAGCTGTGCCACAATCCGAATAATCCCAAAACTATTGGCGAGGATCGTCACAATCTCCTAAGTATTTTTTCTGTTAAATATAACAGTTCTTCTCCAGTATCCATTGGAGCTGTGATTCTCAAATAACTTCCTCATTTTCCCCCTGCAATTGTGTTATGCTGTAACCGTAGCCCCTAGTCTAGCCAAGGCATGAAACAGGATACAATCCTAGCACTGATTCAAGAACACAAGACCACAGATACAAACTCGATGTCAAGTTTCAGGAAATCTTATCTGCGCATATGCTGCGTCAGTGTAGATTTCTGTGGTCTGCACAGCATCATAACCTTGAATGAACACAAACAGAAAAACTTCTAGTATAGCAGAATTTTCTTGACACGGAGTCTGATGGAACTTTAGAATGAGCTTCCTAGTACCGTGATGGAGCCAAAGTATTTGGGTCTAAATTCTAGCAGCCTAATTACAAAATATTCAAGCAAGTCAGGTTGGGTTGGTGGTGTTTGGTTTGTTAGGGGTTTTTTATGTAAATGTTCCATGATATTTTCTTGCGAAAAATAACGAGCTCCAAAGCCCCCGTAAATCAACAGAGTAGATACTGCAATAAATCCTGATTAAAAAAAATTTGCCTTTTATATGATGCCACCATTTAAATATGAACAGATGAAGCATGTATCAGGAGCATCATCACAAAGATGCTAAAACAGTTTCCAGTGGTAAGAATCATGCTCCAAGACGAGCCCCTGCTTCAGCTTCAGCAGGTGAATGAAGTAAACTTCACCTCTGAACCCCCGTGGCCAGGTGAGCCTCCTGAGATCCTGCTTGGAGCACACATCAGTGTTAGGGCAAAACATCCAGCCACATTCTACCGAGCAGGGAGAGGTCTTCTTGGAAGAACCATTTCATTACTTCGACTCTGATCTCTGAGCCAGAAACGCTCGCTGCGGTCTGGTGATTAATTGTGCCATGGTGCTCGCTAAATGCTAAATGCTTCCACACACCTATCAGTCAGTCGGCAGTGAGCTGTGCAAATGTCCTGCGTGAGGTTACGACCCCATAGAAGCATGCGGCCATGTCTCTGCGTGTGGAAGCCCCTCTGTCTCTGTGTCTGAGCCAAGGGGGGGAATGTAAGGGATCTGCTATAGCCCTCGAAAGACTCTGGTTGGGACAGAGCGGAATATGGCAATTTTTCATTTCCATCAGTTTTGACAGGCTCTACCAAAGAGCTTCTTGGGAATTAAATTTTTGTACCTTTGTTTTACTGTTAAGCCTCGTAAAAACAATTCACATGTGCCGTTTCCTTCATCTCTCTGTTTATTCAGTCTCTTGTCAGACAGTAAAGAAAAAAAATTAAGAGAATAAAAATGCAACCGACCTTAAATAAATGCTGAAATATTTAACATAAAACTAATAGCTGATATGTTTCTTATGCACGCAGTGGTTTTTGCTGAATTCAACCCTTTTTTGCTGTTCAGGGTCATGTTGACTGGATAGAGTTTATGATTTTCTAACACATAATAAAGCCATTCAAATAATCTGACATCCAGCAGTGATGTGATTAAATAATACTACAGAGTATTACAGTAAATGACCCTTTTGTAGCATGCCAAACAGATTTCTTGGAAAATGGTGGAAATATTTCATGTATGAGGCACAGCTAGTTCATACCTCTTTGTTTTGTAACGCTGCACTCCGCGACATTTTTCTTATACTCTACTATTCTCACAAAAGACAGGGTTTATATTTGCAATTTTTGCCGTTTATGCACATTATAAATTGATGCACAGGAACATTTTCTTCGTAACACTCGGGTCTCTCTCTCCCTCTCTCTCTTTCTCTCTCTCTCTTGATCTTCTGAGCGTTTCCAGAAAACCCACATGTTCGCCATTTGTGCCTTGGCCTGAGTGCGTTTGCTTTCCCTGGCGTGCTGCTTTATCTTTGCCTGCTGCTTCCTGAGATGTTTATTTGACAGACAATTAAGAAGCTGTGTGGTGGAGACTTTCCAAATACTTGTGGCCAGATTTCTTCTGGCAGGTTATCTTCGTTCCCTAACCTTTTGTCTCCATGGCCACTCAGGATCAGCGCAGTTTCACGGTTTGACCCAGGACTCCTTGGTCTACTCATTTTTCCTTGTATACTTTTGCTAAATGCAGATGGAGGAAATTAGCTTGTATTTCCATCCTCTGTCGCCATAGACCCTCATTTTCCTGGCTTTCAAGCTCAACAAAAGGTCATATCCCCAGTTTAACAATATGACACGTAAGTGTTAATACTGAATTGGTATTTCAAACAAAGTTGGGATCCTGCACAACTGGCACCTTCCTATACTGAAATCATCACATAAGAGCATCTGCAAGAACCTGGACACCTTCATTTTAATTGAGGTGGACCCACAAGACTGTTCTTCTCAAACAGCCCGAACAGATGAAACATTAGGAGAACCTTTGTCATCCTTGAGGTTTCAGTTACCTTCTGAACCGTTTACCTGGTTCTACACTTATTTTCCTTTAATTTAAAAGCTACTTTTAATTTTTTGCTTTTATGCACTTTCTTTACAAAAGGAAGAGGAAAAGACTGCCCTTTGGCCTGAAAGGAAAGACACTGGGTGTAGCATTAGCCAAAGAAGAAGATGGGCGGAAATATTTAGTACAATCTGTCAACAATTATGAAGCCTGCAGCATATTATTCTGTGCTTGTCTAGACAACATGTTACTGAGGATCCAAAAAGCTACTCTGATTCACATATCCGCCGCGCGTGAAAGGCGCCCTTGAGTCATGCCAAGGAAAGTTGGACGGTTTGGTGCTGTTTCATCATTCGCTGCTATTTCATCATCCTATCATATCCTAACCACATTTAAGAAGAAAGTATTAAGGAGTTAATAATGGTGCTTTTAATCACCGTTTGTGTACTGATACAGGTACATAGAAATTCTTTGGTTTTTGCATATCGCAACTGTCTTGTTTGAGACTCACATAGTAAGTAGGTTAAATTTATCTGGAGCTGTTTTCCAGATTAAGGGCCTCCGTTAAGGGTCTAGTATTGATAAGCAACTTTACTGGCCACATAGTTCAAATCAGCGACCTTCTGAACACAGACACACATTTCCATCCTGCAGAGTTGGGTCTTTTTGCCATGATGTGTGATGATGACAGTGTGTAGTTGCAGATAGAGAACATCAACGTTTAATTTATTTTTTTGTCACGTACAAATTTCAACAAGTTGTCTCCATAATCTAGGAGACAAGGAGGCAAACTTATGTTGTGATGTTTTCTAGTATAAACTACAATTTATACTGGTATTATAAATGAATGGTTACCCTATTAGTTGATGCATAAGTATAATTAATTTTTATTAATGCCTCATTTAGCTTTGCTTCACGTTACTGGATTTTTCAGTGTATTTTCAGCTTCTTTACATCGGCCGTTCGGAAATGTGGATGATTTGAAATCCAGCAACAAACTTATTTGCTATGTTATTCACGGGTCATTTCCTCAACCTCTGTAACCTGGCCCACAGTTCAGAGCCTCACATGCCGCTCCGCTCAGCTTCCTCCCAGGAAGAGAGAATATGAAGTCTTCCTTCCTCTGTGAGTAATACGGACAAGTTACGGCCCAGCCAGTGAGCCATGTGCAGGTCACTGAAACTGTCCATATTCGAGCTGTGGGGCAGCAGGATAAGCTATTCTGCTTTGTCTTTGGCTATGAAGATCCAAAAGGCAAAGTAAATACTTTAACAGAGAAACGACGTCTTTAAGTGACGTATTTCACACATGCGACACACAAGCAACAGAATGGCTGACAAGCACATAACAGCCTGCAAAAATGAAAATGTTTTTTTTTTAAGTTCAATTAAATTTTGCATCCAGTGAGCTGCAAAAAAGTGCTTAACAGAAAGGAATGCTAATAGATCATGCTGGCAAACTGAATGTTATAGTCTGATATGCATGTCACATAACAAATATATTTTGATTTTTAACCTTCTGCCTGCGCATATAGAAACTGACTCTTCACAAGGCGAAAAATCCATGCAAAACAGAAGAGGTGACAAGCAAAGTGCTCAGCATCCTGTGCCACAACCTGAACACAAATATTTTATTTCATCCATGAATGAGGATCTAAACCATTGGGCCACAGTGACCTGGGTCAAGATTCATAGGTTCAACAAACAAAAACATTTATTTTTGTTGACTTTGCCAAACCTTTAGCTGTTGGTGGCGGTTGGGCCGCGATACAGCGAGCTGCCTTTGCTTTGCTGCTATGCTGCCTTTCTGTTTATACTCAGAAACCAAATTCATTTTTGTAAAACTTACATTAAAGTTGGAGACACAGACATCTTTAATCCCACGTACCAGGGAAGAAGACAGGCTAAAAGCAGTTTTTCTCATTACCCTAGTAAGAGCACCCCACCACACATCCATTACACAAATAATTTACTTGGGTAAAAGAATCGCTGGACCATATTACAAAGGATTTCCTGACAAAATCTAAGCAGGGTTGCAAAGATTATTCAGCTGTGTGTGTGTGTGTGTGTGTGTGTGTGTGTATGTGTGTGTGTATGTCTGTGTGTGTCTGTGTGTCTGTGTGTGTGTGTGTGCGTCTGTGTGTGTGATTGGCAGAAGGCACATATACAGTCACACAAAGCCACTCCCATTTGTCAGCACAATGTTGTACGTTGTAACAAAACTACAGGAATAATTACTGGAAAAACTGTTAGTAAATAATCAGAACCACCTGTCAAGGTGTCAAATCGCCGTATTGATGCTCTTCAGCGTGAAACATAAGGAGTTTTTCTCATTATGCTGACAGGAAAAGCTGAAGCAGAATCTCCTTCACATGCGGCTCGGACTGGGACTGCCCTGTAATTCAATCAGAATGTCATAAACCCCAGATCTAAACCTCCGACTGAGTTTCCTGGAAACCGGGACTCTCAAAGAAATGGCCATGGAGAGGCCTGGCAATTCCGGAAAAGTGGAGAGACACATGATGTCACACGTATTCGGAAAACAAATCACTAATAACCACCTTTACCAACGAAATTCCTGAAACCTGAATGTGATTCTTCTTTATTGCCACCGCTGATGGACGAGTGACAATGTGCCCAGCGCTCCCAGGACCCTTAGATGGGGATGGGAGCGGAGAATGGACTGGGGTCTAACAGGAGCAATGGGGAGGAATGAAATGAAGAAAAAAGAGAGAACCATTTTAACAGCAGCCCTAGGGGAAGGTATGAGAAAAAAACAGATGTCAGGCCGTGGAATGGGGCTGTAACGGGTACGGAAATGGGTGTCACTGACTGGATCCGTATACTGGGGTCAAGAGAAAACAAAACACGATTCCGATTGGGAGAATGACACGGGTGAGCTGAAGGAGTCTGCTGATCACCTGACTGTGCCCCACCCTGGGACGTCAAACCCCACCCCCCCCACCTTCCTACAAAATTACAGAGAAGCGAGCTGCTGTTTATGACCCCCTATCTCCTTATTAAACAAGCGAAGCGATGAATAATGGAGCTTCTCTCAGCTCCCGAATGCACCAGCCACAGACAACTCCCGCCTTGGCAATGGAGTGATGTAAGGACCATCCGTCAGGGCTAGCAACCAGCTGCAGGGCCTACACGCATCTAAACAAATGGGTTTGCAAAGATTTACAATACATTTGCGATCATCAAAAATTGTTAATATTTAACAAGAACACTATCAAATTTAATTAATTATTAAAAATCAATACAGGTGATTATTTGTATAAATAGGAACAAAATAAAATATTTACAATTCATTTCAACAATAATAAGATGAATATAATAACTAAACATCTAGCAACAATTAATGAGCTTTGCCTGAATAATTCCTGTACTTGGATAGTTGCTAGTATTCAACACAATAAAAAATATATGAGTAAGAGTCTTCATCTTCCAGTTCACCCCTGTTTATCGTCCAAAGAAAGCAGTCGCGACCACAGTAAACGAAAGCATCAAGTTCCGGTTCCGAATGTTTGGCTCCACGCTGCCCCCGATCAACAGTGTGCGAATGAGGCAGGGCCGGGGGGCACTGATCTACGTCGCCGTCCGACACACGCCTATCACGAGACCCACTGCATTCCCACAAACACTCGATTGTGCTTTAAGGACCCTGCTTCCGTAGCTTACATGCTACTTGGAAAATGACACCTGTCAAACATCATATAACCCCCTCTAATGAGAAGAAAAGTGAAACAGCAGGTCAATCTGTTTTCTATATTTTAAAAACAGCAAAGCCGCACCCTGCAGAACCCGCTGCTCAGTGGCAGCCAGCCCAGTATCGTTTAAGGTGACATATGGAGGATTATGGAGGATTGTGGAGAGGGTGCGGTGGGTGGGTTTTATATCAGATTAAACATGCTTTCTGCCTAGAGACAGCAGCCTAGTAGCCCCCTCTCGCTATGTTCATTCCTCGCGTAAACCCTCTAAACCGTCACGGTAAGCGGCATTACTGAGTCCGTACATCCGTAGCCATAAACTGAACTGCCATAAAATAAAACAAATAATTAAATAACAAGGAAATCATGGGTCCGGCCCGCTATGGCGTACAGCTGAGTGAACATGATCACAGGCAAATGGCAGCAGGGCAAAATATTTGCGCGTTTTGTTGGAATGACAAGCCTAGTCAAGTCTGCATTTGAAGAATGCAGTGACAGGCTGCTTACCAGACACACACAAGCGTGTTATGCCATATGGACGCCTGCCGGCCCCCTTCCAGCAGAATTTTAAGAGTACTGCAAAACAGATGTTCAATACTTTAGGTCAGTTCATCAAAAGTGAATATGCGGTCTGCTTACCTGTAGCCATTGTGTGCTTACGTTTGCTGAAGACATTGTAACAGATCGCAGCATTTAATGACAGATCAGCATGGTAACCATTACTGAGGTGGTGTGAATGAGTTGTTCATGAGAATTGCTTCAGGGCTGATAACTGGAAGTGCTGGTTGGCCTTGGTTCTGTTGTAGCCTGTGCATCTCTGAGCCACACATCTGTGCGGAGAACAGCATGTACATTACTTGCCCTTGAAGAGTGTTATGGATATGTTTTGGGTGCCTGTCTATATCATCAAAGCAGGTTAGAGGGTGTGCATCATTTTTTTGGCTCCTTTTAATATCCTGACTGCCGTGGGAAATCAACATGGTCATTCAGCATTAAGATACTTACACATGTGGCTCATTTCATTCATAAAATGAAACAACTGAGCTCTAAATGTACGCGGCGTGGATGAATGGGGTTTAAAGTAAAAGGACCAGGTTATTCAGTGCCAGAGGCTGCGATGTCGAATGGGAGGCTGCTTTGCTTAATCTGCGTATTTATGAATGAATGAATGAACCTTACATTTATATAGCGCTTTTCTAGACACCAAAAGCGCTTTTACAGAGCCAATGGGAAGCCACTTCAACCACCAGCGCTTTAAACAAAGATGTAATGGTGCAGAACAGACTTCATTAATGTTCCTCAGTGGAAATTTCTCCTGTTTTTGTAGTTGGCTTCTTTCACTCTTTGCACTTGTACTAAAAGTGTTTTCGTTTATAGCAAGAACGATGTTTTAAGTGTTAAACTCACTGCAAATGGGCTGTATTACAGTGCAGAAATTAAACAAAAATGGTAGCGTTTTCGTCTTTAGATGCATGAGGAACGCAAATGGTTTCAGGAATCAAACTCATTTTAATGATCAATGTAAGCTGTATTGACATCTCTGCTTCTCTCAAACCATGACCAGGCTAAGTGGGTGGAAGATGGGTGGATGATATCTGACCTGGATTAGATAAGTTATCTGGGCTGGTGTGATGGTTAGCATTGTTGCCTCACAGCTCTGGAACCGGGGATCCAGTCTCTACCGTGACTCCATATGTGTGGAGTTTGTGTCGCTTTCACGTGTCGTCGTGGAGTTTCCTCTGGGTTTCCCCCACGGTCCAAAAACATGCTGAGCTTAACTGGAGCTACAAAATTGCCTGTAGGTATGTGTGAGTGAATGAATGGTGTGTGTGAGTGTGCCCTGCGAAGGCTCTAGACCCCCCATGACCCTGAATAGGACAAGAAGTCACAGGAAAAGGATGTAAAGGTGGAAAAAGAATAACCTCAAGCATTATAACATCATTTAGGTGATGTGATCAGGAGCACAGTGGGTACAGAAAGATTCACCTGCGATCATTACATTCTGTCACTTTTTAGTCTGAAATGAAAACATAACAGAGATGAGTCTGTCCAGATTTAAGTTACTCTGTGCAAGTCATAATATCCAAGTGAAAGAAAAAATAGCAACAATCCTGAAAAATAATAAAACAACAAACCAGAATAGCTGATATCGACAAAGGAGCCCCCGCCTTGCAGGCTCAGTCTGGTGTGCGCAATCGCCTTCTGGCTCACACACCAAGGTAATTTGCTCCCACCTGTGATCAGCTGTAATGATTCTGACTTGGTAAAAAACAGCAGCTACTACATGAGCGTTCCAGTGCTCCGTAGTACAACTGAAAGCAAACCAGTGACTCTTTGAAGTTGGCGCTTTCAAAAGATCTCCGAGATAAAGCTGTGGACAGGCACAAATCAGGAGATGGGTACAAAAATATTTTAAAGATCTTATTTATCCCTAGGAGTGCAGTTAAGTCCTTAATTAAGAAGTGGAAGGTGTGCGGTACGATTCAGACCCCGCAGAGATCAGGCCGGCCCTCCAACCTGGATGGCAGAGCGAGGAGGAAACTGGTCAGAGAGGCTGCCAAGAGGCCAAGGGCAGTTCTGCAGGGGTTACAGGACTTCACAGATCACCTCACATATCACAAGTGCTCCCCAAATCTGACATGTGTGTGAGGGGTGCAAGGAAAAGCTGCTCTCAAGAAAGGTCACATTAAGTCTCATTGGAAGTTTGCCGAGACACACCTTGAAGATTCTGAGGCCAAGTGGAAAAAGGTGCTACGGTCAGATGAGACCAAAACCGAACTCTTTAGCCTTGATGCCGTACGGTACCCCTGGTGGAGAGCCAGTACAGCTCAGCATCCAAATATTTTGAAGGTATTTTCCTGCAGCAGGGACTGGAGCACTTGTCAGGATAGACGGGAAAACGGGTGCAGAAAAATCCTGTCACATTCTTGAGGAAAACCTGCTGCCCTCTAACAGACAGTTAAAGGTCAGAAGACGTTTCACTTTTCAGCAAGACAACAACCCGATGCAGACCTCCAAACTGACCGTGCGGCGGTGGAAAGGGACACAGGTGAATGCTCTCGTGTGGCCCAGATGTGAACCCCACTGAAAAGCTGGGCAATGACTTGAAGATTGCAGCCCACCAGCGGGCATCATACAGTCTGACTGAACTTCTACAAGGAAGACAGGAATAATACGGCTTAGTCTAGGTGCGCTGAGTTAGAGAACAAGATTGCAAGCAGACTCAGGGCTGTAATTAAAGCCAAAGGGGGGCTCTACAAGGTATCGATGTAGGGGGTGATGCATTATCAATCTCTGTTATTGTTGTTGTTTATTTGTGACAAATTTTCAGGACTGTTGCTTCTTTTCCTTTCACTTGCAGTTGGGTAAATAAAGCTGGAGGAGTTCAGTTCTGTTGTGTTTTCATTTCAGGCTGTAAAATGACAGTATGTGATTTTTTTGGCATGTCTGAGGCTTTCTCTACCCACTACACTTATTCCACATTGCAATAAGGAACCATAATATATAATGAGTCTTCAAACTGTGAAATATGCATTAAATCTGAAACGGATATTTCCCAGCTTGAGCAGGAACCCCAAATAAACGCTTGATATATTAATATGAAGAGCTGGACAGCAGATGCTGACATATGGAACCACTTCGTTGGCTAATTTTCGAAATCACAGGAGTCCCACCTATAAATTATGTAGAGTGCAAAGTGAGTGGAATCCAATATGCAGCGTAATCTCCACGTTCCCTCCTCTGGACTTGTTCAACTCACACACACACGCGTTAGATTCAGCAAAGAGGCTTCCAGCAGGGAAATGTAGCGGTCTCTTGGGCGAAATTACAGCTGTTAAAAGGCTGAGGGAGAATATCCTGTAGGTATCCATAAGCAGCCCCCAGAGGGCTCTCACTTTCAGCCCCGGTCTCCATAACAGTCAGTCACTAGAGTGCAAGACATGATAACCTTTTGTAATTTCAGGTTTCATAGTTTCTTTACTGATAATACATATTTTAGGGTGACCAGATAATCCTTGTCAGGGAGGGCACTTTCAGCTCAGACAGGATTTGTAAACTACCATTTCAATTCCAAGGACTGGGATTTTGGGCACTGTTGCCTCACACCCCTGGGACCTGGGTTTGAGTCTCCGCCTGGGTTCCATGTGTGTGGAGTTTGCATGTTCTCCCCGTGTCGTCGTGGAGTTTCCTCCGGGTACTCCGGTTTCCCCCCCACAGTCTGAAAATATGCTGAGGTGAATTAGAGTTACCAAATTACCTGTAAGTGTATATGTGTGAGTGTGCCCTGCGATGGGTTGGCACCCCATCCTGGATTGTTCCCTGCCTTATGCCTGTAGCCTCTGGGATATGCTCCGGACCCCTCGTGACCCCGAATTGGACAAATGGTTACGGAAGATAGATGGATGGATGGACCTGGATTCCACTTAAGCACTGAGATCTTGCTGATTGGTCAGTCTAGGAATAAAAATAAATCAGTAAACATGACCTGAAATAATCATTCTAGTCTCTGTACAGATAGATGTTAAGTACCAGAATGTTGTTAAAGAAGAGGATGATAATCTTGGCACGAGCGTCTGCCAGATGCTCCCTGTAACAATCTGATGGGCCGTCGAAGTGTCATTCCAGGGGGCTGAGGGGGCCTATGGGATTCCACAATGGCCGAACCCACAGAATGTCAGGAAATAGTACCTCACACAAATCAGTGGGCTGGGAAATAGTTAAATGTAAACTGACACCGAATTTCAATAGTTCTAGCCCTTTTTACTTGTTTTGTTTACAGTCTTGGTGATAGAAAGCAGACAGATATAAGGGTAGAAAGTTAACCCTATGAGCATCTTTTACTTAGCTGTCTGTCTGGAAGCATTAATGTAAACAACTCTGGACACTGTCAAACATGTCTGGAAAACTAAGAAGAAAAATACCTATTAATAGATTTTATCTGCCAAACAAAGTTTATCCTCCTGGCTTTGCCTTTTTGATGAAGTGTGTTGTGAATTGCAGTCTAGTCTATTGTTATTGCTTTATAAATACGGGAAACACAGCATAGGATGAAGTATTTAGTGAGGTCACGTTGATTTTTGCAGAAATATAAAAATATACCAAATGAGCTACATGTAGAAAATTAGATGAAATATTACATTTTAATTTATTATTGAGATTATTTCTGTCAAGGGTAAATATTTTCAATGGGTGATTCTCAAAAAAGCTGAAAATTATATGCCCCCTTAATTTTGAATAAAAACATCTTCCAGGCCGTGACGTAGCATCAAGGGCAAGGTTTTGTTATTTTTTTCACGCTTTCTTGGAAATGTATTTGCTACAGCTAATCCTTGAAAAACATGTTTAACTGCGGCAGAACTCGACCTCCTTACATAAACACAGTACAAGTGAACGATTCCATTAATCTAACAGAAGCCACAGTGTAACATGAAAAGCAGAATATACCGAGTGCAGCAACAAAGCCAGATGCCCTACACAGTGCTATTTGTAACAATGTGATCTAAAGGCCAAGCAACGAAAAGTACTGGTGTGAGAATGAGCAGGATAAACCTGGAGATCTGCTATCTGCTGAGAGTATGAGAAACTTTATAACCCTAGAAATCCACACTTCCTCAGGCCAAGGCCTGTGTCATTAGACACCGGTTGGTCATAAAGGGACTGGAATAATGCATGTTTTTAACTTTATTTGGCACTGCCTGCAAACAGACTGATTCAAATACTGGAATTTATGTGCATTGATGTGACAAGAAACCTTGACAGTGAAAATAAACATTACAAAATTTAATAGTACAGTTGGCATAAAATATATATATATATTAAACTATGCTGAAGGGAGGTAAAGCTATTAGGATGAATAACTGTAGCACTGTAACACTTTTTAACAGATTTAGAAATAAACAATAGCTTTATTTTGTTGTCTGCTGGAATTTAAAATACACACACTGAGGGGAAAGCAAAAAAGAAAAAAATCAAACTAACAAAATATTCCCAAAAGGAACTTATGCAATCAAGTGAGCGAATTACTGTAAAAAAAATCACAGCTACTTTGAACAAACAGCCGATTTTAACAAGTGCATTCCTATGCTCTGTAATTCTCCCCGTCCTCCATAACCGTTTATCCATTGCACAGTCACAGCAAGTCTGAAGCCCATCCCAGAAAGCAACGGGCCCAAGGGAATGAGCCCCCGGCTCCAGGTGCCTGTCCTTTGCAGGGTGCAGAATCACACACATTACTATTGGCATTACTATAGTTTTTATGCATTGTGTTTGTGTGGCCAACTTACTTTATTGTGTGTGTTTCATTAGTCATTTCCAGCTCAGCGCTCCCCCTGTTCGGTTTGTTTAGCTGTGCAGCACAGAGATCGCGGGGAGTGCTGGGAGGTCACCACAGGGAGTCTGCTCTGGCTGCCATCACTCTCCTTTTTAATAGACTCCGGAACCTGAAAAGCAGATAAGGGGGAGCCTGGGAGAAAATAGGCAGGTTTAGGGGAAATCAAGCCTTCTGCAGCAGTATCTGTGCAACACTATTCCTGATTTGTAGGAACAAGGGCTGTGTGTCTTGTACCTGGTTTTGGTTACACTCCATGTCGGTCTAGTTCCATTTTTCTTGCTTTTTTGATGGGACTTTTCATTCATTCATTCATTCATTCATTCACCTCCTGTCCTGTACGGGACCGTGGGGGTCTGGAGTCTCTCCCAGAACCAACAGGTGGAAGGCAGGGCATAACCCAGGACGGGGTGCCAACCTATGCAGGGCTCATACACCATTCACACAACATTCACAAATATGGCCAATCTGGCGACTCCACAACGACACAGGGATGCATGCAAACTCCACACACACGGAGCACACAGACTCAAAATGAGCTGTAAGTAAACGGCACCCGCTTTTGCAGGACGGGCCTGAGCGTCGGGGTTGGCCTTCCTTCACACGCCACGTGCTCTGGTAGACTGTTATGTGTAATTCATTGTCACACAGCGCACTTGTGTCTCCTTGTGTGAAATCAGGAAGCTGAGTGACATTGATGAGCAGCAGGCCATGGTAACATTTGCTTTCATTAAGATCTTAGAGAAATGGCAAGACTATTCAGCACTGATGCTCGCATCGTTTACCTTAAAATGCAAGTCATGCGCGTCAACACTTTAATCTCTGAGATGAGGTCTGAGCTCTTTTTATAGTTTAGGGAATAAGGTGTTTTTATTCAGTAATTGTTTAAAATGTTTGCTGTTCACTGGTCTTTATGATCCATCCTTCATGGCACTTGTCTATCACAGCGTTGTATCTATGGCATGCGTGATAATTTGCATGCTTACAGGTATTTGTGGATGATATTTATTTGATTACTTATGAAATTGTCTTTTCTTTCTTTAATTTCAAATTTGTTGCTTATCCACAATAAAAAAAAGAGTAAAAGAAATTTAGTAGTATTTCAAGTAGCAAAGGTAACTAATTATGTCATTATTTCTTTTCGGGAAAACTATGACATTTTGAACATTTTGAAGGGCAGTTTAATGTCTGTAATATAACCCGAGCATGATATCGAAATCGCATTACAACTGTTATCTCATAGACAGGAAAACACATAATGACATCAATTTTAAAGAATTATAGTACCATTATAGATTTCTGATGTGTATTTTTCATTCAGAAACAGGCTGATGTTAATCCCACATAAATACATTGCTCTTAATTAAAATCAGTTTCTAGGTTATTCTATATGCCTGCATCAATGATATATTTGTGAATCAGAGTAGTGTACATTTCTTGTAAGCCGGGCAAGAAAGAGCAAGTATGTGTTCTCAGATTCTCCAAACACACCCCAGTTCAATTTTTAAATTGAATAAAGGCTGCTAATAATGGCTGTATTAATTCATATTATCATATTATGTTTCAGGAGAGACCGTAAAATGGCATTATGCCTAAATGCCAAATTCACACACTTTTGGTATAAATTGCTTTACAGAGATCTTACCTAAGAAAAGTATTAATATTAATACCGCTGAATAAAAACAGACATTTAATAACGATATATAAATGCAAGCTATACGGAACATTTATGGGTTAGTTTATTATATTTTCTCAACTCATCAGTCCATAACAGCAACTGACCCCGTTAAACACAGGGATACCATTTAAACCATGACAATTTGTATAATATTGAAGGTTTAACCCCAGTACCTTTAAATTTAAACTCGTCCCTCAGGGTCTGCTGCAAGGGGTCCAAGGGCATGATGGGAAGCAGTCGCCACCGAGATGACATTTGGAGTGACGTGGCTCAAGTGAAGGCAAAGCGATTCACAGAGGAATTCGGGGGGTGAGAGGCGCCCATGTCGGCCGGCCCCAGCGTCAAGCAGGCATTAAAGCACGTGCTGCCCCCCCCACCCGACCTCACTTCCCTGCAATGGCACAAGCCAGAGAAACCTCCGGGAGCTGACAGATGGGTTTAATCAGCGTGTAGCGCTTGTGCAACTCTTGTGTTGACTAACACTTTTCTTATTGCCTCGAACTAAATTTGAGAAGGGTCTGTCAGAAATAACACAAAATGACAGAAAATTGAAAAAGCATGAAAAACGGTTACAAGGTTCCGTAAGTACTTAACACTGTCATTTTAATCTCAAGCAAAAACACTGAGAACTTAGAATCTAATTTAGTTACATAAAACGCTCATCATTAACGTAACGGCCTGCTCCCGGAACACATTGCCATAGCCAGCTGAAATGCATAGCCATCTTATAGACACCAAGGAGGTGCGATATACAAGAGAAACCTGTGCTCTAAAGCCTGTTTATGGGTCTGACCACCCACAGAATTCTCATCCAGAGGAGAAACGTTCATATCAGAATGCATTTATAAAAATTTTAATATGCGTTCACATCGTGGTCAGCAGACAATTCAGGGTCCATTGCAAGAAATGGAGTTTTATTGCAACCATTCCGTTTTGACACAGCCAAAAATCATTTTATGTTACAATACATATTATTAGTTGATAAAAAGATAAAACTGCAGAATGAAGAGGCGTTTTATCTCACTGCCCTACATGTAAAAAATGATTTCCTGAAACATATTTTAAAATGCTCACATTGAAAAATAGGACAGTATTAGAACTGTCATCATAGTCACACATGCTGGTGTGCTTAAAAATGTAGAAAAATAATGCATGGCTCATTTCAGCTCAGTTCAGTTCAGACTTAACACTCCAGAGAGCTACACTATACCTCACGCATCCTGACCGGTTACCCTGCAGTCATCTGTCATCAATCAAAATAAATTGCAGTTAACTGTGGAACACTGGATCAGAACAAACAGCAGCCTTGACTGAAAAACTAAAATTTAAACTGCAGCACATTCCAGGATTTGCTGGAGGGATAAATGTGCGTTGTTTAAGCCTGGAGATGGAGAAGCCAGGAAAATCTGAAATCCTGAGTTTGGAAATTCATGGACCAGCGTTTCTATTCAAATATGCTAAGGTATGATTAGGGTTACGAAAAATGCATAAAAGCTTGTCATTCTAATTCAAATAACACCAGGTGCATAAGGCATATTGGTATGTAGTCTGCACAGCGTTGTCACAACACATACTAATAGAGGTGTGTCCAAACAAGCAGGCCTCCTATGACTAGAAAAGTTGGTTCAGACTTGCTCCAAGGAATCTGTGAAAAGCATGGCGTGGGCCAGTGAGACCGGCAAAAATGTCACATTACAAAAATGACAACACTTGTCATTCAATATAGGCAAATTTGGATTTGCAGTATTGTGTTTTACTGAATAGTTGCAGACTGTTTACATTCTGATAGCTGTGAGTGTCTTGTGATACTGGAGTCTTTACACAAAGGGATGTGGCTCAACCAGGGACTAATATAAGGCGTGAAAGGGCAGCTCCACGTTGTGTTTAGGAAGACAGCCACTCAGTAGGAGCTTCGGTCTGGGGTTAAAGACTGAGCCGAACTGTAAAGGCCGCTACAATGGAAGGGCACAGACGTCACAGAAAGAGAAATCGTAAACTATGGTGTATACCTTTTGTTTGTCACTCTATAGTTATAAAGTCAGTTTGTGTTTGTTGCTGACTGTGTGAACCGTTTCTGACTTTTTATTTCTTAAGGCATGCAGCTTGCTGCTGTACTGTCTGTTTGTTTTCTATGTCCTGTACAATTGCTGTACAAGTGCTTTGCTTTTAGGCAGCATTCACTGCATAGTATGTCAGTCCATCACAGGACACGTGCTCATTGTCACATCTAGTCAAGAATGCAGGCTGCAATTCACTTGTCACTGGTGTGTCTTTCTTTATGGTCACACCTCCTTCAGATGAACTCAGCAAATTATCATCCACACCTGGATTATCACCAACACCTGGATCATCATCAAAACCTGGATTATCATCCACATTTGGATCATCACCAACACCTGGATTATCACCACCACCTGGATTATCACCAACACCTATATCATCATCCATATTTGGATCATTACCAACACCTGGATCATCACCAACAACTGGATTATCACCAACACCTATATCATCATCCACATTTGGATCATCACCAACACCTGGATCACCATCATCCACATCTGGATTATCACCAACACCTGGATCATCATCCACATCTGGATTATCACCAACACCTCGGTCATCATCCACATCTGAATTATCATCCGCACCTGGATTATTACCAACTCCTGGATCATCATCCACACCTGGATCATCATCCACACCTGGATTATCACAAACACCTGGATCATCGTCCACATCTGGATTATCACCAACATCTCGGTCATCATCCACATCTGAATTATCATCCGCACCTGGATTATTACCAACTCCTGGATCATCATCCACACCTGGATCATCATCCACACCTGGATTATCACAAACACCTGGATTATCACCAACACCTGCATTTTTTCCATGAGAGGGTGGCAGCCAATGGCAGCTGGCTCAATGCTGACCTCAATCAAATTTTTGACTTTCTCATGCAGAGCAAACCTTCTAGACCCTCTGGGGTGCAAAGGTGTCCAAGTCACGCTGGATACTAACCAGTTTCTCCCGAGGCTCAGGCCTCAGTTCCCTTGTCTTTTCTCCATAAACCGCCCCTCTAGGTCTGATCAAGCAGTCTCATGGCTTCTATCACCAGGACTACACTGATGACGTTCAGCTGTACCTCACCTTCTCTCTCTCGAGGAAAACACAGTCCCTGCTCAAATCTTTGCAATCCTTGCCAGCATTACAGCCCGGATGAGGGATCATCCTTTCCATTTGCACCTCTCTAAGACCTCATCTTCCCTTCCCTGCTATTTAATATAACATCGTTGTACAGCTTGGATCATCAATATTAGGTCCATCACAGTCTGCCAGGAACCTAGAGCTAATGACAGATGACCAGCTCTCCTTTGACGAACACATAGCAGCTACCTCCCATCTTGTAGATTCGAATGAAATGATAACACGACATGACGGTAATGTAACGGTACACTAAGTTCACAGATTGGTGCAAACTTCGGTTTTGGGTTCATGGCTTGGTGCAGTTTCGGTACAGCAGGGAAAACATTTATTTTGAAATTATTTACTATTAAAACCACAAGCACACTTAGGAGCAGTTGTAAACCAAAGGCAATGCATCTGTCGGCGTGTCTGAATAACGAAACCTATTTGCATATTGTTAAAATAAATTTGCATTAAATTCAAAATAAAACTACATCCTAACAAACATAATAAACTAAATCTTGTCCAATTTTCTTGTTCTGTACGACTGCATATTGTCACATATATGTAGCGATAAACACCCCTATAGCCTTTTAGTTCTTTTTTGGCCTGAATGTGCTGGCAAACGCCCCTGAGTGCCGCGG
>JAAGVU020000032.1:1412934-1425305 GCA_011763525.2 Mormyrus iriodes
CTTCGGTGCTGAGCTGCACAACCCCTTTACAAGCAGTTAGCAGTTAGCAGATAGCAGTTAGCAGATAGCAGTTAGCATTTAGCAGATAGCAGATAGCAGTTAGCAGATAGCAGTTAGCAGATAGCAGTTAGCAGATAGCAGTTGACATACATAATGGAAGCGACACTAACAGCTCAGCACAGACATGGTTGAATACTGAAATATATGCTGATCACTTTTCTGAACACTCATTTCTATCACCTGCCCTTTCCTCTGTATTTCTGAACTTCTTAATGGAGGTCAGAAATCAAATATCGGTCTTTATGATGGTGGACAGGTCACTGCCATCCATGAACAGCATCCACACTGGTCAGCTTTCACAGCTGCCATTTTAAGTAATTACCCTGTCTGCATTAAGATCAATTGTCTTTTGAATTCCAGATCAATATAATCTAAAATGTCTGTCATGGCGAAACAAGTATTTGTAATTACTGGTAGGTCCAGACACATGCTTTAAATACTCTGCTCACCAGAAATTCTTTTTAAAAGATGCTATGGAATGGGTTACCTAAAATATTTCAGGACTTAAAGGATTGGTGTTGCTCCTTGAGGTTGAAAGTAGAGCATGAACAATAAATTCAAATTTAAGTGCCAGAGAAGCTCCCCGCTGACTGTTTGATGTATGTTTTTGAAATCCTAATGGGACAGGCTGAGTCTTGGTTGTCAGAGATAAAATTTGCAGTGCTTAATGCCTGGGTAGATTTTGTACCCGAAAACTGAAAAGCGTCTTTTGGACAAGTACCAGTGCACAGAAGGACTGGTCATGAACTTAACAGTGCTTCTTTGTACATTCAGTCCTATTGCATGAAGAATGTCTACAGGGGGATAGTAAGCATCACTGCCGCAATTCATCTTTAAAGTATCACACATCTTCTTACAATTAATGCAATTTAATGTATCAAACAAGTGAAACGTTTAATGATAATTTTGCTTCAACTTTTCCTGAAGGTAACCCAGTTCAGAATCTTTTTTGGGATCATGAACAGATTTGACACATTTCACTTTTTTATGAAGCTGAAGTGGATGTTTAACATCTGCACCAAAAACGTGCTCATACCTCGCGCTGAAACGTCAGGGAGAGGATAAACTGGTTGAAATAAATCTTCCCCTGGAATGAGGGATCAGTGAAGACAACGCTACTGATATATTTTTCATCTGTGTGTCGGCTGAATGCCGAAAGAGTCCTTCTCATACTATCATTTAGGCTTTTGCTGGCTTCATACGCTCGCTGGAACATAAAACAGAACAAAACAAAAAAGCGTGTGTCAAAATAACCGAGTATGAAATTGCAAGGGACAAGCAAACAACATGCATAACAGCTCCAGCCTTTGTAGTTTGCACACCAGCTTGGCATATATTCCAGCAAAGCGAAGAAATATCTGTCAAGAGCGAGAACTTTTATGGTACTATCTTTTGGATTAAACACCATTTTTGCATTGTGTGTGCCATGCCCAGCGGATGCCCTGTACGTTTAGTGCGATAACTCAGCTGATGGTTTCATTACCTGTGTGTCTAACTGTTTAAAACGTCATCTTTTCTTGCAGAGTTTCAATGCTCCTTCTCACTTTAAGATGAAGTTATGGAAGTGTGCCATCGTCACTCTGATCTTCTGTGCCGCAGCGCTCTCCCTCTTCCTCACTAGAGCCACTCTCCGTCTAGAGCCGTGGGCTTCACACGCTGTCATTCTGGGCTCGTCGTCACCACAGTCATCATCATCTTCATCCCCAGATTCCTCACCCCCCAAGATGGACAGACGCGCGAGGAGAAGTACAGACACCTTCAATTCACTACTCAAAGAATGTAAGAGAAAACATTGTTGTATATCATCATACCTTAACTCTTATAGTACTTATGACCTAAGATAAGCCATCGGATTAAGGATGGATGGAGGGATGGATGGAGGGATGGATGGCTCACAATATGTACGGGGTTCAGTTTCACCCGCATGATTACAATTACTTCAGTATTTCTGAGATTGACTGTATCCGAGTTGGCGCGGTAAACATCGGCACGGGGAGAAACTGAAGGAAATCTGTCTGCAAGAGAGACTGAAAAACTGCAAGCGCTTCTCCATAAAAATGTATCTCAATAAGAAACATACGCACTCAAGAATGCTGCAGATAATAGAGACAATAAGCAATACAACCAGACAGGCAGGTCAGCCAGAAACTGACAGCTGTGTGTCACAATCACTGTCACATTCAGTGTTATGGTAAGTGATTTATCAGCCCCTCCACCCAGAACCCACTGCATTCAAACGTTACCGGTGAATTTACTGGGGCTCGACAAACATATTGTAACTATTTCTTACATATGAGAATCGTACGGCAGACTAAGGGGTGAATTCCTACAAGGAGCTGCCTGCCCTCTATAGCACTGCCTCATGTGACGCGACCTTCATCCCAGAAAGTCGTACATCCATGGAAGCATCATAGACAATAAACAAAAAAAAAATGTTACAAAGTGTCTTGGAAATTTTATCCTGGAAAAGTCCCAGATCAGAGACAGGTCACTGGCCGATGCTTCTTCCTGCACGATAATGATGACTATTTAGTAAGTAGTGTACTGTTAGCAGTAAGTAGTGTAGTATTTGGTAGGAGAGTGCTGGGCATGAAAGAGCTGCTGTGCAGGTGTAAGACTCTGATTGGTTCTTCAGTGAGAACTTTAGTCAGGTGACAGGAAATGAGTTCATTCCTCTCTGCTTTTGAGTCCATTGTTTACGTCTTGTGTTTTGTATACACACACAACCCGTACTTAGTAGTTATAGAAACTGGACAGATGGATGGTTTTGTTTCAGCTTTGGATTGTGTTATTCCTATACTAATATATTACAATTAGTGTATAGTTTTATATACCCCAGGTAGTGAAGGCCTAATATTTTCCACACAGCATGTGCAGTGTCACTCGGTACACATCCCAGGGATATTGAAACTCTGTACCATTTTCATTTCCTTGTGACAGACCACCAGCAGATCCACACGCACACTAAAGGGTTTACAAAACCATGCAATTTTAGGCGTCAGGCCAGAAATCCAAGAAAAAACTGTCCATTTGTCACAATAATGCAACTATTAATAGCCCAGTCCTAGTCCAGTCACAGACCAGAACATCTTCAATGTGCTTTGAAGGTAACAACTTAATTTCAGATGATAATGTTTCAGTTTTGTGTTTTCTGGGAGACAGTGTAAGGTCACCGCTGAGAAAGTACCTACAAGTTTGTTCATAGTAAATGCATTCCTGCATATTTTGAGTGAAATGGTTTTGTGAAATGAGTGGGAACCACGAAAACTCCCTTTTGCTTTAGGCTACTGAAAAGGTTTAGACCGTTTACACAGACTGTAGAGTTCAAAACAAATCTTGTTATACTGGCAAGAACCCAGCTTCTTGTCACTTGGAATGACTTGTCTAGTCTGACATGTTTGGTACAGTATTAAATCAATTTATAAAATGTAGCATAAACATATGTATCCTACTTGTTCCCAAATGTTCTACAAAAGTTACTCTCAACAGGTTCATCAAGCTGACCTTCTTGAAACAAAACAAATACTTGTAGAAATTAATGTCTCCCCCATGTCCCTGGGAAGGAGAAGGTAGATTGATTGCTAGAAATATTGTTGATAAAGATGCAAAGCACAGATCAGGAAAATAAATCTCATAATTTTGGTGCAGATTGCAAGATCCTTTCTTTGCATGTTGTCCCATGTCACCTGTCACGGTAAACCAGGATGAGATTGAATAGATCAGGTCAGGGGCTTGGTTAGCTAATCTTCAGTCAGGTAATATTCCAACTTACTAGTAGACAGTGAAGTGAGCTTTGCAACAAAACCTGTTTGATCTAGTATTAAAACAATATATGCACTAAAGAGCACTGTCAGACAAACGAGTTGTACCTGAAATCAAATCAGGTCTTTTTGTGTGATTGTTAAATGCCACCTCTTATTAAAACAGTTGAATAGATATGCATTACGCTGCTTCAAAATGACATTTGAACACTCAAGAATGTTTGCCTTTGGTGATTTTCAACAATGTCGCATTCATCACCTATATCATATTAAAGTATTTCAGAGATATACGTTTAAGTGTCAGAAACAACGAACTTCCAGAAAGCACAACAAGCGGATTATTTCTCAGCCTTAAAAACTCTCCATTTAATTCCCTTTATAGCACCAGGCTCCTTCACATTTAGCTAATTACTTAAAGTTCTCACCATATTCACCAGAATGCATCGTGTCATGTCGGTACCCGCTTTGTCAAACAGGCCGGTTGTCACCGTATTAATATAATTTAATATAGTTTGAGCTGCTGTTTTTGGTATTTCGGCATCGCAAAATAATTCAAAACCAATTTTAATGGTGCATCACGTAAACTCAGCAGGTTCTCAGATCAGAAACAGTCACGTTCCCGGGAGAGAGTAACTGAAGACCCTTTTTCCATCACCCACTTCCTGAAGTTAATTTAGTCCTGTGTATTTGATAGCATTATAAATTGTTACTACAAGAAATATCCTGGCATTGTTCTGCATTAGGTGCCGACTATTGAAAAGGTCGAGAGCTCTCAGTTTCCCAGGAAGAATGTTGGTCCGACATATAAGGCTTGTCCAGTGGAAAAGTTTTTTGTTTTTTTTTTAATGGCAGATAAAGCAAAATCTCGTGGCTGTTAAAAATAGTAGCAAAGTTTCATGAAGTGGCGTTGTGTTATTTTAAATGTCTAGCGATATTTATAACTTAAAAAAAACATCCATAAACCTTGTGGAAATTTGTGGAAAGCCATGGGAAACTCTTTGACTAGAATTAATTGTCTATTAATGAAAATGCCCTTAGGGAAGTTACTCTGGCATCCAGACACAGCAGAAAGCTGATTTGTTGATTTTCTGCTCTAAGCATCTGTACTTTCCTCTCACTTTCTCAGTCATCCACCTGTTACAGAGCTTCACGGAAGGTGAGCTAAAACAAATAATTGGGACCTTTGTGGAGAGGAGGGCCAGGAGAGACCTTTTGGGAACTGGCGACAACGAGAGGAGCAAACCGGCTAAAGGGAACGTGAGAGTGTGCTCGCTGCGGCACGTGGACATCAGCGTGAGTGACCTGGGTCTGGGCTACGTCAGTGACGAGATCCTGCGTTTCAAGTACTGCAGCGGAGGGTGCAGAGCACACAGGCGCAACTATGACATCACGCTCAAGCACATAAAGAAGGCAGGCCTCCTCAAGGCGGCGAACAGCGGCAAGACCCGGTACAGACCCTGCTGCCGGCCCACGGAATACGATGATGATGTTTCTTTCCTTGACAACAATAACAAATATCACACTATCCACAATGTGTCGGCCAGCCAGTGCGGCTGTGTGTAGCATTTTCTATATATGACAAAAATGCAAGAAGCAGATACCTGGGATCCAAGTATTGCCTTTCGTGGAATAACTTCCTACTAGTACTGTACACTGTTTTATCTTTTTACATAAAAATATTTGGCTGGCAGAATGAAGTTTGCCGGACTTGAACTCATGTCATACGTATTTCTGTTCTGGCTGAACGCTGAATCTGCAGCCTTTGGTTTATCGGTTTGAAGATCTACCTCAATGTCACCAAAAGCTCATAACCAAAACTTACCTGTCACTTTCACTGGCTGCTTCTCCAAACAGGAATAAAGGTGTTACGAGGTAAAATTACAATTGTTACATCACTATGATCCGTCTATTTTGTTTGGAACATTGAAATCCTTGTAAATATTTGTAAGATCAAGAAGAGAGAATTTTTCATATTAAGGTTTTAACTGTTATTTGTTTTACCCTGAAAGCATTGCCAAACCACAGTCTTATTGCTGTCATGCAATATTGCTGTTATGTAATATTCCAAGCTAATGCAATCCAAGGTTCCAAAATCAGCACTTCTTTAGACCTAAATTTTCTGGGCCTTATGTTCATATCAATGCCATCTCCACATTTACATCCTCCACTTATTACAAAATGTGTACAGAGCAGCGTCAACCGTAAGAAGCAACAGAGGTGACACACCATGTCTAAACCCTAACCTGTGGCTGTAATAATGACATATTGATGCACTTATTAAGAATGCTTGCTTGTGAAATAATTTTCAAGGCTGTAGACCATCATGGAATTTCCCTTGTGTTTTTTGGGAATCTAGGAAGACTGCCTTCATAAAATCCAGTGGATAAATGTATTCAATCAATATACTAACATAAAACAAACAAGATAACACAATCTTGTTTGATAAGAGTACTTAGACTGCTATTGGTTAAATGCATTGATTTTACATTGTTAATGTGACATAGAAGTCACATTAAGTAAATCATGGCATTGGTGTTAATCCCATAGTACACTATTTCATACCTGTCCTACAGAAAAATGTTATACTAAAGAAGGATGCAATGGACAGAAATTAGCAAAGCATTCTATTTATAATAGTTATCAACAAAACACTGGAAATGAGTCTTCACAGTATAAATGAAATAAAATATACATTTTAAACTGTTGCTTAATGTTACGTGAAAACACATTACAAAGCTAATATAAAGTTAATGTGTCCTCTGATTTCAATAGCTGATAAATAGGGATTTCTTATTTAGTTGCAGATGAAAAACAAATACTCAGAGCAAGAGAATGTACTAAATCGGAGACCTTGAGGGCCCCCTTAAAACATCTCAGAAGATCAGAGCAATTAGACCAAAGATAAAGGTGAAGCAAATGTGGGAAGACGCAGGGCTCTCTAGGCTCGCTGGGACCTTGAACACCAAAGGATTTTATTCTGTTGATGTGTAGGGTGTAGGGTGTTCAGGACTGAATAATTAAGGTTTAGGTGCAAGCGTTTAGCTATGAGTCACACAAAGGAATCATGATGCATAGTGGCACAGGAATGAATTTTTCCATTATTCATAATTCACAAATGCCACGCTATTATTCCATAATACTTGCTGTAAAATTTAATGCAAAACAAATACATGCAAGAGAAACTGTAATGTTAATAGTCTAAAGTCACATTTCCACAAAGCTATTTATCTCAATATATATCACATTCTTCTGAGTGTTTTTTTTTTATGTTTTTAATCGGTGATTTAGAAAGAAAGCATTATTGATTTAGGGTGTTGATTTAGACCTTTGAATATCCAGACTAATACCTCAGTCAGTCTTACGAAAAGCCTTTCCTCTGCTTCTACTTCAACATCTTTTGATAAACAGTAAACCACAGACAACATTGTTGGACTACGTCGTTCACCAGCTGCTGTAAAGTTGATGCAATGCGTCTGTATTATATATCATCTGTATTTATTGGAAAGTAAGTTATATTTTATTTATTTACATATTATCTTTAAAGAGCAAAACGTTTTATTTATTGAACTACTGGTGCCAAAGTGAACCTTACATGTATTATGCTCAATTATATTCAGAACTGACTATTGAATAAACTCAAACAACTTTAATAAGTCACAATCGCAATGTCCGTCTCTGCCCCAGTTCATATACATGCTACAAAATTTTACGTCCTTATATTTTCATCTTTAATGTTATTATGAAATGACCCATTGACAACAGAGAAACACGGATTGTGGGAGAAGAACTTTCATGTTTTCTTGGAAGACAAATGTTGACATTTACTTCAGCTGTAGATACATTTACTCAAGATGTGAATTTTCCATAATTGAAAAGTAACGCCTGGAATTGAATTAAGCAAAACTATTCAAGCCGCAAATGATCTGCAACGCTTCTGCGGCTCGATTTCATCTGTCAAACACAATCACATTAATTATGCTAATTATAGGTAAATTAAAAGATTTTGCGCAGCATTATAATCTTGCTGTTTGCTTTTACTCTCTGTTAATAAACAAAGAATTGTGAGAAAAGTCAGACCTATCTAGTACTGTGGCCTGTCACTAAAAGGAATTTCTGCAGCATGAAGAATGTTTCTTATGACTCACTGGTGTGTATTTGATTGCCATCAAAGCGCATGGCATTCTTAAAGAAACATTCTTAAATACATTCCCCTGATTCTGCTTTATATATAACTGAGCAAGAAAACCCACAGCCAAAAGTCTGTTACATATAGCATTCATAAAGCCGAGTGCTGTGTTTTTGCTAGCAACAACAACAAATAAAGAAATGCTTATCAAACAGACAATCGATATACAAAATCAGGATTCAGGCAACAGAGCCGAAGGATTTTGGTCTGTTTTATGGAAGCGTTATACGATGCATTGCAAAAAATTAAAAATTCACATTACAGGGCTGACGTGTAATGAGAGTTTTACATGGAAGGGTGCTGTTTGCTTATGTACACTGAGCACTAAAAAGTTTCACTTTTCACAAAACATGAAGCAGATGTTTAATTTAGAAATATTTCGCATTCGTGCTCATTTGTCTTTTTGACAACTTTTTCCCTTTTAATAGAGAAAAAATTGTGGGTTTTTGTGACACTGGCACGTAAAAGGAGCTAAAAATACTTACGCACTCGTTCCTTCTCTGGACCCACATAGAAACGGCTTGTTTGAAATGTAGCGACGTCACAATGAACTGTCCCGAAATGTCGGCCGACATGGTGGAAAAGCCTGCGCCCCCGCGGAAGCCAATCACAAGTCTGGTCTGTGCATGCAGCTGGGATATTTTCACCGTTTTGTTTGTGTTGCTTTGGGTACAATTAGGTAAATAAACATCTCTAAATTGTCCATTGTGTGTGTGTGTGTGTGTGTGTGGTCTAGGTATACCTTACTTTGTGGGGACCAGTTATTTGATGTTGTGGGGACCATTTTTCCAGTCCCCACAAGGGGAAATTTCATGCAATAAAAATCTGTGACTGCAATCAAAAAATGCCAAAAAAATTGTATTTTGTTTGGTTACTCATGGTTAAGGTTAGGGCTGCGTAGGGGGTAAGGCTGTCACTGCTGGGAGTAGAGTTTTGCCATAGAAATGAATGGACGGCCCCCACAAGGATATGAGAACAGGTCTGTGTGTATGTGTGTGTGCGTGTGTGTGTGTGTGTATGAGCACACACAAATGCTCTTGTGGCTGAACATTTTCGGGAGAAATTGGATGCAAACTTGGAGAAAAGTTGGAGATTTGATTCTCTCTGTATATGTTTCACTGTATATTTTCCAGGAAAACACTGGTCATGCTGCACAAGATGTATGTTGGGGGGGGAGGGGGGCGTCCTGCATTCAGATTTCCCCTGACATCGATGTAGAAGTGCACTCGCTACTGTGGGAGATCCTGTAATGCTGTAGCCTGTCTGCTACACCAGTCTGAAAGAGTCTATGGCTTTGTGTTGACTATGGCGAGATATGGAGAGAACACAGTTACTTAAAAATATATGGAAAGCCTGACTATGCCATTAAAAGTGAGGGAGGTATCTTTAATCCCAACTGCAACCTCCCAAAGATCAAATGAAAGAGCAATCTGGTCGTGGTGCTGTGTTTAGGACACTGCTGCATGTGCCAAAACTGTGCTGGACAAGGTGACTGCAGTGTGTCCCTCCTTAGCGAAAGTGTCGGCAAACTGCAGTCCCATTTCCTGCTTGCTGTGCGGCCTTTCTCAGCTGGGCCAGCTCCAGCTCTGTAGCTGGTATCTCTGAACGCAGGCATCCATTTCAGCAGCTGATAGCTGACGGATGCTCTGCGACATTGATCTATCGTGGCTTTTGCTGACCCCTCTTCTCCGCTCCTTTGGGTCGGGACACTGAGCAGAATAGAGAGTAAGCAAATCGTAACCTACGTGTAGCTATATGCCAACTAGAAGAAACCTGAGTCATCTGCATGTGCGCTGTATAGCGCAAAAAAGGCGTCTTAGCACCTTATAGCACCCAGAACAAACGGTGGATTGCGCGTGTTCTAAAAGCAGCATGTGAAATCAGCGAAGGGCACTGTGCTGCTTTCTTGTTTATAAACAGGATATACTGCACCGTATATAGGCACATGCACATTGAGCTTTACTCAGGGAGTTTCCCATCCTATTCGGCCCAGAGACAGCGTTACAGATTCCGAGGGGCGGTCATTTGCTGAAAAGGGTGGCAATAAACTGGACGATTACAGGAAACTGTGTACCAGCTTGTGCCATCAGACCACTGCAAATGATTCAAACCACAGCAGCCTAAAGGTTGTCCTGTCACACACTCCTTGTCTCTCTTCACTGGCTCCCTGTTAGTGCTTACAGGCACCTATCTCAATCAAGAGGCTCCTCAAGACCTCTGTCCCATCTCAGCGCAAACCAGTGCCGCTTGGAGATTCCTCCAGCACCTTGGAATTGTTACTCCAGATAGTTCGCCAGTGTGGTTTCCTGGTGCTGTAATAAGCTGCCAGATCTTCTGGTCATCAGACTCCCTCTCCACCTTCAGAAATGCCTCAAGACCCATCTGTTCCAGGAATACCTCAACTAGACTGATGGTTCTTTATGTTCCCCGAATGTTCTTACATTGCACTTTCTGGTCATTGAATAGTCTTATTAGGTTCATGCTTTGCTAGAAGTTATTGTGTGGCTCCTTCTGCAAAACCATTTACACCTGCACCTGGGCGTTCCACGGAAACTCAGCCGAGCTGCACTTTGTTTGCAATGTGCCATTTAACTCACTTGTAAGTTGCTTTGGACCAAAGCATCTGTTAAATATGTTAAATGTAAATGTAAACTGCCTGTGAAAGTAGCGAGCGTAGATCTCCCCAAGTTAAGCACAGAGTACATCTAAGAAAGATTTATAGCTCAAAAATGTCTTTTGCATGTGAATTAAAAAAAGCAGATGGAAGGAGAAAGGATGGAGAGGCCTTACTTAAAGCACAAAAACCAAACACTGGCAATAAAGATGGTGCAGGCCCCCAACTCCGCCAAGATCTCCTCCCAACAGTGGGGTGGCAGTAAGCGGCACAGGACATCCCTGCCTCACAGCCCGGGATTAACACCATCAGGAGCGTAGCCACCAAACCGACTCCGGTATGTTTCAGGGACACAGCAGGAAACAAGGGTAGAAATGAAGAACAATACGTGGAGGCAGCTTAGAATCCTTCAGGGGTAATAGTATATGACTTTGATGTGACTTTGTCATCGGTGGTAGGGATGCGTGTTCTCCGTGCAGATAACCAATCAGCAGCCTCCAATCTTGCAGTTCGACAGGAAGAGAGGGAAACTCCCAAGGGAGATTGCAGTTCTGATGGGCATACTTTCAGTTTTGCGGTATGTGCAAAGTGAGTCATATGTACGGCATTTTGAAATCTAATGTTTATCTGTTTGCGGTAGGCAGCTTGTTCTCTGCTTTTACACTCAGTTGGCCTTCATTTTTACAAGTTTACTGCATGTAATTTGCTTTGGTTTTTACATGCATTACATGCAGTTAAATGTAGCAGCCTGGATAGTTATTGCAATGAAAAGGTTTGCTGCTTTTCTGTAGTTTTCCTTCATGCTGATAGATTGAGTTTTGAAGTAACTGTCTTGTTTCTGTAAATTCATGCTCCTGTAATGAAGTGCCCTCCCATCTCAGGCCTCTGCTCATGAATTTATAAGACTCATTTTAGCCAACATAGCTGTATTCTTATAAGCATCCATCCATCCATATATCTGACAATCACTTTTCCAGTACAGGCTTTCGGAAAGCCTGGTGTCTATCCCAGGTAGCAAAGGGCCTAAGACGAGGGACGCTCTCGACAGGATGCCAGTCCATTATGATTGGTCTGGTCTATTTATTTTTACTGGCTGACAAATAATTAGCAACTTGAAAACAAAATAAAAAATGGAAAAAATAATCAACATTAAAACAAAGTATAAATAATAATAAATGCTGTAATTAAGCCAGTAATTATGTGCACCCATTACATCACAGGTGTATTTGCCATTACTAGTAATTCAACAATAAAATGACTAGCTGTATTTAATGCGAAAGGTAGAATGACTATCTAGAAGTATTCTAGACAGTAATATTAGACATTTTAGACACTTATAAAACAATAATCACCTGCACAAAAAATCGACTCTACACTCTACAGATTTGGAAACATGCATTTGCATGTTTTTGAACGTTACCTGGAAATTCATGCAAAATAATTTACCTGGAAGGGAGATATGACAAAGAGTTCTTATGTACACATTGTATTCCAAGATTTGGAAAAAAGATTTCAAGAAGGAAAATGAAAACAACTAACCTAGTTGTGGTTACTTCCTAGGAAAACAGTAATCCCACCGTATGTGGTATTAGGGTAAGAATAACAACTCTGTCCTCTTCTCACGCATATGACATATAAAAAGAAACCTTCATGATGCCTTCACAGAACACTGAGTCAGGTCAGGTCGGGGAGCATGCGCTGATGCAGCGCGTTGCTGCACCCACCACATGACGAAACGCCTCGGGATCCC
>JAAGVU020000032.1:1425405-1440186 GCA_011763525.2 Mormyrus iriodes
GTTCTCCCCAAACGAGCTTGATGGGCCGAATGGCCTCCTCTCGTTTGTACATTTCTTATGTTCTTATGTTCTTAGAAAGAAAATCGGAATCGGCAAAAAATCGGTATCAGTAGGTCACTCTGGCAAAAAAAATTAAAATCGGAATCGGGCAAGAAAACTGCTCTATTTTTGATCTTAGTTTTTCATAGTTTCTCATGTTAAATATTAAAGTAATTGCATTGTCTGATATTTATAAAACAGATAAGTTCATTATAAAATGCATTGATAGTTAAGGTGGCCAAGAATGATTATCCAATCCAATCCAAATGTGTACATAATCAAGTCACACAACATAATTAATAAATTGTTTAACATGGCATTTAGACTTATTTGCCTTATGTTACTCTTTTTTTGCCTCGTTATGCCTGGAACAGAAACGTAAAAAGAGAAATAGGGCTGCACAATTCTGGGCAAAATATGAATCGTGATTTTCTTTCACTCAGGCAATAGTTTTTTCTCCTTATTATTTTGTATTACACATTCTCTTTATAAAAATGGAACAAACAATATGTAGAAGTGCATGATATATCAGTTAACGTACCAATACTGCCTTCCGATATTAGATATGTTGCCAGCACCTGAACTAAGGACCAAAGGTATAAAGTAACAAAGTACAAAAAGGCCTACTTTGTTACTGTACTTAAGTATTTTTTTTGGATTTGTACTTGAATATCCTAGGTAACACCTAGGTAAACTTCAGTCAAAAATGAATCATGACTCAAGATCTCAATTTTCTTTCACAATTTTTGAGCAATACATTTCTCTATTATTATTATTAGTAGTAGTAGTAGTAGAAGAGGCATGCATTATTATATTGTCTTTATTGAGATGGATCACACAATATGTACAGATGAATAGCATATTGGTTAACATACCATATGGCCATCCAATATTAATACTTAATCAATATTCAAAATTCACAGCACCAAAACTAAAATCACAAATACTGAAATAATTCAGCTGATTGCATTGGTCAATCAGCCATTTTTTATAGTGGAGGATGATGAACTTCTTTGGCTCGTTCACCACTTAGAATAGGTCTACTACCAGGTCGCAACATATTTATAATTCATTATTAAATCTGGCTCATGGATCAATCTTTATCACAGAAAAAAAAAAACATATACAGTAGGCCTAACATTATCCCTCTAATCTGTGCTGGCAAGATCGGCAAGTGTCATCGCCAGCAACCCCTCAAGTTGCTCAGAAGTTAATAGGAAATAAATAGGGTGATTAATTAATGAATTAACCTGAACCAATGTTCAATTTTCATTAATTCATTTGCCAAAATTGGCCTATATGTTTTACCAATCTGGGAAGTATAACAGAATTTTTGGAAAAGATGTAAAATAAATTATGAAATCTGAGAATTGTTATGTATATTACATATCACTTTAAAATTGCCAAATGACTGCAACAATTCACATGTTTGCATAGCTCAACCTTTGTAAGTCCTTTGCTCATCCTACAGCAGTGGGTATGTGTTGGAAGCATAAAATTCGGATGCAAGCAGGATCTACGTTAATGGACATTTGAAGTTTTCTGTATCAAAAACATTATTTAAATTTCAGAAAGAAATAATAAGATGTTACCATTGTATATGTATGTCTGGAAAAGAAATGATCTGAATTGTCAGTGGTCAACAGTGACTGATTGAATGACAAGTTCCTGTGCAGAAGGGATGGGTATGGAAAATGAATGAATGATTAAATGAATGTATAAGTACTATTATTTACAGGTTTTACATTTATCAAAATAAACACAGGAACATAGGAATATACATAGGAATAAAAAAAACACACATAAAATCCTAAGGGAATGTGGAGCTGTTCTATATTTATACACTCTATAATCATTATTTTGTTAGTCCCATGAGAGATATCTTTATAGTAACAAAGGCATTGCATATAATTTTGCCAGGTTTTTTATTTTTGTTCTTCAGTCAAAAGCAAAATGCATCCTACTGTCGGAAAGCTGGCATCATCTGTGTTGAGAAAACTCAAAGAATGTATGACTCTCTTTCTTTGGGTGGGTTAGACATTCCATTTCCTCTCATTCTCATCTCTGTACAGAGAAATCTATTAGCAGCTTTCTAAGTAAACAGCAATCACTACTTGTTGAAGTATAGATCTCATAGACTCAACATAACCAAGCAGCTGACAGTACACACATCAGGGCTGGTGTTTCATAGTCCTCTGGCCCCCCTTAAAGCTACCATGGACATTGGCAAGATCACTCCTGGGTAAAAATTA
Organism: Mormyrus iriodes; assembly: GCA_011763525.2. Lineage (NCBI taxonomy): Eukaryota > Metazoa > Chordata > Actinopteri > Osteoglossiformes > Mormyridae > Mormyrus > Mormyrus iriodes. The sequence goes on from JAAGVU020000032.1 coordinate 1,427,697, forward strand.
CGAAACTAAATATATAATATTTATTACACAAAAATGCAGAGAACATGGAATATTTGGTGTAAAATTGCAGTTATATTACCATCCAACCATCCATCATCTTTACCAGCTTGTCCTCTGCGGGGTCGCAGGGGTCTGGAGCCTATCCTGGAAGATATGGGTACAAGGCAGAAAATACAGGATGGGGCGTCAACCAATCGCAGGCATTTTTATCACTTAAAACTTCCTAAAAAATATTAGGCAGATCATACACTGAATTGTAGATTGAAAAAATTGCTTAAATATCACTATAAATATCACTAGCTAAATGCCTAGCTCTGTTTAATGCTGCTCAGTCCAGGTAGAATGTATCATTTGAACTGAAACATTTCACACAGTTTAATCATTTGAACTAAATATAAGGGGAAAAATGCCGGTTGCTTTGATGATTGCCCAATAACTAAGACATGAAAAATTATTACTGCTCAAATATCACACATTAGCTAAATGCCACGCTCATCTTAATATTATTTGCGCCACTTGATATACGCTGAAAGAATCATCCATCCATTTTCTAGAACCACTTATTCCATATGGGTCGCGGGGGGTCTAGAGCCTATCCCGGAGGCTGCGGGCGCAAGGCAGGCAGCAACCCAGGATGGGGCGCCAACCCATCACTGGGCACACTCACACACCGTTCACACACACATACCTACGGGCAATTTGGCAACTCCAATCAGCCTCAGCATGTTTTTGGACTGGGGGGAAACCAGAGTACCCAGAGGAAACCTCACAACAACATGGGGAGAACATGCAAACTCCACACACATGGAACCCAGGCGGAGACATGAACCCCGATCCCAGAGGTGTGAGGCAACAGTGCTAACCACTGCACTACCGTGCCTGAAAGAATCATTTGAACTGAAATATTACATGCAGTTAAATCGATTGATCTAAAAATAAGGGGAAGATGGCATTTTGCTTCGATGGTCACTCCATAACTGAATCATTATATGTCCCTAAGCACATATCTGTATGCCATCACTTAATCAGTTTGTTGTGAAATAATCCAAACCTGTACTTCTGGTCTGCATTCGGATTCTGTGCCAATCTGATATTGTCTCCACACATGTCTGCCACTTGCCACAAACTATAGCAAAGATGGAGAAGAATTGTTGCTGATTTCAAAGTAAATTCTCATGAATGGACTGCAGTGTTAACAGGAAATTCCAGACCAGAACTTCATCTCTGGTCCAAAACCACAGAGCAAAGATGAGTGTATTAGACATCTCAGTGAGATGATGTAATGAGCTATTAACTGTAACTGTTGTTCTGTCCTACTCTAGAAGATTATTGAAGATCTCAAGAACAGGATGGGAGTTTAAGCAAACATGCTGTAAAAAGGATCAAAGTCTAATACAGGCATAACCATATTCACTGGCAGTTAGTCAGGTTTTGGATGAAATGGCACCTTTGAAAAATAAGGTCATCAAAACCACCAGACATTACCCATGGTATAATGATCACACACACTCTTACAAACAGGCGTCCTGCAGATTAGAGTATGAATGGAAATCTACGAGGTTATAGGTGTTCAAGTTGGCATGGTCCAACAGTGTGCAACAGTACAATGCTAGCCTTATTGATCACAATAGAAATAGCCCTGGCTACCTTTGTAAGACAATAGCTTATATAACAGATAAGGAAGATAGATAACATAAGGAGAAAACATAATGTCAATTATCACTCCAATGCCAACGATACCCAAATATACATTTCAGTTACACCTAATGACACCGCATCTATTGTCACTTTCACTAATTGCTTTAATGAAGTAAAGACATGGATAAGTGAAAACTTCTTATCACTAAATGCACAGAAAACCAAGGTTCTGTTTGAAGGCAAGTCCGGGGAAAAGAATGCTGTAATTTCCGCACTCCACTCCGAGGGGCTGAACTTCCTACAGACGCTCATCCCATAACCTAGGCATCACCTTAGATACAAGCTTTTCATTCAATCACATGTAGATGCAGTATCAAAGGTGTGCTTCCTACAGCTTCATAACATTCCGAAACTATGACGATTCCTTAATATTCAAGAAAAATTGATACATGCCTTTGTATACAGTAGTTTAGACTACCACAATGCTTTTTTTTATATCTGGGAGCACACATCGCACATTAAACACTTTCAGCATATTATACAGGTGTTTCTAGCTAATGAAAAGATCATGGCCTAAGTCAAGTTTTCCTGGGGCTTGTCCTTTAAGACATATAAGTTATTATATAATAACATACATATGCATATAATATAACATAACATGCATATAATATTCAAGGAAAACAAGGCATTTAGCCATTAACTATTAAATATCACTAATAAATTTATCATCAGATTATCATTTAATCAAAATAAATAATTTCTCACATTTCAACAAATTCTACACCACATTATTATATTACAATATCCAAAGTCCCCGATGATATCCAATTACACAATATCTAAATGATCATCCCATGCTGGGTCATTCCCTACCTTGCACCTCTAGCCTTTGGAATATGCTCTGGAACCCCTGCGACTCTGAATAGAACAAGTGGGTACAAAAAATGGATAGATGGACATATGACCATGTAAAAATCTGTTTCAAGTTTAATTCTCTGTCTGTCTCTTTCACACACACACGCACACACAAATACCATTTCCTCCAGTGGATCCTGACTCAGCCGACTGCAGCAGCTCATCATAACCATCACTACCTACATTTGTGTGATGTTCTGTTTCTGGTCTCTGGACAACACAAATTTGTGTAAATATTAAGATTATATCTATCTCAAAAGAGAAAACATTTGTGCTCTAGCAATACTGTTTCTTATGGTCATGTCAATGGGTGCCCCCCCACAAATAAAAACAAACAAATAACTTAACAAAACAATTTGTTCATCCTCCATTGTTTTGGGGTGCAGGGTTGCCAAATCTCACACATCTGCTGTGACACTCACGCTTTCACACTCACACGCTCACACAAAAAATCTTACAGCACATCTATATTATTCCATTATAAACCTAAAATTAGCTATATCAAAATCATTGGCGTCGTTTGTAAATGCTACAGACTATGCACAGGGTAATGAAACTGTTACATACATGTAAATGAGTATGCAGATTTTTCTCGAATTGAAAATCTCACGCCAGTCAGCTGCCCAAAGTAGGCAACACTGGGGGTCGCGGTGTAGTTTTGAATTACGTGTGAAGTTTAACCTGTAAGCTTTTTGCATCTCCCATGATTATTTAGCATAAAGGTCACAGTTCCTGTTCTGTGGTGTGAAAAAGATACATGACAATAGCTAGGGACTTAAGTGTAATTAATGCAGCGCTTGCTGACTGAGGTATTGTAACAGCACGAACAAGGCAAAGCAAGACGGTTTTAACTAGACGACTCTTTCATTCTAACGCTAAAAAGGACTAACATAAATAACAGCCACAACTCTGACACATATATCGGAGAAACACAACGACACACAAAAGTGATCAGGAGCTACAAAAGTTCCCAGCCCAGACAGCCCTGGAACTTGTAACCAGGGACCAGGTTGCAGAACTTCTATGTGAAAGCACGTATTACAGCAAGCCTATCTGAACTGAATTGAATACCCACATTCAATGAATTACCTTGAGTTTTCTTCATAAAATTGCCAAGAAGGATAGATAGGTTTTTTTCACCAGAGCTTTTCATCTGGGTGTGCTAAACTTCAAGCTTTTTGTGCCCCGTGCAGCACTTGATTACTCCCCCATCCTTCAGATATTGCAAGTCAAGTTTCCTTCTGTTGCACAGTCTTTGTGTTGATTTGCTATAAAACTTTTTCCATCCGCAGACAGGCCCTTCTCCCTTTTTCAGTGTGAAACTACTTGGGGCTAGGCTAAAGAATACTCAGAGCTGTACCTCCGGGTCATGGGACCTAACTAGGCCACTGACATATTCAAAATGCAGTTGCTCAAAATGTCACAAGGAGCATGAAGTTTGAACAAATAACAAATCTCTTAGTTCCTTGCATTGACTTCCTATTAGGTCCAGGACTGACTTCAAAGTTCTCCTACTTATATACACTATACTGCCAAAAGTATTGGGACACCCCTCCAAATCATTGAATTCAGGTGATCCAATAACTTCCATGTCCACAGGTGTATAAAATCAAGCACTTAGGCATGCAGACTGCTTCTACAAACATTTGTAAAAGAATGGGCCACTCTCAGTGAATTCAAGCGTGGTACTGTGATAGAATTCCACCTGTGCAATAAGTCCATTCGTTAAATTTCCTTGCTACTAAATATTCATCCATCCATTTTCTGTAACCGCTTATCCCATACGGGGTCACGGGAGGTCCGGAGACTATCCCGGAGGCTGCGGGCGCAAGGCAGGGAACAACCCAAGATGGGGTGCCAACCCATCACTGGGCACACTCACACACCATTCACACATACACGCACACCGCTACTAAATATTCCACGATCAATTTTTAGTGGTATAATAAAGTGGTATTATAACCGGGAAGCAATTGAGAACAACAACAACTCAGCCACAAAGTGGTAGGCCACGTAAAATCACAGAGTGGGGACAGTGTATGCTGAGGTGCACAGTGTGCAGAAGTCGCCAACTTTCTGCAGAGTCAATAGCTACAGACCTCCAAACTTTGTGTGCCCTTCAGATTAGCTCAAGGACAGTGCATAGAGAGCTCCATGGAATGGGTTTCCAAAGCCGAGCAGCTGCATCTAAACCTTACATCACCAAGTGCAATGCAAAGCGTCGGATGCAGTGGTGTAAAGCACACCACCACTGGACTCAAGAGCAGTGGAGACATGTTCTCTGGAGTGATGAATCACACTTCTCTGTCTGGCAATCCAATGGATGAATCTGGGTTTGGCAGTTGCCAGGAGAAGGGTACTTACCTGACTGCATAGTGCCAAGTGTACAGTTTGGTGGAGGGGGGATTATGGTATGGGGTTGCTTTTCAGGAGTTGGGCATGGCCATTTAGTTCCAGTGAAAACAACTCTTAATGCCTCAGCATACGAAACCATTTTGGACAATTTCATGCTCCCAATTTTGTGGGAACAATTCGGGGATAGCCCCTTCCTGTTCCAACATGACTGCGCACTAGTGCACAAAACAAGGTCTATAAAGACAGGGATGGGCGAGTTTGGTGTGGAGGAACTTGACTGGCCTGCGCAGAGTCCCAACCTCAACCTGCTAAAAGAGATTTGGGATGAATTAGAGCAGAGACTGTAAGCCAGGCCTTCTCTTCCAACATCAGAGCCTGACCTCACAAATGCTCTCCTGGAAGAATGGTCAAAAATTCCCATAAACACACTACTAAACCTTGTGGAATGCCTTCCCAGAAGAGTTGAAGCTATTATAGCTGCAAAGGGTGGGCCAACTCCATATTAAAGCCTATGTATTACGAATGGGATGTCATTAAAGTTCATGTATGTGTAAATCAGGCATCCCATTACTTTTGGCAATATAATGTATATGGCACTTAAAAGTCTAGCACCTGCCTACCTAAGAGAATTGCTTCAAGTTTTCACGCTGTTTTGTTCACTCTGATCACAGAACGCAGGTATTCTTGTCATTCCACATAAAAATAAAGTGACAGTTAGCGGTAAAGCATTTTGCTACAGGGCCCCCTTTTTGTGGAATGGCTGGCCAGCCTATGTTCGGGATGCCAAATGGGCCTCAGTCTTTAAATTTCAACCGTAGACCCACATCAGTTTAACTTACCCACAACTTAACATATAACACACTGCAATAATGGCTGCTAGTGCTGCTGTGCATGTCATTTTTATCTATTGTGCTTGTCCATTAATGTGTCTGTGCATGTACTTTGATGTACTTTGACTTTGCACCTTATTTTATATCTTGCTGTTAGCAAGTCCAATCTTTCTTTTTCAATAATGTTAGCATGCCCAAAAAAGGGGTGGGGGGGAGGCGGTTGGGGTGTTGAGCAGCCAGGTGACCTTGGACCTCCAGAGGTTTTTTTCTTTCTACTTGGGAGTTTTTGGTTCCTCTCCTCAGTTGTCATCTGGCCTTCTTTCTTTCTTGCGTTCTTTTCTCTATTTCTCTATTATTCTGACTTAATGATGTTTTAATGTACCACAACACGCCCATGTTAAGCACCTCGGAGTGACTCTGTTGTGTAAAATGCTATATAAAAATTAATTGAATTCAACTGAATTTAATTCATTCATTGTCATATTGAATTAGTGTATAGTACAGCAGTTAAGGTATGTTAGGATGTTAAGGTATACCTCCATGCTTCTTATGAATGTTCTATGAATGCATTATAAATGCATTATGAAGGTGCTTTTAATGTGCAGCGTTACCAAATAAACACTTAACAATTTAAGCTGGTATGGAAACAATTTAGATGAGTCTAGTTACAGATATAACTCTTCCTGACAGTTCCATTCTGTAAGAACTTCCAAGGTCATTGATTAAATACACTTCACTACCATTAAAACCAGCATTCATTAACACTGACAGGCCAGTGACTCAACGTCTAATAGTTTAGGATTTTTCAGCCTCGGAATTGATGTCCTATTAAAGGCATGGGCACTCTCCTGTCAGCGCCACGGCTTCTGAACATGTGGTTCACATTCTGTGATGGAGGTTGCGTGCCTTATCAGGCGGTAAAGGTCATGGGGTCCCTGTCTGTTCCTCTGGAGAGGTTCTGTCAGGCTGCACACAAATGCTCGGCACTTGATAACACACCATGTGAACGGACGATACCGTTCTGGACCTGTTGTGGATGCTATAAAGGAAAGTTCTTGCAGGGTGCATCTGTCATAATATATAGTAGATGTTCCTGTGACTAGGCAGTGATACAGATTCCAGTCTTTGCTGGGATCCTATCAGAGAGCGTACAGCGGTGTTCCTACGAATTCCTGCAGCATGAGAATCTATACTGTGCATGTTTTCAAATATATTTTGTATTGTTTGTCAATATGTATTACTGCATACATAAAATTCAGATCGTGTTGACAAACATGATGTTGGCATCCAGCTACAGTATAAGCTCTGAAAGGACAAAAAATTATGGCAACTTCTATCTACAAGTGAATAGTCACTTATAAGAAATGACTGCAATCCCCGAGGGCAGTTTCTCAGTCTGGTGTTGGTTCCTATATGAGGTTAGTGGTTAAAGTTGTTGTAACATTCCTTAAATCGTCTAGTGAGGGAGAGATGGGAACTGAAGATGCAAGGGAGGAGGCCACAGAGGGGGAGAAGGAAGGTGTAGGCCTGCCGCAAACAGACATCCGGAGCAGGCCTGCAGCACTGAGGAGAACTGAGAACTTTATGAGGAAGCGAAGGAAGAAGGAGTGGACAAGAACAAGTTCTTATAAAGATCCTTTCAAATTTGAGAAGGGTCTCTTCACAGAAGAGAGGAGTGGAAGATCATGGAAAAGTCCGGTACAGATAACTGCCGCCACAGAGAGATTTCGCTCCCACCTGACATGCCTCCAATCCACCCACTGGAACATCAGGAACATCACCCAGATATTAGCCCATCTAGATGGAGTGGAATGGAAAAAATTGTGCGTAGCGCAAGGGCCGCATCAGCCCCAGGCCCCAACAGAGTTTCATACAGATTCCACAAAAATGCCCCAGATGTTTTGTGTTTCTTCTGCAGGCTTATGCAGGTGGCATGGCATAAGCAGGAGATCCTGACATCCTGGTGGAGAGCCAGAAGAATCCTGATCCTAAAGGAAAAGGGTTCATCAGAAATTGGCCAATTCCGCCAGATCAGCACCGTAAAACGTTGAGGGTTAAATCTTTGAAGAGGTGGCCAGGTCTTCCCGGATGCCTCGGTACTACAGGCCTCTATGGTCAAGGAGTCCTACAGCTACTCACTTCCAGTCTTTCAGAGGAGTTTCAGTGTGCAAAAGTAAGACTGGAGATGATATTAAAAGAGGCGAATGATCACTGGTAGCCCAGGCAGCCCCAATTCAGGGTACTGGGAGGAAATGAAACCCACCACGAGCGACCGAGTGGGGAAAGGAGGCACTTAAGCACAGGGACATCATAGGTCAAATCCAGGGTAGGGGTAGGTTCAGCAAGACTCGCCCCATCAAGATCAGACATCAGGGGGCTAGTCGAGGCATGCGACTGGAAGATGGTGGCAGATTTAGGGCAGAGGCACTGGCTCCCAGCTGAAATAGTGGCAACAAAGCTCACACCAGACCTTGTGCTATGGTCAGCCCCATTCCAGCTCGTTTACATAACTGAGCTTACGGTGCCCTAGGAGGATGCAGTGGAGGGGGCCTATGAGTGCAAGAAGCTGAGGTTTGATGAACTTGTGGCACAACAACGACCAGTTGAAGTTGGCTGTAGAGGGTTTGTGGCCGCATCAACATCAGGGCTCCGCTGGGAAAGGGGAGTGTGAGAGCAAGGCCCATCAGCACAGGATGTGTGTTTCAGTGCTATTGGTTTGTAATAATATGTTTTAATACAAACGTAACTGTAGTTAGGTATTATTGACAATTTTATATTGCTAATCAATTAAAATGGGAAATTAAGAAATATGTTACCCTTCCATCACTGGTTTGCAGAGCCAGGTGCCCATAACGCTGGAGACATGAAAGGCAAGAAGGATGTAGGCGTGATGATGCCAGGATGTAGGCGTGACGATGCCAGGATGTAGGTGTAGGCTACGCATTTGATGCAGGGTTGATACACCTAGTCCTGTAATACCCTGAGCAGAATACTCAGATGAAAGATGTGGATGAAATAATTACTTTAATATTCTCTCCTATAGCTGAGTACAGGAGGAATCCTAACTGAGCACAGAGCCATCAACCAATCAGTGATAAAAAAAATGTAATGGCTGACCTGTTTTCCATTCAGGCAGATAAACATCAATAAAGTGTATACATAAAGTGGAAGTAGACTCTATTTGTACAAATGCAAAGCATGAAAAGCATAAACTTTCATAAACAGACCTTTGAAAAAATAACCTCACCAGCTACTAAACATCTCTATGATCAGAGAAACATTCAGTATGATAGTCACTGGAATGCAAGGGCTGTTTCAAATACAAACCAGGCTGAGCTCAATCCAAACCGGCGAGGTAATGGCCCTGACTCGCATTAACTGAGAGGCTTGCAAACAAAATCAGGAGGAATGCCTTATTTGCCAAAACTGGCCCTCCTGATATTTCTTAGAGCAGATGGAGTTTGCATGTTCTCCCCATGTCACCCTAGGGTTTCCTCCAGGTACTCTGGTTTCCACCAGCAGTTCAAAAACATGCTGAGGCTGATTGGAGATACCTAATTGGCCACAGGTGTGCATGTTTGAGTGACTGGTGTGTGAGTGACTGTGTGTGAGAGTGACTGGTGTGTGAGTGACTGTGTGTGAGTGTGACTGTGTGTGAGTGACTAGTGTGAGAGTGACGGTGTGTGAGAGTGACTGGTGTGTGAGTGACTGTGTGTGAGTGTGACTGTGTGTGAGTGACTGGTGTGAGAGTGACTGGTGTGTGAGTGTGACTGTGCGTGAGTGACTGGTGTGAGAGTGACTGTGTCAGAGTGACTGTGTCAGAGTGACTGGTGTGAGAGTGACTGTGTGTAGGAGTGACTGGTGTGTGAGTGACTGGTGTGAGAGTGACTGTGCAAGAGTGACTGTGTGAGAGTGACTGTGTGTGAGAGTGACTGGTGTGAGAGTGACTGTGTGTAGGAGTGACTGGTGTGTGAGTGACTGTGTGTGAGTGTGACTGTGTGTGAGTGACTGGTGTGAGAGTGACTGTGTGTGAGAGTGACTGGTGTGTAGGAGTGACTGGTGTGTGAGTGACTGGTGTGAGAGTGACTGTGTCAGAGTGACTGGTGTGAGAGTGTGACTGTGCGTGAGTGACTGGTGTGAGAGTGACTGTGTGTAGGAGTGACTGGTGTGTGAGTGACTGGTGTGAGAGTGACTGTGTCAGAGTGACTGGTGTGAGAGTGACTGGTGTGTGAGTGACTGTGTGTGAGTGACTGGTGTGAGTGTGACTGTGTGTGAGTGACTGGTGTGAGAGTGACTGGTGTGTGAGAGTGACTGTGTCAGAGTGACTGGTGTGAGAGTGACTGGTGTGTGAGTGACTGGTGTGTGAGTGACTGTGTCAGAGTGACTGTGTGAAAGTGACTGTGTCAGAGTGACTGGTGTGAAAGTGACTGTGTCAGAGTGACTGGTGTGAGAGTGACTGTGTGAGAGTGACTGTGTGTCAGAGTGATTGGTGTGAGAGTGACTGTGTGAGAGTGACTGGTGTGAGAATGTGCCCTGTGATGGGCACCTGGGTTGTCCCCGGATGGATGGATGGATGGATGGATGGATGGATGAAGAGATTAATATTACTTTCCATAAATCTTTAATAGGACCAGGAACATTAGAATTCCTGTTCAACACACATGCAGTTGACAATGATAAAGACTGTTTGGAAAAATACTATATGCCTACATGTTGAAAGAAACATGTTTTATGGATTTAATATTGCCAAAAACTGTGACAGCTGACAGCCAGAATGGTCGCGCTCAGACGCTTAGATTCTTATCACAGGGCACCAGAGAGTAAGAACTAAATGAATTTGACTTTTGAGAGCCATCCCTAAATATGCATGAGTGACTGATCCTGACATTGTTTAAAAAAAGGCTTTCAGCTGCACTTGCAGAACATCTGGACCTGACATACCTGCGCAGAGTGCCTTTTTACGACTTGACGTGAAGATATTTATAGCCTTTGAAACCACATAATATTTGTATATGGAGCAAACATTTACTGCATGCATGTGGATGACCGCAAAAGCTGAAATATAATTCTGATCGCTGCAGTCATCTTTATTGTCCTGCGAAGCCAACATATGGGGGCGGAGTGTACAGGCAGAGAGTCATTTAAGAGCTTGGAAAATATCTTTTCTAGCAAAAACATTAATCTGTGTAGAATGGGTCATGAGCAGACAATTATATATATATATAACATGTCAAATTGGATGAATGACTCTGTCCTGGATATGTGGTTAGAAGATGGACGCATAAATGTGTGGATGGATTGCAGGTCGGTTTTCTGTGCTGAAGAGTTATGTAATAGTGGGATGGTGTGCGGCTCTGCAGGCCACATGATCCACAAGATCGGAAGGTCATTGATTCGAATCCCATGATGAGCAGATTGATTTCAGCCCTGGGTCTCAAAACCCCAACTGCTCTGGGGACTGTCTGATCCTGCTTTTTCAAAAAATAAATAAAAATGTATTTTGCTTTAGATGAAAGCATCTGTTAAATAAATTTAATATGACTATTCTGATAGCCGCTGCTTATTAACTGATAAGACATACTGCAAGACAAGCTTGGGGTCCGATTCGGCAGACGAAGGCTCCGATTATTAAGCACCATCATCGGGATGAGCCAAACACATTAACATGTGCGCCAGGATCTGCCACTGTGCCTATTCACTCAGGTGAGTTTATTAATTATATACACCAGCAATGAGCCTGACCAAACAAACAAATTTGCTTTGGGAAAAAAACACCTTAATAACATGAAGTAAAACTGCAGTTGAGATTAGACTTGTCCGTTTGTTTATGCATATACCACCCCACTGATATTACATGCAGTTTTTATATTTTACGGCTTAAAACCATTTTCATTTCAATGCTTGTTGGCACAGCCTTGGAATAAAATACTTTAAAATCTGCTGTGTAGGGAGAAGCTTTGGGAATAAGCAGAACATTTGCATTAAAACAATTACAAAGACATTTCATGCAAGAGAAAACATCAGGCTCCAGGGGACAAAGCAACTTGTTACAGGTTATAGAGGAGAGGAACCAGCCATCTGTGATCAGAGACAGGTGCATGAAAAAGTAAACACAGATGTGGGTCATATACATGAGTATGTCTGTGTGTGGGGGGGGGGGGTGCATGTATATATATATATATTTATTCATTCATTCTTCATTATGCTTTTTAGCACTTCCACCTTATTTGGAAATTAGGAAATTTGATGTCAGGATAATAAGCACACATTCATTTGGCATAATATTATTTATCTATTTTTGCTCCCCTAGAAATGAAAACCTCTATTATTGTTACTCAAGTGATGACTTGATACCAGAGTTTTCAAATACTCTTTTCTCAGTCAATAGAACTGACTGACGATTTCATCACAGTGATATGCTGGGAAGTTCTCAGCATGCCTACCCGACCTGCTGCCGAGACAGAGGCTGTAGCCCTTAAAGCAGGCCTCACTGTGTCATTCTCCTCTGTGTTTATCTGAAAGTCACGGCTCTCCAACGTAAACAAACGAGTTTTATGGTTTCAGGGCTTCTGGCGTGTTCGAGACCCTTGCTCCTAATTCACATTTAACCTGAACAGTAGTGAAGGTCTAAGGTGTTTTCATCTGCAGAATCATCCAGGACAGGCAACAGGAACAATTTTGCATAACTTAATTAATAAATAAATTATATATATATATATATATATATATATATATATATATATATATATATA
>JAAGVU020000032.1:1440533-1457335 GCA_011763525.2 Mormyrus iriodes
ATATTAGGGTTCATGGCAAAAGAGACAGACCCATTCTTGGATAAACTAGTCATGTCCAAGTTACTCTGCTCCCTTGTTTTGATGCAGTGAAACCATTTGTAACATCTTTGTTGTGATGCATTTGAGAATGTACCCATCCTCAGGTGGGTCATGTGACAGGGGTGACCACACAGAGAACCTGCAAAACCAGCAGAATGCAGTTAGAAGGCAACAGAAAAAGCAACCAGCTAATTATATGGACAATTATATAAACGATTCCTCGAATCAAAACAATCTATAACTCTTGCATGTTTCATTCAGATGCCCTGCTACAGTGTATCAATTTAAATTATGGCCCCATAATGAAACAGCAGGACAGTTAATGCAGAAAAGATCTGCCAGATACACTGTATATTGTAGTGATTATACCCTTTATGGATATATATAACCATTCATGTGAGTCATATATCCACCTGAAGAGATGGTTTGACTGCAAAATCATGTATGATTTATTTCAGTGACAAATCACAGCAAAATTCAGCTGTTACATCGCATGTTAATATAACGACTGACATCACGGTTTACATCACTGTCATCCCCAGCCACAGCTGTGGCACTCAGAGCTGCAGGTTGATCTTAACGCTGCTTTCCACAGTGCAATCACAGCCATCAGCCTGTTGGGGGAAGATCGCGCTTCGTCTCTGAATCTCGCACTGAATGCTGCGCTCGGCATGATCTTAGTGATACAGTGGTGTCCTCCTCTCTGTGCTGTCTTGCCCAAACTCTGAGAAGAGTCATAAATCACGTTGCCTTTCATGGGAGCTCCTAAGGAGATCACCTCTGGCAACCGTGCTTTCCCGACACCTGCTATCCATTGTACTCTGTCTCCATGCAGGGTAGGTCGGGTAAGTGCAGGTAGAAAAAGGCAGAAATGGGGAGAAATATGGTGAAAGTATGGGGGCGGGGGCGGGGGGGGGGGCATGACTGGAACACTGATAAGGTCTGCTTTTTGAGTGCTAGACCACCTCTTAGTGGTTTTAAATTTACCTCAATTCCATACCACTTGACAATTTACAAACGAGAAAAAAGCACTTCCAGTCTATCCTGATAATAAAGGCTAAAGTGTCCGTTATATTGATTATAAGTAACTGGCTGTTTGACATTAACCTCAGAAAGATTCCTGCTTCTTGGCCTCCAAACCCAAACGCCATTCACATTTCGTTACACACCCAGCTATGACCTGCATTATAAAACGTCACATTATAAAACAAACTGTAATATATCACTGTAATCAATAAATACTAAATAATATTTAATAATAAAGCTCTTAGCAAATTAATCTCAACACTATTTTCAGAATTATTATTAGTAAACATTTAGCAAAAAGTATAAACTGTGGTTTTTATGAATCAATGGACTTAATTTGTAGCTCTCCATGGAAACAAGACATAATTCAACACAACTGGTATATTAATAGAACAGAAATATATAGGTAATTCAAGCCGATGTTTTGTGACCCTTTAAAAAGTTATGAAGAAGTTTTTAAAAAAGTGGAGCATATCTAGTTGTTCTGCAAATTGTATTGTTGACATCTGTGAGGAAGATGCAAATAAATAAATTATCTGCCCACATATCCATCAATCACTTGAGCCTGTATCCCGTGAACAACAGGCCAGAAGGCAGAACACCACCTAGACGGGACATCAATCTGTCATAGGAAACAGAATTCAGTTTCTCAAATCTTGTACCTGTTGCCGTCAAGTGAATTGCTGACAAGCAAGTTTTATTTAATAAAATCAATATTCACATGTCCATAACTAACGTGGGACTGATATGTTGATATTTAATCTTTTTTCAGCGGTATCTATAATTGAGGTTTTCGTTTAGGGAGTTGCTTCACATTCAGTAAAGATAACTGGTTACCAGCAAACTTATTACATTCACCATAAGATGTTACTGCAGTCTTCAACCATGAGTAAAACCAGGCATGAGAATGACCTTTATTAACTGAATGCCACTAACTACCACTGACAGTACTGTCAGAATTTAAAAACAAACTTTCTCATAGGTAAGCTTGCAACCGGGCCAGCAAACAGGGCAAAATGAGCAGTGCCAGTTAATTATAAAAATCCACTTTTTCATGTCTCCTCCAACTCTCAAAAATAATTACAACTTAAAAATTCCATTTGATGTTTCTTCCCAAAAGATAAAAAAAACTTTGCAGGATCTATTGAAAGTAATTACTGTAAGGAGGCGATACATGCGGCAGAGTTTTTCGATATGCTGTGATTCATTAAGTGAGAAGTTGCACATTTTTCCAGAAAAGTGAATTCTTTCCATTCGCAGTTGTGGCTTAGTACACAAGGGAGATGGTGTGTCATGACTGATGACCCACTGATGAGAGTTTTAAGTCATATGAGGGGGAGTTTGAGAAGCTTTAACATGTAAACATGCATTCTACCAAACGCCCATCTTCTCGGAGTGAGTAGGCAGTGACAGATTTTCAGAAACCGGAGCACATTTACTAAGAATAAAAATTAATGTGTGAGATGCATAGACGTAATGAACTTTACAGATTTTCCTCGACTGCTTAAGCACAATTCTCTAATGACACTGTCTTTAATCCTCAACATCAACATGACACATATTCAGATCATTTGAAGCGTTTCCCATTGCTCTCAGCTTTATAAGCAGTTTATGCTCCTATATAAGTACAATTGCCAGTGCTGAGCACAGGAGTCTATCGCGTACGCCTTCAGTGTAATCCGCCAGAATGGATTACATCGCTTTTATAATACATTTCAGTACATCCGCATGTAACAATCAACATTTTCATTCTGTAAATCTCCAGCCAACAGTTATAAACTTCCAGACGTACGTCTTATATGAATTGCAGTCATCTGCCATTGTTGCTGTATCAAAAAAATTGGAACGGGTGCATCCAGTCCTACATCATACAGTAACCATTCATACACAAACTTTAGCTTTCAGCTTAAATTGCCAGTTCTGAAACACATTTATGGCAAAGAGATGCAACTAAAAAATTACAATTCTTGAAGAATATGGAACATCCAGGTACCAGACAAGGAGAACATGCTGTTCTTACAAGAGGCCGAGAGCTAGAATGCAGGGAGGCTTTGTAAGAGCTATCACGGGCGGACAGAGAGACCAGGGCCCCTGGGAACAGACTTTCCGATCATCCCCTCCCTACATGTCACACCGCCTGTCCCCCCCCCAGGCTGTCCAGAGTACAGCAAAATTAAAAGAAAATAACATACCATTACAGCTGAGCGCACAGTGACGGGCCTTTAGTTTAATGCTGAAAACACAGCAATGCACCTAATACTTAATAATCTTAGCCAGCAAAGGCATCAAAATCGGTGTGAAACTGAGAAAATACGCCTTATATGGGGAGATGCACAAACATCAAATCTGTCACATGGTACAAAAATAGCCTATATTTTAAACTGGCTTTCGTCAGGATTTCCTATTCCTCAGCGATATCATTGAAACATCATTGTGACATCATTGAAATCCAAGGTTTGTCACATTCTATTAGCATGAGTGACAGGGAATTTTAAGACCAATTTTATGACCATGCTAGCTAGCTTTCCTGTGGTAACTGAAGGGGCCTTGGAGCCCCAAAATCCAGAGTTTGTGCTAGACAGTGTATTGTCTAAGATGGCTCTGGTCCTTCTGAAAACATCTAGCACTGCCTTAGATACGGGAAGATTTCATCTAAAAATGGTTGCCGACTGTCTTTATAAGCAGGCAACAGGGCTAGGTATAGTATCTAAGACAGCCCTGCGCCTTATTAAATAACTAGCACTGCCTTAGCCATGGGATGACATAATCTAAACATGGCCACAGTCTGCTTTCCCAAGGTGGGGGAACATCGCTCCAGCCCCCCCTAAGGCCTGGGGCTCAGTGGGCCCAAGCCGGAATCCACCCAGGAGTGGCAGAGAAGGTCACAGGACAGGGATGAGGAAGATAAAGACAGAGTCAATTCGAACAAAATGTGGGCCGCAGCCATCTACAGTGTACTCAACAGCTTAAGTACAACAGGCTCCTGAGAGCGAGCAGCCTACGTTGTGGTGTCATCAGCTATCCAGGCATTCGGTGGGGGGGGCAGGTGTGTATCATACAATATGCCTTCATGGTATTCCAGCAATTCAATGCATTGACTTTCTGTATTCACTATTACTTTGTCCTACTAGGTCCTAATATATTTTCAATGTATAGGCATTTTCTTTACTGTAGAATGCGAAAAGTTTCTTTTAATTTTATTTAGCATTACTGTAAAGGACAAATCATAAATGGCAACAATATATTTTTGTGAGTCAACATTTCAATGTCATTCAGTCGGGTTCAGATTAATTTTGATCGTATTTTTTATCAGTCTCAATGAGAAATGAGGTAAAGAAACAGACGTTCTTCTTTAGTATTTTAATTGTCATGCTTTAAGCAATAATAATGGGGCACTTTATTATCCAATATTGCAGCTATCCGGTACTGGTGTTCGGCCTTGTCCTTTGCATTTCTCCGGATTCTCTGAATCTTTGAATGATATTATGTACCGTAGATGATAAAATTCCCAAATTCTTTGCAATATTACACTGAGGAATATTATTCTTAAATTGTCGCACTATTTGCCCACACAGTTTTTCACAGAGTGGTGAGCCTCTCCCCATCTTCACTGCACGGAGAGTTGCAATATCAGTTGCAAAATAATGGAAATTCAAATGTTTCTGGCTATTTTGTCTAAAATATCAGTTGCAGTTTGCATTTATAAGACTGATATAAGCATTACATCAACAAGGGTTTTTTCAAGGATCGCACTCACAGGAGACATTATAGTGTACATGTGGTGAAAAAAGTGGATTACCACATTAATCTCATTTACCCGCTTGGCAGGATGCTGCCTGGCAGTCTACTCATGGAGCAAGCAAATGGCTATCAACATTGTGACAGCTTGCTTACACAATCAAAATATCTTGTTGAGGTTAATTGGTGATTTGGGATTGCTTGTAAAAAATATGGCAAGGATTTCTGAAGTGTTTGGACAGCGTACAAACCTCTACTTCCATAAACTTAATTTGTATTTTAAAAATCCCGACCATACGCGTCATTTACGGACAGCGCTTACGCAAAGCATCTTAGATATGTTTAACCCAGGTTTGCATAGTGATTTTTTTTCTATATACCTGCGTTTGCAACAAATGCCAAGGCGAGGCGAGGCGAGGCGGGGCTTAATGCTGGATGAGGAGAGGGAGTCTGACATACATGAATTGTTACTCACGCAAGGGGTTGAAAAATAGTATATTTAAGTCAAGTAATATTTCTACAAATAATGACATAATCTGAAATCATTATGGAGAAGCCACATTAAGAAGTATTTAATTCAATTTTTATTCTGCAGCAGCTCCATTACATGGAATTCTGGATCGGCAGAGTAGCCATACATAGGCCTGCGCTAGGAGCCTTGAGCCATAGATGTAGACAGTGTTACCACTCAGTGGAAGCTATGAGGATTCATTTATGGCACCTTGAGAACAGGTTGGAAATAGAGGATCCCAGAACTCATTAAATTAAAAGGATTAAAATAGACGACTAACTTCCTTAGATACGCAGGGGAAAACGGATACTTATGAACGACTAGCTGAATACAAGCCGAGGTAGATTTTCTAAGAATTAAAAATTCATGGAAATTGTATGCCTCACCAGCTGCTGTAAAGGGAAGCAGGTTATTTTTCTTCAGAACTGACATTGTAGATATTTGATCCAGTTTATTCACAGCTATTTTCACATGATAGAAGTTACAAGATACAAGATAGAGGCTGTGCCTTGGCTTATTTGGAAGCAGTGATTGACATTTTTGGCAAGCATGGATTTATTTCCTTTAAAACCACACGGAGTGATAATAAGGTTAATCTCAGGGATGGATACAGATTACACGCAGTATTCCTCAGATTTTTTTTTCCCCTGAACTTCAAGAACAGCTTCAGATCACGCACACAGCAGCATCTCGAGTCATTTAGTACTTATATAGTACACTGCAGAAGCGCTGCTGTGTAATTTGTAGGAAGGAGGATCCACTGGGTTTTCTGAAGGTCAGACAGAGAATGACGATTCTTTTAATAGAAATCACATCTCACAATTAAACGTCTACTGCTGCAGTACCACCATTACATTTTATAAGATTACCGTACCATTAAGTCCTTAAACATCTTTCAAAGTCTGACTCTTATAGATTATACAAATGAAGAAATGTGTGCGAGTCCCGTTCATATTCGTTGCTATTATAGGAGGGCACACACAATGCTACGCAGAATATCGGAATACATACATTTAACATTGTTAGTTTTTCCCCAAATTAACCCTGGAGGAAGGTGAAATGTTATCTTCAAATTAAAAAAGCAGATACCTTCACACAAAAGCTACGTGCTCAAAATTTCTAGGCTTGTTAATTAAAAATTTCTTGATAAATTAACATGCATTAAGACAACCAGGAAACCAATATTTTGTTAAAAGTTTTAATGTAATCAAATACATTTTGATAGGACAGTTTCACATAAACCATTTTAAAACACAAGTGATAGTCTCAGATTAGAAATTTGTTTTTACTAAAGCTGAAAGCATGTGACGTTAGTTTGGACAGTTGATAAAAGGGCTCAAAAATGAATTTGGATTTTGTGGGCAGTCATGAATTCCCCATTCCCCTCTCAAAATTACTTTACACCTCCAGAACGAAACCCCAAAACTTTACTGCTCCTGGGTAACTAGGCAGTAAAGTTACAAATAAATCATCGTGGTTCAAATATTGAGTAAAAGGTCACAAATAACCATTAGCCACGTCCCTCTTTTGGACCCATATTACTCTGTAGGTTAAGATCAAAAACCTACCTGGATATCAGGGTAAAGATTTACCTTTAATTAGTTATAAACTGAAAAGAGCAATGATACGACTGTAAAGCGTAATGTAATGGCCAATTGCAACACTGTCAACTTCTTATGTATGTTCAAAAAAGAGCAAATACTGTTGCATTGCTAGTTACAACCCAACTCTGCACTGAAACAAATCCAGCAGGGAGCAGATTAAAATATTCATATGTAAACTGAAGAGAGTCAGAACACGAGCTGTTCAGATGAGCACAAAACTAGCTCGACAATCAGACAAACGCAGCCTGGAATTCATCCCCACATGCCTATAAGTCAGAGATTGGAGGCAGTGTCAGATTGGTTGGTTTGTCAGTGTTCGGGGCCTGGCTTTTTTTTGGGGGGGGGGGCTTAAATCTGATCTATCTAAATTATATTAAGAAAGGCAAAGAAACTATGTTGAATAGCACAGCAACTACAATAAGCTTTGCATATAACACACCGGTTTATGCTCTCAAGGTGAAAACAATGCATAAGTTTAGATGGATACCATTAAAATGTAATGAGGATTTCAATGGAGGAAGGGGGGGATAAAATGAAAAATCTCAGGAAAATTCTACAATTACCCCAGAAACGGGTGAAGGACTTTTATCTAAAAGGATTAAGTGTTAAATAGTAACAGGGAGGATCTGTGTGCAAACATCAAACCAGAGAGATTCCTACAAAAAAGCAGCAGTGTTTGTATTTCACTAGTATTATAGCAGTAAGAGAACCTTTCCGATGTGCTGGAACAAACATTCACACTGCCTATTCCCATTCGCAGTAAACAGCCCAAGCCGGATGTAAACAGGACAGGAAAAAACGCCCTTAAAAAAAATAAACCGAGTTAAAGCCAATTCCTTTGCATTTAGATTTTAAAATGTCATAGTACTGAGAAACAATGCCTTTAACTGTACACACACACGACACATTCATTTGTGAGCCCTGTGACCAGAGGAATTCTCCTTTGTATCTTGCTACATAAGCATAATAAGATAAATATAAAACAAGAGTTAAGCACGGAAACCGGTGACAACTACGAACTGCAGTGAACAGTACGACATGAGGATGAGTAACCCTTTACACTATAAGGCTGCCTCTTCAAGGATATACACAAGGAATTTTTACACTTCTCCATCAATACTTCTATTTTGCATTGTCCCTTTAAGTTAAAATACATATTTTCACATCAAAACGCCTGCTACCATACAAGAAAAGGAGCACATTAACATTTTGATATCAACCAAATTCAAAAAACTTGAGAAAATGTTCAAAACAAGGGAATTTACATAAAATTTACCGTCTATCTTACAATGGGGGATCTTTTTGCAATGAACGGACCGGTGACCCATCTTACCCTCATGTATGTACAGCGCCACCTGGTGTTCAACATGTAACACAGGGGAAAAAAATGGGATTATTGGCAGATCCAAAAGCAAGCTTTGAAATAAGGTGCCAGTAGTCAAATTCTTTGGAAATAGACACGCAAAACAAATTCTCTCTGAATTAGAGAAAGAAAAATGCATAATTTGATTTGAATGTACAACCCAGTCCTAAATCTTATTCAGAAATGCATTCGCCTGGCATAAAGGTGGTGAAGAAACCAATTATTGCAATGACTGTGACCTGCAGGCTGTTCCCTTATTGCGCAGTACCATGATCTGAATAACTCGGCATTCCGACGGGATTTCCCCTAGTCCAAAACCTAGTGCAGACAAACCAAATGTTACCTTAATAAGCAGTGCTTTTTGATAGCATGTACCAACATATCCATGAACAATTCCAGACCCGTGTGCACGTGCTGCCGTTGTTCGGGCCCCCATTACGACCTCGGTGACGAACACCAGTCACCACTCAAAGTATCAACACCAAAAATGTTAAAAACACTTAAGAGCTGCTCCAGAGATGCTGCCTAATCAGACAAAAGTTATAGTTACATATGGGGAAGTTATTCCGAGGTCCATTAAGTTGTTCGAATAGTTTATGCAGGAGTCACACAGCATCTTCCCCAATGAGCTTGAATCTCACCATCTCAGTGGATCAGTACGCAATGCACCAATCAGAAAGAGGTGGCAGCAGGAGGGAAGCCTGCGGATGATGTTTACACTTTAGAAAGAGGGTAGGTACTGCATTAGCCCTGCTGAATGCCACGTCCAACCACATTCTGAGCAGAGGACCTCACACCCTTGCAAGTGGATTTTTACAAAACATCAATACACAAGCACTAACACGTGCAGTTCAAACATGGTGTGTGAAAGTGTGCGTGTTACTGACAGATAGCCATTGTATAATAAAAAATAAAATAAAAATAATTGAATGCTAACGTATTCAACACAGAACATTTAATGTTGCAAAAGATTGAAAATGTCGTAAAGAATTGGGCAAATATTCACAAAAATTCACACCAATTCCAAACCAGTGATCAAATGACCTAGTTTTAAAGGGTGGACAATACGTAGGTTGAAACCACGTCAGAACACGAGCCTTAGCACATCAGATACTAGACACAGTCTAACATTTTCATCAAGAAATTTGTGTTTTGACCCTTTGTGCATAGACCAACTGGAAAAAAGCGTGTTCAAGAAGTTTTATTTGTCCTAATTTAACAGGGCGAGATTAATCCAGTTGCCAAAACGTGACTAAGCAGTATAGCTAGGGGATATGCAATGTTAGAAATAACTGCATCATGTAACAGAGGTCATTCAATGAATGATAATATGCAAATTACAAAGTAAGTGTATAACAAAATTGTGCCGGGTGATGATTGAGTCATGCTGCAAGTCCCACGTCTCTGTTCTCTTGCCAAATAATGCGATCTGATATCTTAAACAGGAACAAGTCTTAAAATGTGCATAACCTCACACTGGGAAGGGGTGGGGGGGACCCAAATCCATCTATAGGGCACCCTCTAGCTCATCAATATGATGAGTACGCAAAGTCCTCAACCAATGCTGGGAAGGGGAGGGGTCTGAGATTTCAGTAAACAAAGAAAAATAAAATCACCCTGGTTTACAATGAACGCAGAGAGAATAAACTGTTCAGATGTCAAATATCCGGCATGGACCGTCTCTTCTAGGCTTCTACCAATAGATTGGACTGGAGAGAGGTGCCCCTTGTGGTGCCCGCAATGTGCCAGTCGCAGTGTCCTGGCAGGCAGATGGGAGGTGCTATGTGCTTCCGGGAGTGGGGGTTTCCACATTCTCGCCAGCCTCCGGGGGGCCTGCAAAGAGACAGAACCCCAGCCTTGAATCTGCACACAAGCCCGACATCACAATACGCAGGCAGAATACAGGCACGGGAACCTCTTAGCCAGCAACACAAATGTATGTGAGGCCGCACGTACATTACATGAGGAAGAGGGACATTTGCTACCTAAAGAACGAGGAAGTCAGCCTTGAAATCTCAGTGTCCACCAGCGAGACACAGCACGTGCACAGGCACACAGACACAGAGCCTTGGGTCGGCAGGAGGGAGACTGCTGTCATGACAACAAAATGGTCAAAGGCTACAGGGAACATTTTCCCTTCTGCTCTTGAAGCTCACAGGATTAACAAATCTTAACTTCCAAGTCTTTATCCCCCTCGTCCTTGATGTTTTCTTGTAGATGCAAGGCATAAAATGTTGAAGAAAAAAAAAATTATAAAGAACTTGGCTGAAGAGACTGATGTGTGTTTGGCTTCATCAAAATTCCTAAAAGCAGTGGAAAATCATTTCCAACTGTAAATAATATTTCGAGCTCCCTATTATGGCTTTTAAGTGCCGCTGTGTGAGGGAGAAACAGGGAGGACAGTCTTGTGACCAAGTGCACAGCAACAAAATGTACTTAAAAATCCATTATTTGTTACACAAGCAATATGTAGAAAATGCTTTGAAGCTCAGAAGGTTTGTACAATGTTCATATTCATTTGGACGTTCCCAAGGCCCCCCCATACATAGGGTTATGTTTTTACAACCATAAGCCAGCCAGGGCCCAAGATACCCAAACTGTAAGGCCGAGCTGTACAAATGAAATTTCACTGGACAGATTTAAATCCGATCTAAATTTCAGTCATTCATGTTATAACAATCAAAAATCACCCTAATAAATACATGTAGATACCACCTCACTGCACTTAAACTTGACAAACGGAGACAATAACCAAACATTCTAGAAAGAAAGGGGTAACAATTTAAACGTCACCTTTTCACACACACACACAAGTCGGGCACTTTTAAAAGTCACTAGGGCCTGTAAACGTCTGTCAGAACCCTTAGATGCCGGTTCCAAAAAAGGAAGGCACCACTGGAATAGACAAATAGAACCATCGGAAGCAGGCTTTCACATTTCACACAAACACTGCCGCAAGACAAACTCCACATTTGGGCAGAAAGTGCTGGCAAAGTAGTATAAAAATGATTATACAATAAATCAAGGTCTTTTACTACCAGCACTGAAAACTGAACACAGACAAGATTAAACTGATTGTAGGAAGGTACATTAACACAAAAACAAGTCACAGCACAGCCTCAAGTGTGGCGAGTACAGGAAATTAATATCCGTTCTGTTTGATAAGAAAGCAAAGCCCATCGCAAAATAAAACCCTTAAAACGGGAGAGAGCTGAAGGCTGCACACTTGTCAGCTCAGCATATGCTTCCTTTTGGCTCAGGTCATCCAAAGGGAGCTCAAAGATGTCGTCAAAGTGCATTTAATATTACAAAAACTGCAGCCAGAATTGCACACCACCGGGGGGGGGGGGGGGTGTGTGCCACGAAGCAGCATTTCCCAGATATCTGGATAACTTAAGCCAAATGTGAAAACTGTCCAATAGGAAGAGAGGCGAGTAACATTCCTACTGGACATTCCATTCATTTGGCCCAAGCTATCTGGCTAATGAAGAGATCCTACTTTGTGGAACACCACCCCCTTTCTCCGCAGTGAAGAAAAACAAACTAGGTGTAACGTCAAAGTTACGCTGCGAAACCGAAGCGGAAGTCGCTATCCTGAAGAGCATGTGGCTCTGATGGGGAGATGGGGGCCATGACAGTCCACCAGCATCCTGCCAGACAGTACCATAAAATGGGGAGGGCTCACACAAAGGCAGCATGAAGCTGGCTCTGCAGCTAGCAGACGCCAGGGAGTATTTCTCTGTGGAGATCTCAGGCAGACACGGGGGACTGACTAGGTGTCAGCCACACAGAACTCAATGACATAGTAAAGAGGTACTTTTCATCAGGGTGCTGCCCAAACTAGCCTTATGGTCACATGCCGAGACTTCAGCAGCCCTGTGGGGGGGCACAACAGCACTATATTCTTGAATTAAAGCCATTCGAGCAGTGCTTCCCAATCCTGTCCTCGGGGACCTTCCTACTGTCCATGTTTTTGCTCCTACCAGGAGCTGGGAGGGAGCACAAACGTGGACCAGATTGGGAAATACTGCATTAGAGAAAGCAGTTGACTATAAGATACTTAAGAGTTTGCGATCAATTTAAGAACATCGAGGTAACAAGTCCGATTAAATTTGCGGCTTTGGCACTTCGCCAGCTTTAGACGCTTAGAGAGCAGGACGGGAAAAGCACTTAGCTCCCAGACTGACAGCATCTTTACCTAAGGAACGTCTAAATTATCTGCACACTGATTTAACGAGTAACAGAAATTACTCAAGTAATAGTTACTGCAGTGTCTTATGCCAGATTAGAAGTTTGCTGCTTGGTATCTAAAATAGCACTGGCTAGTATAAGTGCCGCCTCCCACCGGCATAGAAGGAGGCTGGCTAAAACGAGACAGATATCGCTCATTTCCTTAATGGTGCTCTAAAAGCGCATCCAACAGCCAAGTAGCTATTTACCACTGGTTGGGGTGGATGCGGTCGCGGGGGCGATATCATCTTCGTCGCTGTCGTCTTCATTGGATGGGGGCACCTCCGTCTCCGGGGCTACCGCCTTGGTCTCCGCCTCCTGTTCGGCGCGGCTCCGCAGGGCCAGGATGCGGTGATGGAGGGCTGCATACAGCTGCCCTGTGTCCTTTGAACTTGCCTAGGGAAGGTCAGAGACGTTCGTCGGGACCGAGCTTTGCATTGGACTGAGGGTGCGCGCATGTGTACGCGCCGCATTAACGTCACGACACGCATGTCTCAGCGCCGCTGCGGCTGCTGCGAGGTACCACACAGCCTGAGGAACGCCACGTACCGATATGAGGAAGACTTTGACCCCCTGGTCTTCCGTGTCCATGGCGGTGATGCGGATGCTTTTCTCACTAGCTTTATCGATCTGCATCTGGGCCCACAGCTTGGTGTTGAGGATCAGTCGCAGGCTTCCTTGGGTTCGCATTACTGAAGCACATCCACATGCTTAAAACCAGCTGACTGTAACATATCCGCCACAGCTCAGCGTGCCAAAGCACGCAGCCCCACAGATCACATTAACACTCAAACAGCACTGACACTTTCACAATGCAACTGAAATCACACATAAAACTGTGCAATGTTGCCAGGATGAGGTCTGGTAGGTAATGACAGCTAGCAGACCATCAATTCCAAGTCACTGCTAGAAGAATATCCTACTTTTAAAATGATTCTGGTAGAAACAGTAAGTGTAATAATACTACATTTACAGAGGAATACGTTTTGGAGCACATCAGCGCAAGACTGATTAACTAGTTTGGGTAACAGGTTTGATTTCCGCTTGACCCGTTCATGAGTGGGAATAATTACTATTAGAGATCAGAATACACACAAGGGCTTAAAAAGGCTACGGCCAATTTAAATCACTGGGATCCTTCACTGCTAAGGGGTACGAAGAGACCAAGTACAGCCCCGGAGTTTATATAATGCCATTAGCCTGCTAGCCTAGACGGGGCTTCTGCTGCATGCAAAGTGGCTTCTGTTACCTAATCTTGATTGCAGGGTCCCGACATCAGTGGAGGCCATGTCATTCAGCCTGAGCAGTCCCCGCCCCCTTTCCACCCACGACTGGGAAGTCTTGTCGAATACAAATAACTTGCACTGAATCTACGGAAATGAGAGACCAAGATTAATACACTTCTACTCGCACAAGCGAGCACATCAAAGCACTTGTGAAAATCAGATAATGATATCACTTGTGGTATGGGGGGATGCTTAGAAGCTGCAAAGGTCACTGGGAGTCCTCCTGTATACCTGCAGAACATTGCTTTCAGACTCCTCGCCAGTGATGACTTCTACCTTCTCCAACAAGCACTTCTTGGCTGTGGCTTTAGTATAGGCTGCTGCGGACTCCTCCAAGGACTCTGCTATGCTATTAGCTGCAGCGACAAGCAGCAGAGCAGTCCATGAAAAGTATTTCATCACGATACACGTTGTGCTTTTACCACAATCTTGGCACACACAGGTCACCGTAATAAGTAATTATTACTAAAGGACCAGAGAATGATTTGTTTAACTTGCCTTTTTCAGGCGTGGCATCCTTCGAGGCAGCCTCACATCCTGGAGCAGCTTGGAACTCTTTGCTGCCCTCTGCTGATGATTCATTGCACTTGGGGGGACTCTTAAATGGAGACAAGTCAACTTACTTCTGTTCTGAAAGCATGAATCATGCTCATTTCAGCCTATAAAAAGTACTTTGCTGTATTTTATATCCTCACCAGAACTCGATCAGACATATTCTGTCCAAATACAAACTTTGATCCTGAATCGGCCTTGTCAGGGACCTTCTTTGAGCTGGAAAACAACAAACAAAACAACAGAACTTGGAATAACCTGTGTGGGGGGGGAGGTGGGGGCTGTTAATTACCCATAAGCATTACCTGGGACTGCTGATGTACTGTAAGAAGTAGTTAGTCTCCCCCGACTGAGAACAGCTCTCTTTCCCATCTCTTTCGAGATGTTCACTGTTCTGCTCCACCTGAAGGAACAGGAATGTTGTAACCATAGTTCTTCCATGGGTCCATCGTTACGATCTACTGTAAACATGAGGACTGCAACCACAATTCCAAATTGCTTAACCATCTTATTTTTCAGCTGTAACTGTAAAAGCAAGTAGCATGGTGGCTCAGAGAACAGCACAGTGGCATCACACCTCCAGGGCGTGACTTTCACATCCCCAGTCCGATCACTGAGCGTACCCATTCGATGAGGGACTCCATTTTCCTGCCATCATCCACAAATAATTACATGAATTGGAGTCTTTACAGTATGTGTGCCAATGCGACGGATTGGCATCCTGTCGAGGGTGTCCCCTCCACCCTGTGCTTCCTGGGACCGGTTCCAGGCTCAAAATGACCCTGCACTGGACAAGCATTTATGGAAAGCAGACTGGTATTTTAAAAGCTTACCATTTCATAGCCAGCCACTGTAACTAAATATAAAGTAAAGATGTTATGTCCTTATGACAAGCTTGGGTGCCAAGGTACACCACCACCTCTGAAAACAGCGAACGTCATTCCAATAAATGTAAGGATGTTTTATAAAAACAAAACGCATGTGGAGGAACAGCAACAGTCAAAGGGACCCTTAGAAATTTTGCCCATTATGCTGGTTATGAATTCTTACATAAAATAAGAAGTATGCCAATCTTCCCAGGACACAATGGGACATTTTCAGCTGCATCCTAGAAGTGATTCACAGCGATCATAATAATTCTCTTTGACATAGTACTTGCACCTGGCTGCACATCAGATTGAAACGGAATGGACTCATTCAACTGTCAAATGTAGCAACAAGTTATGTTAAGGGTGGGCTCAAGTAAATTGTGAATTCTTACATGCTTCCGAGTAGTGAGTACGTGGGTCTCACAGCTACATTGACATAAGATTAAAGTCAAGCATTTACACAGGGAAGTTCATCTGATGTTTCAGGTCCACAGCCAACCCACCAATCCAGCATTTTCCAATTAGGCCCTCAGGAACTCCCAATCGGTTCCAGTTTTTGCTCCTGGCCAGCTCCCTAAAAATGTGGACTGTCTGGCAGGGAGCTGGGAGGGAGCAAAAATGTGGACCAGCTGGGACCAGGTTGCGAAACACTCCAGTAATCCATGGTAAATCTGTGGGACTGAAGGCCACAATGGCTAGAATTGCCTGCTCACTATATACTACAATATCAACAAATCTCCCTCCCAAACTGCAATATCAAGTTTACTAAATCTAAACATTAGCCTAGTTAAGCTTCTCTCCTTGATATTGTGTCTGGGGAAATATCCATCAAAAGCCACTTGCTTTCACTCAGTTCTCCCATATTCCTGCTTCCTAGATGTCAAACGTGCATTAGACTGACCCGGACAAAACTGCCCCAGACAGAAAGACCCCCCGACAGCAAACATTCTGAATACATTGACGGCCTGATCTCAGAATGGGTGGCAGTCGTTTCTCACCTGTGATTTGGCGGTCCCCTCTGAAACACCATCCAGGCTCTCTGTGGTACTCCGCGAGGTCAGCTGCCCCTCAGCCGTCCCCTCAGAGGGCTTACTCACCCCGTTTGTCCCACTGTTAGAGTCTGGAACTGCTACAAAACAGGATGCAGTTGCAAAAGTAGCCGTAAATACATCCCCACAACACCAACACGTCGCTTTAGCAAGTTGGTTTTCTCAGCATTACATCTGGAGAGGTAAGTTTCAGGATGTCCTTAACATTTTAGGCGAGTTTGTACATTTACTAAACATTTGAGCTTCTATTGCAGTTAACTTCCTGAAGAAATTTAAGCTTTACCTTTCGAGAAGTTCTATCAGCAAGGAGGAATTAATGCGAATGTACTACACTAATTGTCCAGTTTATACAATACTACACTGCCAAACAAGTTCTGCTCTTAAAAACACAGTACAGATTTACATCATGTCACTGAATGTACAGAGGTGGTGAATAGGCGTTCACTGTATAATGTCACAATGTACAGAGGTGGTCAATAGGCGTTCACTGTATAATGTCACTGAATGTACAGAGGTGGTGAATAGGCGTTCACTG
>JAAGVU020000032.1:1457435-1490400 GCA_011763525.2 Mormyrus iriodes
CTGTATAATGTCACTGAATGTACAGAGGTGGTCAATAGGCGTTCACTGTATAATGTCACTGAATGTACAGAGGTGGTGAATAGGCGTTCACCGTATAATGTCACAGAATGAACAGAGAAGGTTAACAGACCGACTCACTCGACAGAATGAAAGACTTGGGCTGCGGAGCCTGCAGAACGGCGGGGCGTAACACGCTGCGCTGCTGCTCCTTAGGCTTCTGGCTTGGGACCCCTGAAAGATAACAGCCTTGTCGTTTGCGCTTTATGCATCACAGCCTCTAACACTCTTATATTTGAAGCCTATCTGACAATGACTCTTTGGTCACACCGCGTTTCCCATTTCAGCCAGTGTGTCAGTTACTATATTCGGTAGCGGTCGTTCTCCAAAGTGCCTAGGGGCTGACTGTTAATCTTAGAAGCGTCATCTCCTTGGACAGTTTCCTGTGTTAATGCATTGCTCTTTGACCTTGAGCTCTTCCCAACATCATTCACCAAAAGACCTACAGAACACCCTATTCCCAACCCAGGTGTAGATGATTCTGAATGATCAGTTCAGCTGTGTTTAACGAAAAGCTGTTATGAGGATGGTGCAGTGGCTCTGTGGGCAGCACTGCTGCCTTACACCTCCTGGGTTGGGGGTTCGAATCCAAGCCTGTCTCATGGGGGCTTCTTAGAAGCACTCTGGCTTTCTTCCACAGGTTAGGCAGATTGGCATTTCTCTGTAGCCTGCAGAGTGCATGCCCTGTGCCCCAAGCTGCCTAAAATAGCCTGTGCTCGATAACCAGCTGGAGGATGGGTAAGTGGGGGGTGATTTTTGAAACAAAGATGAGGCTTACCCATTATTTAAAATTGAGGACTACACACTTGAGTTAACACACATTTGGTTTGATCCTCAATTAACAAAAAAAAAAAAAAAAAGACAATTTCACTATAACAGTCATTCCTAACGATTATCTGCAGCTACAGCACTGTTTAATATTCATATCACGTTAATTAAGTTTAAGTAATTCATTCAAAAAGATCAATCAAATCTAATTAAGTGCTTCAATGGACAGGAAACCAGCATACACACAGAGTCATGTGGATCAGGGAAGGGAAATGTTTGAGTGAGGACCAACCGGCACTCGGAGCCTGCCCATGAATCAGTGTCGGTGGCTTGAGACGGAATCCAAAAGACTTCTCTTCTGTAGAGAGATCAAAGACCAAAAGGGCAGTTCAATGTACCTTCATAATTATAGCTTGAATACTGTTCAATTAGCTGAAGTGGCCAAAGCACGATGAAAATATGCAGAAAAAGAGGGGCTAAAATGTGCTTCAACACTGTCACACGGTGATACTCCGAACACTGCGATCTGCAGTTAACAGAACAACCGCATGCGAGAATGCAGTGACAGCT
This sequence comes from Mormyrus iriodes, assembly GCA_011763525.2. Classification (NCBI taxonomy): domain Eukaryota; kingdom Metazoa; phylum Chordata; class Actinopteri; order Osteoglossiformes; family Mormyridae; genus Mormyrus; species Mormyrus iriodes. Next base: position 1,458,831 of record JAAGVU020000032.1, read on the forward strand.
TAGATATCTTAAAACGCAGGCGGCCTTGATGCCAATGTACTCCTGCTGACTGTCAATGACAGCATGGAACACTGCACATTAAAGGCTATTTCAAAATATCTAGAAACTGAATAGTAACAAGTAGTACAATACAAAAATGTCATTTCCTTCAAATTACATAAACTCAAGCTAACTATAAGAAAAATCCAAGGTCTCACCAGGTTCAGAGTCAGAATTTCCAGATGGAGACTGACATAAACTTGATGGCATGAAAACATTGTTCTTGGAAACTGCAACAAAAATACCAATATGTAACAACACATATGCTTCCACATTGTTTATAAACTAAACAAAAAAGATTAATGAAATTATCACTGCAAAAAAAACAGTCTGTCAGAAAAATATGTAAAGAACCGTTTATAAATTAACTTTCTACAATCAAAAAGACTTCAACATACGACAAGACAAACAAACGAAGAGCTACCAGAATGAGACGGTGGGAACTGTGTTAGAGAGGACGTTCTCTCTCTCTTCACTGGTGGACCACCATCTTCTTTGTCTGAATCTGCAAAGCGATACGGCCCTAATGGTTAAACTACAGTATTCTGTATTTTGTTTTGATACTTTGCTGGGTAGCTGTATTCCGGAGTTTATTACAAAATATCCCATTTGTAAGTGCGTCAAAATACATTTTGACGTATTTTTGCCCATCATCTGTCTTACAAATCCAGACTCACCATCTGCATCTTCACTGGATCCATCAGCTGATCTCTGAAAGAGCAGCCAACATGCAAAAATCATTGGTCAATGATCACCTGCCAAAGCGGCTTCACTCACATCATAACCTTAGGAAAGGAAGACCTGCTGCAACAAGAACAGTCATTTCCAGAGGGAAATCCCCTAGCGAACCGGCGATGACTGACGAAGCTTACCTTCTGGGCTTTCTCTTTCTGAAACACAAAGACTGGAGGAGCTATGGCAGGTTTTTCTATGGAAGGGAAAGAAAATGGTCAAACTAGCAGACAAATATGCTTTCTACTACAGAATTTAGGCAACACAACTAGGGACAGGTACGATAAACTATATGTTGACTTATCATACAATTTAAATGGTATGAGAATGGGAAATGTTGGACTGTCAAAGAACATTGCTTGATAGCACATATTAGCTTATATCACAGATACCAATGAGATTCCAACCAATCATATGGTAGTCTTTTGAACAGAGAGCCTAGGCACAACCAATTATATAGTAGTCTTAACAAGGCATAGCAAGGTTGGTTGAGATAGTGAAGCCTACCACATGCTATTGTTCTGGTAATATCATGAAAGAGATGAGCGCTTCCTCAGAAGGAGCTTCAAGTGTCGGTGAAGAAAGCGACAGCTCAGCATTGGTGCACAGACACCGTAAAGACACCAATACATGTGATTATCTGTGAACATCTTTTTAAAAAAAAAAAAAGAGATATTGTTCATAAAGTAAAGACGTCAGTAGTGAGGGAGTGCATTGACAATTTAAAAGTCTGACACAGAACAGACTGGTGCTGTGTAACAAACTGCAAAAACTCATGCTAAACTAAATCTGGAAATACTGCAAACTTAGTTCACCACCTGAAGCAGTGCATTCCAACAGAATATAGTGAGTGCAAGGGCTTATATTCACAGACACCATAAGTTTGGGTTTCTATCTTCAGTTACAAAATACGGGACAAATCACACACCATATCAGCTCAAAATGGAACACAGCATTTTATTATTTTTCCAATACAGGACAATCTCATACAATAATGGATGGGCGACAATTCTACGAGCAATGTCAAACCTGAGCAACAAACCATACTGTCACATTAGGGTCAACAACAAAGTTTATTTTTGTATGATTTATTAAAATTAGATTGCCGTTGTATATACATTTTGTCTGTCGTCTCTACTCATTTTCTGAATGCGAGGGGAATCAAAAATGAAGCCTCGAAGGAACGAAATAATGACCTGAATTTACATCATAATTAATATTGATGGATTGATACAGAAAAAAAAACCATTGTAATATAAAATATTACAACTCACTACTCATAGCTGACATGAACACAACCCCAGCGCTCACTGTCTTGTTTTCCAAGACCCCCTAGCTAATCACACGCTAATGACCCACTTGAGCCAGTTCTTCTAAATACACCCCGGAATCCCCCCGGAAAAAAAAAAAAAAAAAAAAAAAGTCATGGCAGGAGTGTTTACTTGCTTGTAATATAGCACAATAGCTGCTAGGAAATTCCCCATGTTAATGGCTTGTTCTACAAGGCAATTTCATTCCCAGCATGCTTTACCCAAGAGCAGAAGCAAGCACCTTCTGTGCCTGGAGATCAACACAAGCAGAGCAGTGGCAAAGCAGATCTGCAAATGTCTGCGCCTTATGGAACGCTTATAGCTTAGTGCCACTCTTATCATGGTAACAGGGACCAACCAATCACAAACCAAACTAAACCTAGCTAATGATATCTGCAGCATCAGTGAAAAGCATGTTTCTGAAGTTCCCTTCTGCTGCCCGAGTTCCTGGAAACAAGTAATTCTTAAAACTAGCCTGTACTGATAGAAGATGAAGTGACCAGAGGACTTCAGAAGGAGCTGTTGCAATGGCAAGCCTTGGCAAAACCAGAAATATACCAAAGATACTATCCCATTCATCTTCCAAGCACCTGCCCAGCACAGGATAATGGTGACTCTATCCCAGGAAGCATAGGAGGATGCCGGATTATGGCAGGGCCAACTGGCCTAACCGCATGCTTTTCGGACTGAGGGAGGAAACTGAAGAACCTGGATGAAACCAAGGCAACACAGCAATAACATGCAAACTCCAGAAAGGCACAGCGGGGGCAGGAATCAAACCCCCAAAGGACTAAGGAAGCAGTGCTACCCACAGAGCTACCATGCCACCAAAAGCAAGAAGGCAGAATGAGTTATAGGGAGAAGCTGAATACATAAATTAATCAAAAATATTTCCCACAGCAACTAAAAAGCATGTATGATAACTGCAGGATGGTCACTGGTGTAACACTACAACAACAACTTCTCATCACCAAGCTGAAAAATTGCTAACAGTAGCAGGCTGAGACAAGTATGCAGAAAGTCAACTGTGGTCTGAGATTTGTACCACCATCCATGTTTCTGATGAATATCAAAACAGCTGTAAGCACACAACAACCACACACAGCACATCTCTAACAATGATACCTCCCATTGGCCACAAAACACTCTCCTGTTCTTTCTATCAACAACGTCCCGAGCCTTGTTGGTTGGCTCTAGAATCTTAGATCAAACCTTCCTCCAAAACCTCTCAGCCGGAGGAAAATTAGTTCATCCCCCTTCTCCATAGTTAGGTCAACACCTACTCTATCAGGTTATTCTGCAAGTTGTGATCATTCAGATTACTTGTGGACACCCTGGATGGCATGCTAGGCCATCACAGGGCCCACAATCACCACAGATGCACAAATTCTTTGAACTGTAGGAGAACACTGCAGTACCTAGTGGAAACACACGCACACGCACACAGGGACCAAACAGTCCTAGATCCCTGAAGTATACAGTGACAGCGCCACCCACTGAGCCCCCATGCCATCCACATTAAAAACTCTCTGATATTTCATAAATTCAACAAAACACAGGCCAAAAGAACTTAAGGGGAAAGTATCCCACTCAGTCACCACATGGGTAGAAGCTGGGCAATCACTGTCCAACCACTGTTGTGATATCTTCCATATTAAAGGTTTTGGAGACTTCCTGCATTTATTCTAGAACAGATCAAATCATGGATGATAAGCAAAATCCAGCTCTAGCATGCATCTACCTTCTGATTTTGACCAACCTGTTTTTAAGATATTACCAACAAACAGCAGGGGCTTACTAACAAGTCTTAAAACAACTCAAATAAATAATTATGGAAATTAAACCAACTGCATGTCCATTTTTACATACTGTATGTCAGTAACTTTAGCACCCTGCATGACGATTGATTATAATGCCATCTTACAGTTCCTTTCTTTTCAGAACAGAATTTCTAATCGCATTTCCTTCCTGAAAAGCACATCCGTAAAATGGCTGGTCAAAAATAAACTTTGGTTACGATTATGATACTTAGCTGAACACTCAGTTTTGGTCAAGCAGGCACGCAGGGGAAGGTTTCCCTCAAAAGATGTCAATTAATTAAAAACCTGATGCAGGGATTTTACGACCGTCTAAAATTACAGGCATTGCTTGGCTCCCACACAAAAAACAGCAAGTTAAGAGTTACTGGCAGCAGTGCAGTGAGCTGCAAGTCACAAGACTAAAAACTCTGTCAATGTGCCTCCAAATATCTTATGACAACTTATATGTTCACTCCACAAAAATACTCACAGCTGCAAAAGCGATGACAGCCTCACATCCTGTTCCAGCAGCCCGATTTAAAGATAATATCCATAAAAATTCAATACAAATATAGCAAACACTGGCACTAATCTTAGCAGATTTTGGACTGCTCGACTAAAAGACAATTCCAGTGCCACTGTACTACTACGAACATCCCAGGTCCAAGTACTTACAGGTGCAGCAAAAGGCATCAACATTTACCACAACTAATGCAATACAAATACATTAGTCTCTCAATTACCAAAGTGCTTCCCAACACCAGGAAAAAATCTATTATGCTGAAAGGTCCTTTGTATATTACATGGATTTTTAGCATCAGCCTATGATGATCTCACTGTCATTGCATTTGTTCTATTCAACAACAAATCCACAGTACAATACACACAAACGTACGGACACCTTACAGTGCTTTTCATTCTAAATAAACTGAATCTGCTCAAACATTCGCTCCAATACCAATTTTTCATTGTACATTAGAGAACATTCAACAGGCCCCACAACCCAGAGCAGGAAGAGAAGACAGAAGATGGACATGAATGAATCTTTCATCTTTTGGCTTACAGTAAATAAATCATTACGGTTCATCACGAGCTATTCTGGACATAGTCTGAGATGAGATGTTACTACAGTGGCATTCAGGTTAAATACAGGATAACCACACGTGATGAGTGCTACTGAGCCATAAACAGCACTGAAATTGTCAAGGGCGCGTCCTTCATGGCACAAGGCAGGTCTGGAAGAGGAGGGGCAACATTTTGTGTGACAATAATAAAAACAGATGCAACTTCACGTGGATCAGCACAACACAAACTAACTAGAGTTGCAGTGGGAGAAGAAATAAGTCTGGTGGAAGGGGGGGAGCATAGATAAGTGGTCTGCTCTGGAAGAAAGCTCCAGCAAAGGTGAAAAGGCTGCAGTCGGGCCAGACAAGCAGCCCCAATAAAACACCTGGCCGGGTCTGTCTCAGCGCCCAGCATCTGACGGGAATGACATCGCCAGCAGCTGCCCTTCACGGCCAGCTGCGACTGATATTTCAAAGAACATACATAATTCTACCCCATTTATCACCGAACCGTTCGGCATAAGACAGGTTTACATATAGTTTGTTAAAAATGAAACGTGGTACTGTCTATTTCCTAACGTAGCCGCTAAAGCGCTGCTGTCATCCGGCCGTGTGCCGGGCGACAGCTGGCCCTTACGGAACAAAAACACCATGGCGACGCTCGCAGAAAGTGGACATCCTGCACCTTTCATTGCTGTACCTTAGAACATGCCAGCCAGACAGACTGGCTTTTAATCGTTTCGGGAATAGCGACCCGGGTCGCGTTATTGGGTGGCCGTTCCATAAAAGAAAAAAAATGGTTAAAGATCCTAAAGAAAAGCTGAATGCCCATTATAGATAATTTGCCAAAAAAATAAAAATAAAAGCAACGGTTTAAACTATATCTGTAAAAATGCGCTAGGAAAACTATCCATTAAGTAAGTAATTTCATTTGACACTTTACCTACTACGGGGCCAGACGGCTATTAATAAGCCGAAGCCGTCCGAAAGCAGCCAGACGAGCCGATGCTTTCGGCCACCGACGAGACGGACGGCTCGCTTTTTCCCGGCTGGCTGTGATACCAGGTCGATGCCCTCCGCTGAGGGGCACGGCGGGGGCGCGTCCCGACCCGAAAGCCCCCGCTTCGGCCTGGCTGCCCCCCGTCTCGCCCCGTGTGGGATTATCCCACAGGCCGGGAACTGAACGCGCCGTACGCCGCCGACTGCCAGACATGTAACGCTATCGCCGTCCCGTCGGAACCGCGTCTCGGTGCGGCCAGCCCGACTCACTCGGTCTCACCGGGCCGGGAAGCCTTTTTCAAACTTCGACGGGCACACATTAGTGTTTGTTTTGCTTTCCCCTCCGCTCCGCCACCCCTTACCTTCGTTTGCCAGGTCCGCCATTTTACTTCCTTACTTATAGCGACGATGCCGCGCGCTGGACATGCGCGCTATTTCTACCCGGCGCGGGGCGGGCATGTTGCACGCGCCGCCGCTTCCTCCCGGAGCCGGGGGTCGCTCTGTGGACACGCCGCCTGCAAGCTGTTCATCCAACCAAACACCTATTGTTGCTCAGTAGTTGTTAAAATGTTTAATTGCATGCACATCGAATATTATTTTTCTTTCCTTTCTTGTGTGTACACTACATGATTGCCCAGTTATACATACTTTTGCCTATTAGCCCTCTCTCACTGTCCTAAAAAAAGTGCAAAAAATAATTGATGCACATTGCAAAATATGTCGCAAAATATACTTTCTTGATATCCAGGTAGTTATTTTACAGAAACTGAAGTACCTCTGTTTTGTGCCCCTCGTCTGCTTCATTACATTCTGTGTAGAATGCGATGATCTACCAGCAAACAGCAATAGGTCCTTAGGACGTCCAAATCGAAAGGTTTTCTTTTACGTCCAGAGGACCAGCTATGGACTTCTCAGGACCAGGTATGGACATTCTGAGGACATATTTAAGACATTAAATCCATGCAAATCCCAGCTAATAAAATATTTAATACTTAACATTTTATCAGTAATGCAAAGGCCATAAACAAGGGACTGCCAGAGGACATCCCCCAGATGGCCACATCATGTCCCTTTTTGGGCGGCATCCTTAGTCTGTCCATATCGACCCTGTTGAGTGAAAGTGAGTTGTAATTGTTGACACACCACAGTGTTATGAAATGTCTCCTCTGCATTTAACCATATGAAGCATTGTGACATAGCAATGGGCAGCTATTATTTATCACCCGGGGAGCAGTGCATGGGGCAGTACCTTGCTCAGGGTACCTCAGTGGTACCTTGCTGCTCAGCGATTCAAACCAGCGACCTTGCAATCACAAACATGCTTCCCTAATGATTAGGTCACCACTGAAAAATGAAGAAATCCTTCAAAAACAATTTACTATGACAACTTGCAGGAATAGCATTTAAATATATTATCTGAAATATTTCATTGTCCAGAGGAAAGCCATAGGATATCTGTCACATCTCAAAGCATCAGGAGGTGCAAAGAAACTCCAAAGACATCCTTGGTGATGGTCAAACCCCGAACAGGACTTTTATTTGATGGAGTGCAGTGGTAAGTATGTCTATATTCGGACCTACCAGGAGTTTGGATAAGAAACAGGTAAACAATGACAGAACTGGGGAGCATAGGAGGTAGCGGCACATACTGTATATACATTAAGAAGGACAACATCCAACGTGACAGATATTTCCTCCGAAAATGAAAATGACGATGATATACTGAAAATACAATCTCCACGTTTTTGTGGATGTGATTTCACACAACACAAATAAAAATACATACTTGTGGATAGTGATGTATTTGTGATTTTTTTTTCTACAGATCAGTTCCGGTACGAAGTGAACAAAAATCCACAAATAAATATGAGCGAAGTCACAAATGTAACGCGATCCACAAATAGACAGGATGTGATCCACAAATGTGCAAAATACATTTCACGTGTACAAATCACTCCATATTCTTGTAGATATGATTTTACACAACATAAATTTAAAAAATACATATTTGTGGATAGTAAAATATTTGTGGATCATGGTACATATTTGTGGATTCCCCCTTGGAGGATCGGCTCCCAAGGTTTCTTCCTTCTAGGGAGTTTTTCCTTGCCACTGTCGCCTCTGGCTTGCTCACTGGGGGCTTTGGGCAGGAATAATATAAAGTGCTTTCAGACAACGTAATGTTGTGAAAATGTGCTATACAAATTAATTGAATTGAATTGAATTGAATTGAATTGAATTGAATTGATTGTCTTCTGTGGGTTACAAATAATGAAGTGCAATATACTTCCACAGAGCAGCTAAGGTTACTAACCTTGTTTAAAGCGTATTACAGCTTGCCTTATTTTTGAGCTTAAACCACCAACCTCCATCTTAGAAGTCCATGGCCCTAACCCCTAATCTACCTGCTGCTCTTAAATAACTTTCTTACTTGTTTTAATAGCTATTTGATATTACATACGAAAATCTTATTTGTGCTGCAATTTCTTGCATTTTGTTTTACACTCGCACTGCAACACTGAATGGCATGTTTTTAGTTGCAGGAGAGATTATATTTATCTTTATGTGTCTCCGTGCAATCTGCAGAGATTCAAAACTCAGATGTTTCCTAATAAACATTGTAGAGCTAGAAGGATATCTCCCTTGCTATAATATAACAGCCATATTTGGAGATTCAATTTGTATTCCTTGTCGTTTATATTTATATTGGTAAGCATGTAAACAAATTTTGGCAGTAATCAAGTATCATATGCTGAAATGCAGATTTTATGTTGGGAACAGGCAGTCGAATAACGCTGTTTATACACAATAGTATTATACAGCCAATTCAGGTCAAAATAATAAAAAAACAACTTTTTGAAACTCATAGAAAAAAAAACAAGTGGCAGCTGGGTTTACAACTTTTTTATTTAAAAACAAGGCATGTGGATTCAGCAATATGTGAGAGGTCCATTTATGTGGAGCCTAGAGAAGGCTGTGATAAGCTGATTCCTCCCAGTGACACACGCAGAACTGGATTCAGTACTATGTTTAGTTTACTGGTGGTCTTGATGGTGGCTGTGATGTTTGAAAATGTTAGACACGTGTTTCAGGCCTTTCCATCCCTGTATCAGCTGCAGGCTTCACCATGCCAGCCATTCGTATAGTTTGACTCATAGGAAATATGTTTGTACTTTTATGTGATAAAATATCTGATTAGTTTCGTTAAACAGAGATTTGCTGGGCTGGATTTTGCATTGATCAGGAAAACTTTTGCGTCAGCATACAGCTTGGTACACTTGCTTGCACTCCTACACAGTAGGTGGCGATATGGACCTTAAAGTTGTTTTGGCTATTAATTCCATAGAAAAAGGAACTTGCCTTTTTCCGGGTGTATATACCCGTTGTGTGTTCGAGAGAAAAAAATCACCCGTATACCTTACAGTCATAAATCATGAATCCAGTCATTTTAGTTACTTGTTGTAGTCGACCAGCAGGCAACCCGATGATTTACAAGCACATACTTGTTTTAATCAGGAGATAAAATATAATGAACGCGTAGGGTATTCACAGAAAGGGGGTGGGCGATCTGCAGGGTTTACATAGGGATTTGCTAAATAATCTTGTCTGGAACGTAGTTTAGCGTCATCTGTGCCAGGAAGACATGATATCAGTATGATGCATTAAAAAACAGTATAAGATTACTGTGTACATTGGCAAGTTTACAAGGTAAGATATCGTACGCTTTTCAAGAAGCCATACCGAAAGTTTAAATGCATAATGGTGCAGTGGTAGTCGATGTGCATGCACGTGTTTTTATTTAGCCATGTGTATTATTTTGCTTTTGCCCTGTTAACTCAATAACAGATAGGGCTGTTATGTCTACAGTTTTTGCAAATATCTGTGACAACTACCTCACAGATAGCTGTGGTAAATTATGTTCAATGTATGGCGATCACAGCTGAGGAGGTGAGTTCGTACGGAAGGAATAACGGAAATAAATGGGCTTTCCCGAACAAACAGCGTCTCGGAAGGTGAAAAAAAGCTATGCATCACCCGCCCCCCCCAGGTACAAGTCAGCTGACCTTCGTCACGTGACCAGCATGACGGAGGCGGAAGGAGCCGCGTGAAGGCGGACGGTGCGGAGTGCTGGGTTTGCGAATTGTACGGCTGTAAAAATATAGCTGACAGTGTTACTCGTACAGCGGCATGAAAATGCGATTAAAATAAAGGGTGCTACTGTATAGTCGTCGACAAGGCCGTTTTTTATTTTGCTATATATATATATGTTTATGTGTGTTGAGCTCACTTAATAGCGTATGCGAAAGCAGAACTATATGCATTTACTGTATGACAGTACACATTCAATATGTTACGTTATATATTATATATTACGTTAAGATGCGGCGTGGTTTAGTTAAATTCATAGTAAAAAAAATTTCTGTTACGGCGTAAAAACCGAGTAACGTTGCTGGATTTACGTAATTTCTCTTCTTCCTCGGCAAGCAGGCAGCTGCCGTTGTGACACTGGGGATGGCGCCGTACGGAGCTCTCCCTGCTCTGGCCCTGGCCTTACGAGTGCTTATGACATGTGGTGAGTTTTTAATGGGCAATATGGATTATTCAGCGAAATACGCTTTAAGCTAAAATTTGGACGACATCACTAATGACGAGTATACAGTTATTTGCAATGTAATGCTATTTTGGTTCCTTCTCCCTAGAGGCAAGTGTGACTCTGTCTGCCCCACCAGCTGTAGGTTTGGTGGAGAATACTTCACAAAACATCAGTGTTGAGGCAAGGTAATTCGAAACTTTTAAATAAGAAACACAATTATAACAATATTTTGTTATATGTGAATATACTTACACTACCATTGAAAAGTTTGGGGTCACTTAGAAATTTCCTTGTATCCAAAAGAAAAGCACTAATTTTTGTCTATTTAAAATAACATCACGTTAATCAGAAATACTGTGTAGACACTGTTAATGTTGGAAATGACTATTATAAGTGTAATATCTACACTGGCGTACATAGGCCCATTATCAGCAACCATCAGTCCTGAGTTCCAAAGGCGCGTCATGTTTGCTAATCCAAGTTTATCATTTTATAAGGCAAATTTGATCATTAGAAATCCCTTCTGAAATTGTTAGCACAGCTGAAAGCTGGTGTGCTGATTACAGAAGCAATAAGGAAGGGTCTTTAGATTAGTTGGGTGCCTGGAGCATCAGCAGTTGTGGGTTCGACTGAAGACTCAAAGTGGCCAGAAACAAAGAACTTTCTTCTGAAACTCATCAGTCTATTGTTGTTCTGAGAAATGAAGGCTGTTCCATAGGAAATTTGTAAGTGACCCCAAACTTTTGAACAGTTGTGTTTATGAGAAATAAATGATAATGTTTATGTTCTAAACGTAATTTTGAAAGTCTGACGGGAACCTGTCACTTTTAAGGAGTCAATAATGAGGAGTCAACATGATACTGTACTACAAAACTTTATTTGGATACTAGTTAAATGTTCTTATTAAAAATATAGTGTACAGCTTGATATCAGGGCGCTTTTCCATCGCACCAGGTATCATACTTTTGGTACTTCGAGGTGCTGGTTTTCCACTGGCGAAGAAACTGGTACCGGCGTCGAATGACATCACAACGCGAGGCGTGTATTTTGTGCTGAATTCGAAAAATGGCCATAGAATATAGGACTGAGCGATGTTTGATATTAATACCAACACTGCATATTATGCAGAGTATTAAGTTCATATATTAAATCATCATATATTAAATATTCTTCTCTTAATTGTCTTTAGTTTCTCTGTATAAATTCATATAATCTACATATATTTGTTGTTTTTCCCTTATGCCGTCCGTATTGTGATACAAATTAATAGTTTTACCTCTATAAAGAGGGATTTCAACCTAGTAACCCGAACGAGATGACGCCTGTTAAAGTCAGACTTTAGTGGCATTAGCCTCAGTGAGAAACAGTTTGGCTTTTCATAGTCGAGGCAGATCTAGTTTGTGATCTAAACTTATCATGGCCTGACGTGTCAGAACTGTTCTGGATTAGATTATCATAAAGGAGGCAGTTTTAATACTATTGTTGGAGTTCTTAGAATTCAAGACAATGGGTTAAAATATCAACCATATGTTTTTGGGAAGTGTGTCATGGATATTTTCGTCAGATACTGCTGGGGTGGCTGCATGTGTGATGGGTGACAAAATGAAAACCTTTACAATTGATCCCCTGACCATATGGGAAAGAAATTCAGTGATGAATAGACTTCAGGTGATACTTTTAAATTGTATTTTAAAGATTCAGACCTTTTACTCCTTTGTCACACATTTTAACACTCTGCTCTGGGTAAAATGTATACGAATTCCGAACCGCCCATGTGCGTATAGGCCGGTGTGGTCAGTGGAATAGAAATCATATCTGAGAATGATCATGGCTGTAAATGATTTATTTACAAAGCAGCAGCACTAGCAGGTGTCATGTCCGCTGTGGCTTCCTGAAAAAGTCCTGAGACTGTGCTGTGCAGCTCCACTTAGTGGAAGGGTTAGCATCTCAGGAGGTTGTGTTGCATTGCATGCTCAGCATCTGAAAAGATATGCTTAATGGTACCACCAGTTCTTAACAAAAACATGAAATTATTGTGCAGTTCATATTGGAAACTGCAAAGTTATGTTCTTCTTTGCTCAGACCAATGACATTGTCGTTAAGAGAACTTTTTTCTGAAACATTTTATTGTAGCATTGCACATACAGGAATCAGAAATGGGATCTGTTGTTTAACCTGTTGTAAATTCACTTGAAGTGAAATTCTTTGAATGTATTGTAAATGGCAGACTTGGTATTATAAGATATGATTTGTAGTATGGCGTTGTGGAATGTGCTTGAGAACCAGCTTGGCTTAGCAGGATTATTAAAGGGTTTCCTACTGTGAGCTGGCTTTGTAGCTGAGACATTTGTATTATTATTCATTTTCAGAAGAAAGTATTGTATAATTGCATAAAGATGGCAGAGCCTTTGTTCCAGTCTTTGAAGTGTACATTTCTTTGGCCTGTGTATTGCCCCAGGCGCCACGCCGCTTAGATGTTCTGTATATTTGGCTGTTGGAGATGATTATTCAGCAGTAACTCATGCTCATCATCGCCTTTGCGTTTTCAGTTCTTCGGTGAACCGCACCATTGTCCTGCTCTTCAATATCACTTACTCTTCGCAAAATGTCTCCAGCATTATTCTGCTCCCTGAAGAGGTAAGTTGTTATGTGCTGAAGGCTTCTCTGGCATTCCTCTCCCTGTTTTTACACAATACAGGTATTTTAATTTCCTCCCTTAGTCGAAAAACCTATTGGCAGGTGAATCGGTGTATTTAAATTGAGTGTGTGAGTGTGTCTGCATGTGCGTGTGTGTGTGTGTGTGTGTGTGTGTAATGACTTGGATTGCAGCAGGCAGCATCCTGTCCGAGGCCTCTGCTGCCTAGTGCCATGTGTCTCCTGCAGTAAGTCTCAGGTGCAATACAACACTGTACTGGACAAGGGTGGGTGGATGGATGGATGGGCATTAATATTTTTTCTTGCCCTTTATTATATGAGTTGTGTGCTCAGTTTCCACATGCTATTTGTGATGTTTATGTTTTTAACTTTTAAGCAGTCATTGCTTCTTGCTGCTAACAGCATGTCCTGAGGCCCACACCAATATTAATGTAACACTGGCTTGATTATCGAATGCTTTGTGACAGGTTCTGCTGCCTGCAGGAGCCCTATCCAGCAGATTTGAGGTCCATGCTGAGAAAGTGGGTCAGGTGACTGCTTTCCTCTACAGCACCAGCAGTGACCTGCGAGGGTGAGTCAGCGCAGCAGGGGCTGTAAGGGAGCCACCGTTTTCCTGACAGTTCAGGAGAATTATAAAGGCCCAGCTTTTAGATGACTACAAGTAAATATAAATTTTTTGTGCGAAAACGTTTTTGTGTCGCTGAGACTGACCACCTACAGTGATATCCAACAGTAGTCAATTGTGTTAGTACTGAATGATTTTCATGTTCAACTGAAGGGCCCTTTAAATTTAGTACTAAACAGTTCTGTAGTTTTTTTTTTTGTTTTAGTCTCGTACTACCCAGAGATTTCTGTCGATCTGCAAAGGGAAACTTGTTTGCTTGTCCTAAAAAACACTCTTGTTTGTATCAGATTCACAGCCCGGATCCGTTTCCTGGTCATACGAAGCAGAGTCCTTGAGATTATCAACCAAGTGATTGGCTGGATTTACTTCCTAGCGTGGTCAATTTCATTCTACCCTCAAGTATATGTGAACTGGAAAAGGAAAAGGTTCCTCTCCCTTTCTACGTGCATGTACTGCAGTATAAGCTGTTTGCCTGTGATTTCCCTTTATTGTCATTTCAAACTTAACACAAATTGGAGATAAATTCATCAGTAACGTCTGTTTATTTCCCCCTCTCTCTGTAGTGTGATTGGCCTGAACTTTGACTTCCTAGCCCTCAATCTGACTGGATTTATAGCTTACAGTGTCTTCAATGTGGGCCTTTTCTGGGTCCCCTATATGAAGGTAGGTTTTTAAATTGTTAACTTTTAATTGGTAATAACAAGGTTTTATTATTTTCTTTTTTCAAATCATGAGATGTTTTTGTAGCCCAAAGAAGGTCACTTTCCTGGGAGGAGAGTGGGGGGGGGGCACATTTTCCTGTTATTTGCAAATTTCAGTTTCACCAGGCATAGAAATGTGAGGTTTACTAATCGTCACGCTCTGTGCATATTCCATTATAGTTCTTCTTTTAAGTAAAACAATAACATTTTGGTGAGCTCCGTTTTGACACATCTGGCCATTCAGCCAAGTTTCAGTGGATTTAAAAGCATCTAGAACTATAAGGAGGCAGAGAGGAGCTGGAGATGGAGTGAGCCTCACCGATGGCGCAGCTCCAGAGGTTGGCTTCTTCGGACTGGGCTCACGCCCAGTCCGACTGGGCTCACGTCTGCATTACGTGTGCTGATAAATGCTGGGATTTTATCTTGTCAGGAGGAGTTCCTGAAAAAGAATCCAAATGGTGTGAACCCAGTAGATTCCAACGATGTATTTTTCAGCCTGCATGCAGTGGTGCTGACGCTGATCTACATCTGCCAGTGTGCCGTTTACGAGGTGAGCCAGCAGGAGTTCCGCTTCTCGGACGATGAGGAGGGAGAGTTCACCCAAACACCCTTCCATCTTCCACCAATGAGGAAAGATTGGCACAATGTGACTTGTTTTGCTTTGCTTGCCTTTTAGAGAGGGGGACAGAAGGTGTCCAAGGCAGCCATTGGCTTGCTGGTGATCGGCTGGTCATTCGCGCTGGTTACCCTCTTCCTGGCTGTATCTGGCACAATCACATGGCTGGAATATCTCTATTACTTCTCCTACATTAAGTTAGGTGTGACTCTGGTCAAGTACATACCACAGGTATACTTGTCTGTTGCTTGCCGTTCTATATTTTGTGAGCACTAGGGTAGTTTGCAAACGCTACAGCTTGTTTACAAAGTAATTAAGCTGTTACATACATGTTAATGCGTGAGCATGTGTGTGCAGACATGTCTCTAATTGAAAATCTCACTCTAGCCAGCTGACCAAAGTTGGCAACCCTGTGATTAATACTAAGTAAGTAATAAGTACAAGAACTGGCCATTTTAATTCATATTATTAGCTGATGACCTTAAGGCACTGTAACGTTTTACCTTAATTGTGAGGTCACAGTTTTGTTGTGAAGCGCTGCCTTTCTCAGCCATGCAGCAGGTCTGATCCTCATGCGGTTAAACCCCATAACACGCTCGGGTTCACAGCCCTGCTTCTGCATGCTGCCAGTCATGGACCAGTCTTCCTCTGTCCCCTCACCTTCCAGTGTCGCTTCACGGTAGCCTGTCTGTGTTCCCTAAGGCTTACATGAATTATCAGAGACAAAGCACTGAAGGCTGGAGCATCGGCAATGTCCTGCTCGACTTCACTGGGGGCACGTTCAGCCTTCTGCAGATGTTTCTGGAGTCCTACAATAATGGTGAGATTCAGTACTCTACGCTGCGTGTAAGGGCCCCAAGACTCAACGTAAGGCTGCCTGCTCTGACTCACTCACACTCACGCTCTCATACTGTCATGCAAAAAAATCTTCCAGGCAAATCTGTATTATTCCATTATAAACCTAAACGCGTCGGGGTCGTTTGCAAACACTACAGACTATTTACAAGGTAATTAAACTTTTACTTACACATAAATGCGTGTGCATGTGTGTGCAGACATGTCTCGGACTGAAAATCTCACTCCAGCCAGCTGACCAAATATAGCAACCCTGTGAATGCAGGGATGGAGCAGTGTACGATGCAGCGAAGGATGCTAACTGCAGGGCTCACTGCACCGTAGCTGAAAGTGGTACATCTGCATTTGTTTATCTGGCAAATGCTTTTAACCAAAATGGTGTACGGTGGAGCCGATGACACTATAGGAGTCAGCTGAGGTGCAGGTGCTGTGCAGCTAAGCTTCCAGTGACTGACGAGAAACAAGGTGGTTGTGAAACACGAGCTGTACAAAGACGACTTAAAACGGCGTGCCAGAAATGCTATAAACGAAAAATCCCCAGAGGGAGAATCTAAGAAAGAAGTCTAAATGCAGTATCAGACATCCCACCTTCTCCTTGGTGCCCCATGAATCTCCGCCAGTGTGACGGTGCCACCCTGCCACCCTCGAATGATGCGTAATGTCCTGTTAATCTGTCATTATGCTATTCACTGGCTGTAAAATGACCTGGCAAGAAGTTTTACTGCCGCGACCCCGACCAGCACTAGGCTTGGGCGGTATCTGATATTTAATACGCTCGTACCGTCCAGACATTATACCACTTTATATGGTATTTTAAAAGGTGACACTATTCTGGCAAGCATGTGGGGGAGGAGGGATATTTTGGGATAAAATGGGCACCATATGCAGTGCCTCTGTAATACTACCCAGGCTGATCTGGCACACCCACCTCCTGGTTGGGCTTCATCCGCCTCCTTTGTGACCAGGGCCTGAAATGATTCTGTAGAGATGGGAAATAACTAATGATAAACTAAATCCAATTATTTATTATAAAAGCATGCTGCCATCCATCGGTCCGTCCATCTGTCTGTCCTCCAGAGTTGCAGGTGCCCTGTAGCCTATCCCCGGCAGCACAGGGCACAAGGCAGGAGTCCAGCCTGCATGGGATCAGTCAGTTACTGGACAAACACAAACATACCCCATGGGCATTTCTGAGAGTCTGCATGTCTTTGGACTGTGGGAGGAACCCGTAGCACACCTGCCTGATGCAGGGGGAACCTCACACTGTGGTGAGGTAACACTCTTATACGTGTCTTCCAAAACCATGAAAATAATGGAACAAAGCAAGGGGAGTGCACAGAACAGGAACAGGAACAGGGTCCTGCATGAAGCAGACCAACCTGAGAAATCTGTTTTTTCTTTCCCATCTGTGCTTCAATGAAACTTTGCTTGGTTTGTGCTCGTTTGCAGATGAATGGCGGCTGATTTTCGGGGACCCGACAAAGTTCGGCTTGGGTGTCTTCTCCATTTTCTTTGACGTGGTGTTCATGGTCCAGCACTACTGTCTGTACCGGAAACGAGAATACCAGTTACTAGACTGATCTCCATGGGCCTAGCCATCTGGGACCGAACCATCAACTGGGACCAAACCATCAACGTGAAGCGGGGCACGAACTCTCTCTGTTTCTACAGCACTGCAATCAGCAAATCACATCACATGAAATATTTCTTAATGAATATTTTTTGGTTAGATAATGGGCATTGTTTTCTAAAGACCACTTAGAATTTTTATATTAGCGACACCGAGGTTTGTTCCCAGTAATCTTGAATGCACTTGAACTGTCTTTATGAATGATCTATGTAGCTCATTTTTCCTTAAGTATTTTCAGGGAAAATCCAGCAATATTCAAAGTGTTTCAAAAACTCAAGAGAACGATTTACCAATGACGGTAGCAGTAAGGAGCCTTGGCTGGGCTCATTTGCAGACCTTTGTTAAGCTCACTCTGTGTTGGGCCAGTCTATCCTGTGAAATGAGGGCAGTTCCCAGTCTGCAGCTGGAGGGGAATCTGAGAGCCTGGCTTTAGCTGTGTGTGCCCGCAGGGCTGAGCAAAACGTAAGAAAGAGGAACATTTTGCAGTGTCATGTTTTATGATACTTTACAAAACGCAGGAAAATGACAAATGCTACCAAAATATATCACCCAGAGGGACTGTGTTTATCCCCAATGGTGTGATTCCAGTAAACAGGGGCCAGCCGGCCTGTGCTCATGGGCCATCTGGTGGCATGAGGTCGGTGATCAGCGCACATGGCAACTGCTTGCTGAAATCCAGCTTCTGCAGATGAATCCTCCCGGCACCGGCTCAGAAGAGTGTAAATGTGTTTCCACTGCTGAGAGTGTTGTGTGATACTGTGGCAGATCGGAGGGCGTTCCAGCCCCTGTGACCCTACCCAGCTCGAGACCCACAGACTGAAAGCTTTTCCTACTTAGACACAGCTGGCTGCTGTTTGCCTAACAAGTGGTTTGTGAGCATAAAGACCGGCTGTGGTTTTGGGAGCGGAGCGAGGGAATTACTGCAATTGTGACATGACATGAATACTGACTTCTGTTAAAAATATGCATAAGAAATAGGCATTATTGTGACCTTGGCTTGTGCCTCTGGGATTGTTGCCTGATTCACAGCCTGTGGCTGTTGCGCCCTTGTTGTTAACACAGATACAACCTGAAGTGTCCACAGGAAACAAAAGGAAGCCCCAAGCTTCTGCTGCCATGTTATGTGTTTTTCTACCTATTTTTCCAAGAACACTGCAGATATTTTCAAAATATGTAGATTTTTTCTTTGTTGAATAAAAATTTCCATCCCTTTCTCTAGACTGTCTTGAAAATTACTGTGCCAGCATCTCTGACCCCTTAAAGACGACAAAAAAATCTAAACTGACAGATTATGAAGTTTATCCAACAAATACATGAGAAGAAATAAGCCGAACACGAGAGAAACAAAGGCGTTCTCCATTCTGTAAAGGGCTCTAATGAGTCACTGTTGCGTAAGAGCGGAATTTTCTGTTGTAAAAAACATGAGAAGTATGTGTGCAGATACTATTGTTAAGGTCACTGTCCTCCTGTCAATGTTAAACTGTGTTTACTTCCTGCTGCTTGCACACTGATATCTGTGGGCTAACTAGGGCAGATGCAGGGAGGAAGCTGTTATGAACACCGTGCGGATGGTATATGTCACCAGTCACCGGGGATGTCTGTGCCTCTACTGAGCTTGCTGCAGGATTTGATCAGGCAGTGTGTAAGTTCTGCTGGTCCCAGACCTCTTCCATCAGCCTGAAGTAGACGATGGTATCCTTTTAGTTGGCCTGAATGTGGCACATGGCATGCATTAGAGTCAGCTGCTGAGTTGGGGCAGGCTGTAGTTATGGGACAGCATTGCTCTCATCTCTTATTTGTGTCTGCAATGGGATGGAGTTGCATTTGACGTATACTGGCTATTATCTATGTAGGCTGTGGCATTTTTGGCATTATCGATGTCTCCGGTATAATTCTTATTGAGTTGGCGGATTGTAATGTCTCCCCCTGACAGTGAGGCTGCTCGCTGTGACTAATTTCCTGACTGTGGATATTAGAATGTGCTGTCTCCATCTCCGGTTCAGCCATCTCCTGTCAAATTTGTGTTTGCACTGGTCTAATTAAACTGGCTTTGATGAGTTTAGTTACCCTCAGTGCCCGAGTTAAGAAGGGCCAAGCAGCCAGGCATGTTCATCTTAGATGTGTAGAACCAGTTTTTCCTATCCCACAACAGGGAATTGTGGGTATTCTTGCAGACACCACCTGACCAGTTTTCCTATCCCACAACAGGGAATTGTGGGTATTTCCTTCAGAAAATCAACTTGACAGTTTACTTTAAATTAATTGTATTTTGACAATAAACCATCCATGCTGAAAGAGTGACCAGCATACCAGCACCAAAACACAAGATACGCTGGTATGACCCTGACCGCGACTGGCATAATGCCCGCGAGTCATGTTGGCCCGACCCGCATATACCTGTTCGGTGCTGCTCTGCCGGGCATTTTTTCAGCAGGGACTGCAGGGCTGCCCATCACATGGAAGTTAGCAAACTGTATATTTATTTATTTGCTTTTTTTTAAAAGATAACTTAAATGCGGTTATCTTTCAACCAGTGTTGGCATACATTAAATAACAGACAAAAGTCATCAGGACAATCACATTGTGCAAGTGTAGCGAACCTTTTGCATGCTTGCTATAAAAATGAGGTTCTGCTCTCAACAACATGCTAATTATAATACCACACGTTATATAGGAAAAGTCCATCCATTTTCCACACCCTTTTGTCCTGTTCAGGGCCTCAGGGGTCCAGAGCCCATCTCAGAAGCTGTGGGCACAAGGCAGGGAACAACCCAGGATGGGGCACCAACCCATCACAGGCCACACTCACACACCACTCACAATATGGTAACTCCAATTCACTTTAGCTTACTTCTTGGACTCGGGGGCAGGGGGGGGGACTGAAGAACCTAGAGGCAACTCCACCAATATAGAGCTGGTTCTAACTCAAACCCAGGTCTCCAGAGGTACTAACCAGTAGCTGCTAACCACTGTACTGCCAGCTGCCCCGTATAGGGGAGAGGACCTTTACTAAGTTGTGGAAAAGACTGTTAACTAACCTCTAAATGCAGTCAAGAACATCAACTAAATATAGCAATATTCAGGCAAAAACAAAGGCAGTGTTTTCCTTGCTTTTTTCGTGCTAAAGATTTAAAGAGACATTATCGCTAGGTTTTACGCTAATGTCGATATATTCATGGAATCTTAATAACAGACAATTTTATCAGCCAACTGGCATATCAGTGTAGGGTAGGCCTCGCATGTAAAACTCATATGATTCTGTTTGTGGCACAAATGCTCTTCATAACAATCTTTGCCAGTGCAGATTCTGCAGGGCTGTTGTTGAGGAACTTTGAAGGTATACAGTGTCTCATTTTTGTACTGCTCATGGTTTACGTCCTCTTCCAGCTTCAGTGGCCTTTGAAGGGTCACGTAATGTGCAGTTCCAGGGATTCTTTCCCTTTGTGGGAGTCCCTGTAAGGGTCTAAAGACAAAAAGCAAGACCGTTTGGGGGGAATCTTGTCAGCGTACTGCAGAAGATTCTAGAAAACCAAAGCACACTTTTACAGCTGTTACTGATGATATTAAAAACCTCAGATGTGCATATCCATCTTCCCACCACTGACTCAGTAGAGAATTATGCAGGGCCCGTCCCAGTCAGTATAGGACATAAAGCAGGGGCACTCTCTGAATGCAGCATCAGTCCACCACACAAAGAAACATAAAGATGCAAATTAGAGTGCATGTGTTTGGACTGCTGGCAAATTCTGGAAAGCCAGAGAAAGCCTGTATAACCCAAGGACAGCATGCACACAAAGCAGTTCCCCTGTGTCTCTATTGGTGGTCATATATTACACAGTGGGGACCAAACGTCCCCATAATACGATAAGAACGTTATGGGGACCACCCTTCCGGTCCTCACAAGAGGAAACGCAATGTTATAAAATTCTGTGACTGCAACCAAAAAACTAAAAATGTCAGAAGTCTTGTATTTTCTTTGGTTACTTATGGTTAAGGTTAGGCCTGGTTAGGGGTTAAGGTCATCATTGTTCGGATTAGAGTTTCCCCAAGAAATGAATGAACGATCCCCACAAAGATAGTAATACAAATGTGTGTGTATGTATATATATATATATATATATATGTGTGTGTGTGTGTGTGTATATATATGTATATATATATGTGTGTGTGTTTTTCCCATTTTGGTTTCCTCCTGTAATTGGGCTGACTGCATATCTTGGCTGACTTCCCTTCCGGTGTGTACCCCGGCATTCCAGTCTGTACCCCAGCCTTCCAGTCTGTACCCCAGCCTTCTGGTCTGTACCCCAGCCTTCCAGTGTGTACCCCGGCCTTCCGTTCTGTACCCCAGCCTTGTGGTGTGTACCCCAGCCTACCGGAATGTACCCCAGCCTTCCGGTGTGCACCCCGGCCTTCCGGTCTGTACCCCAGTCTTCCAGTGTGTACCCTGGCCTTCCGGTCTTTACCCCAGCCTTCCGGAGTGTACCCTAGCCTTCCGGTCTGTACCCCGGCCTTCCGGAGTGTACCCCAACCTTCTGGTGTGTACCCTGACCTTCCGGAGTATACCGCAGCATACTGGAATGTACCGCAGCCTACTGGAATGTACCCCAGCCTTCCGGTGTGTACCCTGGCCTTCCGGAGTGTACCCCAGCCTTCCTGCTGGTTTTAGTTGTATTTTCTATATCTGGCAGTTCTTGCAGATGTGGCTGCTGATCTATGTCAAGCATCACAGCCAATGCAGAAGAAGAGGGAGAAGATCTCTGTTCCTTTGGAAGTCATTTTATTTGTTGTTCTGAACTGCAGCACAGCCCATACTTAATAAACACAGTTCTGACTCTTCATGCCAAGTTTATTGTGTGTCTTTGGGGCTCTTCCAAGCGGCCGGATCCACAGCTGTGCCACTGCTGGCAGAAAGCTACACACTTCACACTTCCCGGACAGGGGGCTGGCATCCCAGCCCATCACTCTGTCCTGTCCCTGCAGTTTGGGTTTCCTCTGGCTGCTCACTGACATGCACTGTGGGTACCTGATATCTCTGAGGTTTCCCAGAATGCATGTTTGTGCCCCCTGATGGACTGGCCTTCCATCTGGACAGTTTGTCTTCTGCTGCCTTACGGAATAGGCTCCAGGCCTCCTATTGACCACAAATTGGGCAAGTAGCTGTAGATGGGTAAATTAATTTAGAGGAAAAAAAAATCAAGACTGTTCCACTTCATGTCTGTCACGAGCCTGGTAAGATTAAGATAAACAAGGACAGATGGGCCTGAATCTGAATTTATTTGATTTCGTCAGTATAACTAGGAAAGGTGACTTAAACCATCCCTTGTATACCATTTCTGCTGCTTAGATCTTTTTTCTAAGATGGTTGACTAACATTATAAATACCATTATTGAGTGAGGAGGTCTTACAAGGGCAGTATAGGGCTTCAGTGTACCAAGGAGCATAAGGGGGCGTCAACCAACTACCAAAACAAAGTTTGATTACAGCTGCCAATATCTGCCATCTTAAGTAAATCACATAGCAGTCAAAGCATGGACGTCCTCTGTCTCTTTACTTACAGTTTACTCCAAAGGTCAACCTCATGATTTTAACTTGTCTTCTCTGATCTTAATCATCTGAACATCCATTCCATCTACACGAAGAACAGGATATTCCCAAGCAATTTCTGTCTTCATTAGTACCGATTTGCAATAAAATTACAAAAATAGATATCAGTAACTTTACTTCACATAGAATTAACTGTAATGCATTTTTATTTAGGCTCTATTGAATTAAGTGTAGATACTGAGTAAGTAAGTAATTAATGATAGATGCCTAATTTGTCAGACGAAGATATAATTTAAAAGTAAATAATACTAATACATAAAAGCTGGAGGTTCTGACACTCAGAAATAAGTTCATTGAAAGTGACTGTAAAAGCTCTGCTTGTTCTTCGATTTTCTGCATCATGTCTTATGCTCTACATACAAAGCCGATAATGTATCTTATCTTCAAATATTGTTTTCCAATCATTTGCACACTACGATGCACATTCACTTCTAGCACAAGGTGGCGATCCAGGGGAAAAAATATTAATTAGACTATGATAAATTTCCAGAAACAGCCAGAGAGGGTGGGCCATTACTATCATTCAAAACTAAGGACTGTTAATGTTGTTCCATGTTCATTTGATGATCATCTTTGGGGTTTATTCTGGGGAGCCATGTAAGGCATCTTTGCATTTAACGAATAGCCAGTTAGGCGGGGGGCATCCTCCCACGGGTGGCTGAATCTCACCTCCACTGTGTGTGTGGAGTCTGTATCTTGCCCCCTGTATTGCCCTTAATTTTGATCAGTCATTGAAAGCACAGCCTGGCATCCTGATATCGCCTGTTGTGTGCAAGTGCGTGTGCCCGGTGATGCGCTGGCATCCCGTTCAGGGTGTCTGAATGCCTCTGAAAATCGATGATAATGATATTGGAGTATGTCCACTCACCGTGGGTATGAGTTACAGTGGCTATTCTCGGCCTGTGAGTTCAAGGGCTTTCTCTAGAGCTAAATGTAGATCAAAGCTCTGGAGATTATCTATCCAAAAATAGGCTGCTACGATACCCAAAGGATACCCCACTTACAGGAGAAATGAACCCTGTTAACGTTGTGTTATCTGCAAGTCTGTAATCCAGCCCGCCCCGCAATAAAACTGATACCCACAACTATGGGGGCTGCAATTATTTGCTTAATTTCCCAGAAATCAGAAAAGTTGGGTGGTCTGAATTTCCCAGCTGCTGACCTGGTCCAAGAAGTGCTCTGTTTTGACCGATCCGTGCGAATCACGATGCAGCCAAACAAACAGCATTCTTGTCACAGCTTGTTTTGTTATTGTTTTATTTTTAAGCAACAATTTACGCCAAAAACAAGACAGTTAAGTGCGCTTGAGATTGTCTGAGAACACTGTGTCCGCACTGTAATATCAGAAACCAAAAGTGAAAATGATAGTTACAAGTGAAGCCATCCGATTTTATGCAGTAAGACCAACGTGAAGTCATGTGGGAAGATAAGCTTTGCGTATTAATGTACAGTTCTATTCATTTTGATTCTACTATTAATGACTGCAAATAACATACCACTGAATATTATATTTGATTAAATATTTTACAGTGAATGAAATGCAGTATGTGAAAGAAACATACAAATTTTGAAAAATACCTACGAGCCATTTGACTGAATCCTACATAAAATCTGCACGCATGAGGAATTGATGTTTAGGTGTTTTTGATTAAATTTAATGCGACTGTGACGTTTGAAAATTAAAGAAAAAAACGACAGTGAATTTTTATTGTATTGATCGGAGTCCTTTGCATCTTGGAGATTCATCGTTGTAATTTCGGCCTTTCATTAATAGCCGAATTCATTATAATTACTGTGCATATAGCCTCCGTGAGGCAATTTATTTGGTCAATTATTATTATTTTTTTAATTCTTGTGAAAACTTAAGCATGCCAAGAAGGAGTGGTGTATTTCAAGGGGCTGACAACTGGGGGCGGGAGAGACCATTAAATAGGTCCCGATCAAATCCCAGTCAAGAGAAACTTCTGGAAGCAACTCAAACATCCAGCTTTGATACCGCTTCTCATTTAAAGAGTGTAAGTACCTTTAATTTTTGTCAGCCACCCTCCTTGTTAAATATTGCAAGCATAGTTGTTTGTATATATGATTATATAATTTAAAGAATAATAATGTGTACACTACAGTATTAAGTATCATAGCATCTCTGGCAACTGAAGTCAATGACACCAAGAACCACGCCGTCGCATTCACGTGCAGATTAATCGCCGCAAATTGGTTGGTTACGGAAGCCAAGAACGGCCGCGGTCGCAATTATTCTTAATACCGTTACCTCGAGATCCCGAGTTAATTATTCCGTTATACTGAGAAAAAAAGGTTGTATATAATTGTATTATATTATATTATTATATTAACGTAGAGTATTTATACGAGTGCAACTGGTTTCAAATGAACACTGGAAGAGCTCAATAAACACTCTAGACGTTAATTTAATACTGGGATTTTTGCATAGAATCATTTTAAAAGTAATAACTCTGAGTAAAATCTGAGGGATATATGAAGAATAAACACAAAGAGAGATACGCAGCATTTTGATTAGAAGAGGTTAGCATGAGCATTGATTTTAAAACGAGAGCTATAATACAGCATAAACATAAGGGCGTGCATGACTGTCCTCGGCGTCTGTATAAAGCTTTCGAAAATCACACAGTCCTAATTGTTTCTGCAGCCCTTTCTGCTCAAGCCATGAAGTTCAGCATGCTGTTCGCCATCCTGCTCCTTACCTGCCTGTACCTCACCTTGGCACAAGGTAGGTTATTTGCACATAAGCAGTGTACATATGCTATGTGTAGATCCAGAATTTCCCCGTGGGATCAATGAAGTTCGTCCTAAACGTATGTACTGCATAGCATGATATAGTATATTGATGCTGTTATGTTGTATACTAACCTTTTGCTGACCGTGTAATCCTCAGACTGTTTTCCATAAGGTATTCAGCCTGTAAAGAATATATCTAGTAAAATGGTTATTGGCTGAGTTTAAGTTATCTGCCCAAAAAGATCTTGCTGATCTTAAATGACACAAAGAGAGATATGCGGACATTGTCAAGAAACGTTTGTATTGACCATAAACTCAAAAAATATGCCAGCGGTACGGCACATACAGACATATTTTACTCATTTTTTTTCCAAACATGCAATATGTATTTGGATCACATGTTGATGATTATGATAGACCAGCTTAGCATAAAAAACTAGGAGCAGCTGATGGGATGGTAGCTGGAAAGTTCCCCAGCGACACGCAGCCTACACTGGGGATGCGGTTTTCATCCCCGCTGTGCCGCAGTAACTGTCTGCGCAAGAAAAAAGGGAGAAAATGGCGGTTAGCTCTGATCTGTCAGGTCAGTGTCACGTCTGGGTTCCCATCAGTCTCACCGCGGGGGGGAGGCTGGGCCATGCAGAGGTGGGAAGAGTTCAGTCTTCCAAACCTCAGGAGTTGCTCAATATATCAGAGAGTGTGAGAAAAGCAGGTAACCGTGGAGTGCTGAGGTGGCAGAGGAAGCCAGCTGGCATGGCATTGTTTTATGGGGGAGGCTTACCTGTGATTAATTGGCCATTCCAGGCTGGGAGCGAAAAAGGCTCATGTGTAAAACAAACTGTTGTTTAATAATTTAACAGGCATTTCTGCGCATTGCGACTAACGAGTGGACTATTCTGTATGTGATAAACACATTGATACCATCACAGCTTTCTGACTAGTTTAGAGAATGTTACTGCACTGTATACTGTATCAGGGCCCCACTCCTTAGCAGCTGCCTGCACAGTCAAATGTTTACATGCTTCTGAAGTGGATTTCAATCATGCTGCTGGGTTCCTTTCAAACTGAGGGAGCTACATGTTCCAGCCTTGAAACGACTGCTTTCAAAACTCGGTACATTTTAATATGAGGCAGGTTACTGTTCAGCGGATAACGACCTTTTTCCCTTGGCTGAACACCTTCATGTCTTCTTCTCTTTGTCCGCACGACCCTGAGTATTTATTTTTAAACCTATGTGGCCCAAATGCTCATTTTACTGTCAATAAAAAGTCTTATAGGCCAATCAACACCAGGCAAAAAGTGATTCACCACTATACAGTAAAACTCTATCTAAATAAACAAAGCAGATGTGATTCTCTCTCTGGTTGAGTGTTGCTGCCCCCTTATAGGAGATGGAATTCTGTTATAAAGGCCTGAAAATGTGTTGCACTCTTCCTTCTTGAACATGCAAGATTATGCTGTTCAACAAAAACTTAATTATAAATCTCAGCAAACAGGAGTAAAAATGAATTTTACAAATATCTGTGTTGGGTAATCTGGCATCTCACCCAGCCTTCAGACCTCTGCTGCCTTTTATTGGCTACAGGACCAGCTGTGAGCTAGATGGTTGCTGTACCCCCTGCTGATATTTAGTAACTTGTTGACTTGCAGGTTCATACGAGAACTGCTGCCTCAGGTATGTGACAGGTGTCAAGAAATCGACTAGGAAACAGGTGGTGAGCTACAGATGGCAGGAAACTGATGGTGGCTGCAACATCCCAGCTATCGTGTGAGTACTGGGCCAGTGGGGGCAGCGTTAATCCTACTTGCCATGGAAAATATAAATAAAAGTTCATCAATACCAAAACGGAGTAATGTTACTAATTATTACAGCCATATTTATGGCTCTGTCCCAAGTATAATAACATGGAAAATGGGAGAGAACTAGAATTCTCCTGGAATACTGCTTTACAAGTCCCAAGGTGTAATTAGTAAGCGGCTGCTTGTTAACAGGGTGTCTTTAGATTGTATGTAACTGCATAACATTTACAGCAATCTATGAATAATCAGTTGTACTGTAAATTTGTCCTACAGGTTCCAATTGAAGAAAGGGAAACGGTTTTGTGCTAATCCCAGAGAGAACTGGGTGAAAGCACTGATGCAGACTATCGACAAAACACGGGAGATGAGAAAAGCTCAATACTGATATACTGTAACTGCCATTATAGCGCCTTCTGCTTTGTAAGAGCTGAAAACCAACCCGTCATGTATGTAACCTGGCAGCCTTATATATTAGCTTGTTTCGGCATTCCTTGGAGGACCTAGTCCCCATTAGGTCCTCATTTTCAGGAAGTGATATACAAGGTAATTTTCTCCAAGGTTACAAAAAGCTTGTGCCTCTAACCATTCTGATCATAGCTAGTTTGGTTCGATAGCGGGACTTTTTTCGTTACACTCTGCTCTAAGAGCACCTCTTCTTAGCTGGAAAAACAGCACGTCATCCTTTTTTGTACCATACTAGCATGGAGAGATGCATGTGGAGAAGTCAGTAAAACCACTCATACTACTCAGTTTGTATCATGTATAAGTATCAGCAGAGTCTACTGGCTAGTAATAGTTCCTCCATCTGAAAAACGTCTCAGAGCAGAGGATTTAGCAAACAGGCACAAATGGCACTGTGAGCAGTGGTTAAATGCTTTCGTAGATAAAGCATGTTAGGTTGTTAGGAAACCACAGTAAAATTCAGTTAAGAATGACACACACTACTCTGCAAAGGTTTTAGGTTGTCAAAAAAATATTGAAAGCTATTTATCTATATGCTTTATGTGCTTACTGAAAAATACAAGAATTTCTTCTGTTTGCTAAAAAAGTTACCGGTATCATGCTGACGGCTAGAAGAACACGGCTTCAGTTCCAGAACCTGTCCGCTGGGGAGCTGCAGCCATTCCATGTTGTTAAATTTCACCACCAGCTCCCTTAATTAATTAGCTTAAATGGTTAAATGAGGAGGTATTGATTAGCCGAACATGGTATGCTAACAAATAGACGGTTTACTGGAGGGTGATCACAAATACTGAGGAGACATTAGGAGAGTTTCTGAAATGGCTACACTAACACACTGTAACAGACTTAGTATCATAGTTTTACACCAACATGACCAACATTTAATCAATTTATTTGACCGCATAAGACTTTTGCGCAGCACTGTACGTGTCCTTCATAAGTTACCTAATGAGCTTGTATAAATTAATATACCATAAAGCAGTTTAAAACATTGCTTCGTAGTTGTATGAATGTCCCCCCTGGCCTGGTTAAATCACATTGTTTTTCTCATCATGTCCGTCGTTTAAATTACGCGCCGCGCGGCGGACGGAGGGCTGCCCACATCTGCCTTCTTACAGATCCAGCAATGGAAGCAAAAAGAACAGGTTTCTCCTAGAACTGACTGGCTTTATCTTAGCTGCTCACTTGAAATATGTTAATAATCTTTAACAAAATCAATTTATTTTAATCAAATGTGAACATTTTCAGCTTTTCATGAATCTACCAAGTTTCATGTAAAGAACTGTCAGAAAACCCCAAAGAGATTCGCGTATCGTTTACTTTGTGGTTTCCTGGAGTTTATAACCCATTTACTGTTATGCATAAATCAAATATGTACCACTGTGTTTCTGTAAGCGAAGCTGTAACATTGAAAAAGACTGGAATGTGATGGTTTTAGAGAGCAGGCTCTATAGTTTCTGCATATATATACACATACTTCTTGATCAATGTGGTATCAGAGAGAATGACGGACAGAGATGAAAGAGCCTTAATGAGGCTCAGGTGGTCTCGTCTGTGAATGGACTTGCTGCGATTGCTGGTTCTGAGCCAGTGCTCTGGATTATCTATCTGTCCCTTTTTTTGCATTCTTTATGTATGCCTTGAATGTTTAAGCAACTGTTGTCCTATATGCATAATAAAACTGATTTTTCCTTTTTGCATATACTTCGCTGACTCCAGGTACACTGTATTTAAAGTGATTTTATAAACAGGAAAGACATAAACTATTTATGTGGCTACACATCACTTTGACTGTTACAGGCTTTAAGGAAAGGCAGGTTCACGCTTGTTTTCTCCCGGCCTCTGCTTAGGCTGATGGGGGGGGGGGGGCTTTCCTGATGCACTCTTATGAATATACTTCTGCTTCATTGAAAACTTACGATAAGCTGGAAATGAGTCGTTACTTGTTCTAAGTTCATAAAGATCCCTTAAAAAAACACCTGTTACCCCTGGGACCTTGTCAAGGATATTGTGAAACAAGCCTGTGTGAAAGTGCTTTGACAGACAGACACACACCCCCAGACATGTACATTCATACACATACAACCTTTCAAAGCCAGACTTTGCATCAGCATAACCCACATACAGGCACTTATCAAGGAGCAGTTTATGCAACTTGACAAGTGTCCATAAGATTTGTTTGCTCAAAATCTAAAAAGAAGAACTCAAATGACATCCTCAGAGACGGTGTCTTAAAATAATTAATTCAATGACGGTGTAAGATACTGTGCGATTATATGCCATCTAGGAAACTGATGACTGTCAAAATAATATAAAGAATATATAGAATAACATATTAACTACCGAAATGGCACCTCAGGCCAGCAAATCAGTTATTCAGTCAAAGTCAAAACATTTCCTTTGGGCAGTTAAAATTAGTCATGCAGTACAAAGGATCATGTTCCCGGATTTCTGTTAAGCGCCTTGTCATTTAGACAGCGAGTGGCTTCCCGAATGAACTCTCCTTCTAGCCGAACTTGAAAATACATGTGACACTCGGCATAGCAGGAAAACAAGGATCAGCTTTTAACAGCTTTTTACACAACAAATGTTTTAGTTTTTATCGACGAAATGAAAGAGATAATGAAAATGTCAGAATAAACGTTACCACTCACACATATCCTCCTAAATAACGATACATGATACTTCAGGATTAGCCTGCTCACACTCAGGCATGTATATTCATTTAACTGACAATGAAAAGTCATGTAATTACTATAGTCATTACAGAGTTTTCAATATTGATGTAATTAGGAATGGTGTTGTGAATGACCTGGAGAACGCCCTTCGAACTGAAGAAGATTTTAAGGATCACACTGTAAACAAACGTTTATCTGTGTAATCCTGACATACAGGGGCATCTAAAATAGGGGGGCCACCCCCTCAATATATATATATATATATATATCCATCCATTTTCTGCAACCGCTTATCCTATTCAGGGTCATGGGGGGTCCGAAGCCTATCCCAAAAGCTATGAGCGCAAGACATTGAACAACCCAAGATGGGGCACTAACCCATCGCAGGACACACGCACACACCATTCACGCATACCTATGGGCAACTTGGCAGCTCCAGTTAACCTCAGCATATTTTTGGACTGGGGGGGTCTAACCGGAGTCCTCTGACACGGGGAGAACATGCAAACTCCACACACATGGAACCCTGGTGGAGACTCGAACCCTGGTCCCAGAGGTGTGTGCCATCATGCCACCTCTCTCTCTCTCTCTCTCTCTCTCTCTCTCTCTCTCTCTCTCTCTCTCTATATATATATATATATATATATATATA
>JAAGVU020000032.1:1492449-1503430 GCA_011763525.2 Mormyrus iriodes
TGTCCCTATCTGGAAAGGGAAGGGTGACCGCCTGGATTGTGGCAATTATAGGGGGATAACACTGCTCTCAGTGCCGGGTAACATCCTTGCAAAGGTCATCCTTAACAGGATCCGTGACCACTTGCTCGCCTCCCAGCGCCTCCCAGAATGGTACAGTGTCCACATTACTGCCGACGCTGCACCCATCCATCTGTCGATCTCTCGCTCCCTTCTTCCCTCACTCATAAGCAAGACCCCAAGATACTTAAACTCCTCCGCTTGAGGCAGTAACTCATCCCCCACCAGGAGAGAGCAATCCACCCTTTTATGCTCAAGAACCATGGCCTCAGACTTGGAGGTGCTGGTCCTCATCCCAGCCGCCTCACACTCAGCTGCAATGCTGCAGGTCGCAGCCCAATGATGCCAACAGGAGAACATCATCAGCAAAGACGCGATCCTGAGCTCACTGAACTGGACCCCTTCCACCCCTTGGCTATGCCTAGAAATTCTGTCCATAACTTTTAGAATCGGTGACAAAGGGCAGAGTTATTGGAGTCCAGCATGAAACGGGATCGAGTCTGACTTACCACAGGCGATGCAAACCAAGCTCTCGCTTCTTTTATATTATACACTATTAGTAGCATCGCATATGGCGATGTATTGATGCATTCCCGGTAATTCAGAACTTGAAAATTTCCTGCCTGCTGAATAGTACTACAAAACAGCTGAACGGAATGGATTCGTAATGCAGATTTATGTACGCGAATGCTAATTGCGCTAGCGTTTGCTAACATAACATAGAAAATTAGGGAATTAATACCCTGCAATGCCTTTACCGAGCCGGCCCTCTCGAACCGCAAAACCGAAGCGAGCTGGAACTGCGCGGTAACTAGTCTCTCTTCACGGTACAGCTCTCGTATGGCTTTGTTCCTGTATGCCAGTGGAAAAGTACAGCAATATCACAGAGCTGAGGGCAGCATGTTGGTTCAGTGGGCTTGACTCCCCTGTGTGTTTGCAGTAGACCAACATCCCCTTGAGGGTGTCTCCAACCTTGTGCCCTCACTTCCTGTGAGGCTCGAGAAGAAGTTGTTGGAAGATGACTGGAGAGATAGTATGATACAATATGTCATTCTGATTACATTATAAGCTAAAAAGTGTTTCTCCCCCCAGTCCTCGGAGACCTGCAGACAGTCCATGTTTTTGCTACCTAGTAGGAGCTGGGAGGGAGAAAAAATGTGGACTGGTGGGGCGTCCCACAGGACCAGGTTGAAAAACACTGAGCTAGAAGATATATGCCAACCCTGGCAAATAATAAAGGAAAGTTAAGAATCCACGTACACCGTCACATACGTGTTTTCCCAGACATCTGAGTATTTCAGAAAAGCAGAGCTTCTAGCTCTTTGGTGTAGAATGTGTCTAACCTGGCAGGAAACGTGCAGTCACCCCATGACACCAGCACTAGGCCCACCACTCCATGCCTGCACTGGATACTCGGAAGATTCATTTACAAAGAAATTCGGCTGGTTGCACTGTCGCACTACACATCCTGGCTTATAAGATAAGCCACCACAAGACAAGGTGACACTTTTTGTCTTCAGAGGGAAATCCTTATACATGTGAGGTACATAAAGTGCACAGATACAAACAAATAGTGGAAAACAAAGACAAAGTGAACAGACCGTACTTATGATAAGGATTGTAAGACAGCAACAACTGCCCCATGTTTCAGCTTTATCTGGGATGATACATATCATTCACTTCCTTTAAGCGTAGGCCAACGCACGACTGACGAGCAACACATTTTTCTAAATGCTTACTTACGCCTGCAGACAATTGAATCATTCGGCTCCAGATTAGGAATTTTGAAAGGGCTTACAATGATCACAGCTCTCTAAGAGTTGTGGAAACACATAAATTAAACAAAGATGGGTTTATAATATCTCCTCTGCATATACCAATTTCAGAAGAATATCTCTCATTAGTTTTGAGAGTATGGCTCATGGAAGCAACCGGATGGTTTTAGTCAACACACTCATTATAGCATCTGTCAACAATTAGGATTTCAACATATAAAACAACACTGACAGAATATGCTAAATCTTATCTCTGCTCTTAAGAATTCTGGAATTAAAGAAATAAAAAAAAGTGGTCAAGAGTATATAATCGGTGGGAATAACTGGCTGTGCATCTTAGCTATG
Source organism: Mormyrus iriodes (assembly GCA_011763525.2). Taxonomy (NCBI): domain Eukaryota; kingdom Metazoa; phylum Chordata; class Actinopteri; order Osteoglossiformes; family Mormyridae; genus Mormyrus; species Mormyrus iriodes. The sequence goes on from JAAGVU020000032.1 coordinate 1,494,627, forward strand.
GAAAGTTACTGAAGATTCTTAAAGCTGTCAATGTGTCATCATAGGTCATCATGTGTCGTCCTGCCCTTTACTAAGGAGATATAAGTGTATTTTACTAAAATGATCAAGAGATTCTGTTATTTGAAAGAAATTTAATAGCCAGGTATGGTGCCTGTCCCAGGAGACTTAATCATATGTTTTCAATTTTTCACAGATACTTTGGTACCGCTTAGCTTAGCAATGCAGTGCCATGTTTCACTTGGTTTGCCAGTCCCAGTTTAAATGAGATGTTATTGAAAATAATGTCAATGTTATTCAGATGGAATTTGTAACATCAGGACACTTTATTACTTTTTACAGCCAAAGTGGTGTTCCCTTAATTTTTTTTTCCTTTATCCAAGTTTTTTTGATTGTCCACAGTACACATTTACATAATTGAAAAAATGATATAATTTGTTTCCACTATCAAGTTGAAAACTGTTTTCTCAGACTTGCATGTGGTTGCATGACAAAAGCCCATAATATTTTACCATATGAGGATATATATACTCACTGGCTAACTTTTGTATGCCTAGCTAGTACTGGGGAAGATCAACTTTTCCTTGAGAACTGCTTCTAGGTTGGACAGGCCAGGTTGTGTGTTCAGAGGGGCCTGTCTGCATACCATCATCGGTGCACTTCCTGTCAGCTTTAATGAGTCTGGCCATTCTTCTCTGCCCTCTACCATTAACACGGTGTTTCTGCCCACAGAAATGCTACTGATTGGATGCTTGTTTATTGCACCATTCTCTGTAAACCTGAGAGCCAGTCTTATACCATTCACGCGTCTTAGTTGATCACGAGTGAAGAGTAATTAACCAGTTAACAATTAATTGGTGTGGAATGGGTTGGCCCCTGACACAGTCCCACCTTGGGACATCCCCAACCTCCCCCTATCTTACAGAAGGGTGTACTCTGGTTATTGATCTTTGACTAGTGTGGTGTGGTTTCCTTGTGAGACAATTATAGGATTTTAATGGAAAAAATTAATGGCACACATGCTCTTTCTCTGTTAACCTAGTGGGAATCGGTATCATAAAACTGTCAAGTTTTGAATACATGGGGTCCAAGGCAGGAGTCGGGGAAACGAAATGGGGGGGCAGGACTGAAGAGGGGGCCAACAAGAGGCAGCAACAGTGATCCACACGAGGACTGAAATGAGAAGTAAGAAAATAAGTAACAGGTGTGGCTTGTTAGACCCATAATAGGGAGAGAGCGAGAGGGGCAGAAAGGCAGGGCATGACTGTACCCCCCCCTTCACGTAACCTCCAGGCATGGAGGACAGACCGGGCCGCCAATGGACAGGGCACCGGATGGGGTACTGAACAGAGAACACCACAGAACACAGTATGGCTATACATTGTTCACATTCATATTATTCACATTAGACAAAACCACATAAATCTGGACCAGAACAGGTCACCACTAGGGAAACTGGAAGTACTGGAGCCAGACCAGGGACAACCAGGAGGACAGCTCGCATGACAGACACCAGGACAGGACTGACAAGTAAAGGGCCAACACGGTCAGCAGGAGACAAGCAGGAGCCACAGGAGACATGGATTAGGCAAAGGAAGGGCAGGACTGAACATGGGAACTTAAAGGGCAAAGCCATGGGGAATGCGGCTCAGCCAAGGGGTCCTATGGACCCCAGGAAACCGGGTGTTGACACCAGGAGATAGGTCCTCCTGGGCCTCGGTGGGTACTTGGGACTGGGGAGTGGTGAGGGAACTGCTGAGGGGACAACAGGGCTGGGCCTCGCTTGGATCTCTCTTCTCCAGGCCAGTGGTGGCTCAGGGATCAGGCATCGGAGCAGGCGGTGACCGGCGGGGGACGAGACAGACACCCGGGCACCAACTGGAGACGAAGTGGACGCCAGACCACAGGCATTGGTGGACCCTTGGGAGCCAATGAGGCGGGTGCTGGCTGGATATCAAACACAGATGGGATATCCAGAGGTGATGATGAGGAAGGAATCTAGGAGACCTCAGGAGGCAAGGTCGGCACCAGCGAGGGAGCAGGAGATGAGGCAGGTGCCAGCAAGGGACCTGGCAGAGCTGGGCCCTCCCAGGATGAGCAGGATTGGAGTGACGAGGATGGGCTCTGGGAGCATCATCATGGTGGAAGCAGGTTTCTCTGGTACAATGGGGCTCTCTCCGGGGCTGAGCACGGCTCTGGCGAGTTCGGGGAACACAGAAGATCCATAAGGAGTTAGAGGCTCTACAGTAGACTCACCTGGGTCAGGTTCTAGCAGCTCAGGACGAGAGGTGGCAGCTTCTCTGGTGCTAGACTCTTGGCCGGGTGCTGCAGGCACCGGGCTAACTGAGGAGGCAGCCATAGGAGCAGCCGGCCCTCTCTGCTTCCTCTGGTGATGGAGCCTGCTGGGAGCTATGGTGAGCTGCGCGAAGCCAGTGGGTGACCCCGCATCAGGCTGTGGGTAGGCAGCTGGTGCTTTGGTGGCCTGGGTTGAGACTGGCTGAGATGGCATGGAGAGTAGAGCCATGGAAGACTCCAGCAGGGGTGACTTCCTCCCCAGGCTCCGGCATCTGCACTGAACCCGGGTCGCCAGGCACCCTAGACAGGGTTGGGGCTCTTATCGGGGACGCCTCCGCTGAGTCCAAGTCCAGGGGAAACCGCTCGGACAAAAGATCCCCCAGCTCCTGCGGTTCCTGGATCCGGAAGCGCCACCAGTATGCCTTGGAACCGGCCTGGATACCGAGCAGAGTGTGACGGTCCAGGTCTTCCTCCACCTCACTGTCACTTGACGAACTGGGGTACAGGTCGAAGACCAAACGGTTCCTCGAGCAGGCATTGGTAGTGGCTCTGGAGGGCAAGTCAGTCAGGAGCAGGGGACGGTATGCTCACACTTATGTGGAACACAAGAGGCTCCAAGGAGTTGCCATTAGGCAGCTTGTGTAGTCTTCTCATTCTGTCACGTTCTGAACACACGGGGACCAAGGCAGGAGTCAGGGAAAGGAAAAGGGGCCTTCTGCAAAAGGTCACAGGAACAGGGCAAAAGAAAGCCGACCACGATGGCAGACTAACACGGGGAAAAAAACAGGAACACATGCAAGGAATGACTTCTGTGGCAGGACTGGGGAGCACTCTTATACAGGACTGATGAGGGAGCAGAGGAGAGGCAGCTGGAATGATCCACACGAAGGCTGAAACAAGAGGGAAGACAAAACAAGCAACAAGCGTGGCTCGTTACGGCCACGCTAGGGGGAGACCGAGAGGGGCAAGGAGGCAGGGCGTGACAAAAAACAGGTTTCCTGTATATCGATTCAAATAGTTTCCCTTTGCATGGGCGCATACAATTTTATTTATTTTGTCATTTAACTGCCACAATTTTACATAAACATCAATAGAAATATGCCTTGTAGTATTGTTATAAAACTGTATGGCTGTGTTGTGTCCAGTGCATCTATTGTAAAGTTCATATGATACCTTAAATACAGCCATCCGCCATGACAGGTAAGTCCACAATGAACTCTTTTCCACTCTTAAGGGAAAGTCATTGCAAGGAAGCAGATCCCTTCAAACATGGAAAGCAAAGTTTACTTTGATGCCATGGATCAAACTACCGATTTTAACAGAGCTTGAAATGAGGACAAAGACGGTTTAGAAAATGAAGGCGTCTTTCTTGAGGGTATGACTTACGCGTGAGACAATTTCAGGCAAGATTGGAAAAAAAACGAACCGTGAAAATAGTGCAGAAAGAAATGCACGCTAAGTGAAAGCGACACGAGGTATTTCATCATCGCAACAGGCCGCTATATAGAGGACATATGGCAGGACAACTGCTGAAATGAAAGGTTACCATATGGAGCGGCTGAGGAAGAGGGACATAAATATGAATTGCAATTGTATCCAGATTAATGGCAATCCATCTCAATTAGATTTAATAAAAACCCTCAAAATTTCCCCTTAGAACAGATATCAGACAGAAATGCATGAAACCAAGCAGACTTTCTCTGGTTGAGAAGAAATTCAGGAATTTCTATTTGAGGCTCAATAAAGAAGAGTTTTAAAGACCAAGAACATACAAAAAGGGAGACGCACTGGATGCAAATGAGGGCTCTTAGTACAGTAACAAACTCGTCAACACAGAACCGTTCAAAACGCATCAAATTAATAACAGAGGGTGCAGCGGGCTCACTAGACATTGCTTGCTGTACTGTCACTTTAAGAATTTTGTGGCGTTCATCAGATGCTCTTCAAAGCTTCTGTGATGAGGTCGGCTTCACCCTGCTGACTTCAGAAGGGAAGGGAAGTTAAACAAAGTCACCAAAAATATTCAGTATGATGACAAAGGTCGCTGTCTTTAATTCTGTTATTGTAGACCTAGGGATTATTAAAAATATGGGTTCAGGTAAAGGTGTATAGACTGGATTACTGGAAGAACATTAAAATTAAAGGATGGAGCCTTAATTTTTTTTCACTGAAACAGCACCAAGCTTGAAAAAAATTCCTCAGTGAATGAATTCCAGCTAGGCTTAACTGAACCAATTACCTTATTTGCAATTTAAAAATATCAGATGAATGGATTTTCAAACAGATAAAGACTGAGTTATGTTCAGAAAAAAAGAGTTTCAATAGTCACATCCGCGGTCCGTCTGTTCCTGATGGGTTACGATTTCACTTGAATTTTTGTTGTATCTTTTGGTTTTCATTATATTTCATTTATCATGTATTTAGTGCTTTTGCACTCTCTTTATTTCATCTGATACATTTGGTTTTATTAATAAACCTCAGGCCTGTCCCTGGCAGAACTCCACCTTGTTATCGGTCACCATATACATTTTGTGAAATGTACAGCAGCTGTTTTCAAAATTTCATTATTTTTTCATTCTTTAGCATTCACAATGTGTGGCATAATCTTGTGAATTGTTTTAAAATGAATTTAAATGTTGTTTCAAAGGTGACAACTGTAATTAATAGCAGTACTTTACACTGAGCAAACTGTTTACTGTTTCACTGCTGCAGTTGCGCTTACAAATGCTTTCCAACATGATTTGTATACTTTCCAAGTAAGAAACATGCCACCACACCGGGCCGGCGATATATATGTCTCCTGGAGGGCAGCAAAGGGCAGCCACCCATTGCAGCACCCATGAAGCTAGGGGTTAAGGGCCTTGCTCAAGGGCCCAACAATGACTCTGCAAGCCATGGGATTTGATCCCACAACGTTCTATACATGAGCACAGATCTCTAACTCACTCAGCATGTATTTCATGTTTTCCAGAAAATCTATCAGAAATCCAACACAGTGCAATGTTCCAGTTGGAGGAAACCCCACAATGACACGGGGATAACACGTAAACAACACCCACAGAGCCATGGCAGAGACCCGAGCACTGGTCCCTGGGGTGTGAGGCCACTGTGCAGTGTGTTATAGAACCACATTTGTTTGTTATTGACAAAACTCACTTCCTCTATGAACACAAAGGGAAGCCAAGAATCAGATCAAATTTCACACCCAGGCCGGCAGAAAATCTTGATAAAATGTTAGTATTAAGGGAAATCTGTGATTGTTCAGTCTTATATTGTGTTACAGGTTTGTTTCTTTTCTAGAAAGCAATAAGAAGGAGAAACGCTGTTTGAACCTGTGCGAACCGGTCTGGCTGGGCTGTTGGGCACACTGATGTTTTGTTGTACCCACATACTCAGCTAGGTGAGCGGTACTATGGCAAGCTTGCCTGCAGGTATTAAGTCCGAGCGGGAGCCAATGGTGCAGTTAGACTATGCGATACAGGAGAAAATCAAACTGTTGCACTTACCTATATTGTTGTAATCTGAGCAGGACCAGGTAAGGACTCTTTGGCCTATGATGGTGACTTTGGGTACACAGTCTTGATTTCACATGATATCCCGTTAGTCGATGACGTTGCTGTTAAAAAGCGATTCAAACGTGTTCCACCTTTAGAGTATGGTGCTGTTAAGACCCACATATACCAGTTGTTAGAGTCATGGGTGATTACGGAGAATAGTAGCCCCGATGCCTCTCCCCTCGTCTTGGTGAAGAAGGATGGGAGCCTGCAAATGTGTGTTTTATTACATTAAATAGTAAGACTAGCAAAGATGTTTTTCTCTTACCTTGTACAGAAGAGACCTTGGATACTTTTTTGGGGCACACTGATTCACCACCATGGATCTGGCTAGTGGCTACAATCAAGTGCAAATCACTGAAAAAGATTAATTGAACCCTGCATTTTGCATTTTGGATTGTTTGAATGGAACGGAATGCCTTTTGGATTGTGCAATACACCAAATCCTTTCCAGCATCTCATGGAATGCATGTTTGGCACCCAACACATTAGTTCCTTTTTATTGCAAATGGATGTTTTCTTCCAGTGTGGCCAAGCGCCCGAGCAGGCTGGCGATGGCGCTAACACGTTTGAAACAAAGGTCGAAGGCAAAGTTGGAGAAGTGTTCCTTTCCTAAACCAGAGGTGGCTTGCCAGGCTTACGTTATTTCTAGCCAGGGGGGTAGCAACTGATCCATGTCAGACTGAAGCTGTTGTCAACTGGAAACCCCTCACATACATCAGAGCTGCAGTCATTTTTGGGATTTGCTAGGTATTTGCTGCAGTGCTTTGCTGAGGGTTTTTGCAAGATTGATGGCACCATTACATCATCTGGTAGCTAGGTTAACAGGCACAAGGCCTCCCAAGCCTACTGGCAAGTCCTTGATGGGCTATTGGTTGGAGAATTGCCCTACTGCTTTTGAAGAACTGAAGCAACGACTGGTAAGTGTGCCTGTAATGTCATATGTAAACTTTTCACTTCCCTTTATTTTGGAGAGTGATGCCAGCTATAGTAGCTCAGGTGCCATTTATCACAAGAACAAGATGAGGAAAGTCAACGCAGCTACATGAGGTGGGTTGGAGGTACCTGCATATCTAATTTTTCATTTTGTCCAGACGTTACACCGAGGTATACAGTATGGTGGCATTTTGAAATTTTGGTGATAAAATTCACCAAGCAGCAGGGTCCTGGGCAATAACATGTTGTGGATCCTATAAACTGAAGGCTGCCTCCCATTTTTCAGACACAATTGATGCCACCATTGTCTAACAAATAATTAACGAAGGGACTTATTTATCCTCCATTGGTCTGGCGTGGGGGTGCAGTTTCGTATGAAATCATGTGTGAAGTTTAACCTAGATGCTTTTTGCATCTCCCATGATTATTTCTTGTAAATGTCCCAGTTCCTGTTCTGTGGTGAAAAAAACCCAGTTATACTTATAATCTTAACTTATAATCAGGAACTAGGTCCCTGAATTTCGATGGGAAAGCATCTTAAGATGAGTCATGCCTGGTTTTCATGCTTGCTGACAGAGGAGCGCCACAGGCAGCGACTGGACTCTCATAACTGAGATTACCGTATACTGTTCGGGAACCCCTTTGATACACACTACAGTACAAAAACCAGTATAGCAGTACAGAGGAAAACTGGATTGTAGGACACATTCTGCCTGGCCTGACACACCTGCAGGAGTGTGCTATATTAGTTGACAGATCAGAGAGCATAGCCATAGTGAAACATACCATCGTACTTAAGAAAAGTTCATCTCAAGGAAACGTTATTGAGTAACAGAACACCATGATGCTATTAAGCAGAGAATGAAGAAGTTCCTTTATCCTCACCACAAGGACAGAATGGTTTTGATTAAAGTATTCTGCCATATCTCTCCTCTCTTTTTTGTGCTTAAATCAGTCAGCAAACTTAGCCAATGCCTGTTTTATGCCTTAATGTTCGTTTGATACATAGTATCCTTCCATGTGATGATTCTTTGTCAGATTTTAAATGCATCCCAGTTTTATTTGTTAACATTTCACATTAAATTATGGGACGAACTCCAGGCTCTCTGAACAGTTCTTATTTAACAGCAAGCTGAGGAACCTTATCTGCCTTTCCTGTGGAGCCATGCAAGTCATTCTCATTTCAGCACTTCCTGTCACAAAGGACTAAAAGGAAATAGTTTGGATTCTGGCTCTTTGGATCTTTGGATTAATTGTTATCATTTTGAAATCATTTTGCATAGCATGAAAGTGTTCACTTAATATTCATTAACGGCCAAAGACAATATTTTGAGAAGAAATTATTAGTTTCAATTATTTTCAATTGAATAAATGTGAAATTCAAATTTTAAAATATAAAAGTAAAACATGGAAGAAAATGGAAGTTAGCTGCTATACAGACGTGTTTTCAAGTACACTTTTTACTGCAGTACGTGAAAATCTCAGCACATATGGTGCCAACAATCATACCATGTTCAGAGTCTCCCAGACCCTGCATCCTATCCCTTCTAACGCTTAGCTGAGCAATAAGTGAACCTCCTGACCCTGTCTGTCTGCTGTATGTATTAAGTTGCAGCCACATGATTTAATGTTTGGAAGAACATGCTGTTTGCATTAGCAAGCAGGTGTGCCTAATAACCTGGCCCCTGGCTGTAAATCATATTGCTATGAGATTTCAGGTCTGAAACCTTTTGATATAAATATTATATCACCTTCTTGGTGAATCCTGGGAAATTATTTCTTTTGCGTGCATGTGTAAAAAAATGTTTCACAGTAATTCAATTCCAATTGTGATTACCTTATTACCTTTATTATTACCGTAAATAATTTTAAAAAGCACATGATGATACGTGTTGCGATTTTCACGGCAGTTGCCAAAAATCAGGTTAACAAATGAAATTCAAAAAATGCATTTATTTTACTTACCACAAAAGTTCACCTTTATTTGGGTTGAATCAATATTTTGCTATTTACCAGTTTTAC
>JAAGVU020000032.1:1522511-1532850 GCA_011763525.2 Mormyrus iriodes
TGTCAATATCGTTAATGTAAATTAGGAATAATAGTGGTCCTAAAATTGAACCCTGTGGTACCCCACTATGAACGCAGACCGACTGTGACATTGTGCCTCTAATAACTACCCGCTGCTTCTTGCTTGTTAACCAGTTTTCAATCCAAGCTGCTACAGTGCTTAAAATCCCTGCTGCTCTGAGCTTAAGCAGGAGCCGTTTGTGGGGAACAACACTGAAGGTGTTCTGGAAATCTAAGTTCACATCGTAGGTCTTTTTATGAACAATTTCCCTTGATGCTTCCTCAAAGAACTCACATAGATTTGTTAAACATTATATTCCATTGTATTGCTTTATGCTTTGGAAAAAATCCCCTGAAAAAGTTATTGAAAGCTGATAAGAAGGAATTAAATCAGAATGTCATGTCTGCTCATTTCTTCCTGCCGTCGTCACCATGCGAGTCTAACCGGGGCTGTTGCTGGAATTCAATTTACGCCCTGGTACCTTTTTGGCTGGCAGGAATGCTTAGGTCCGGCAATGTAAAGTGATACGCATTAGACACATAGCAGCTGTGATACGGTGTGACCCAAATACTGTAAGTAACACATTCCAGGTTGCTAAGAGACTGGAGAACTTCAGGAATTCCTGCAGTATATCATGGCAACACGCTGCCTGAAGACCAGAAGATTCATTCCAGATTTATGACAGCTTGGCATCTTTATTCATAAAAGAATTTATGTGTATATGCTGAATATTCTTTGATATAATAAATTTGATATGAACATTGATGGGCAGTTAAAGCCTATGTATATATATTATTACCAAAACCAGGTAAAAAATGATAATTTACTTTGAATCAATACAGACTGGTGTAGTAACTCTGAGTTAATAGACGAAAATTGTCAGGGAAAATTAGCAGGCAGCTTTGTGTGTCTAGAAAGTCTGCATACGATATATATGCATCTAAGTTTGTATATGCTGTACCTTTTCATATTTGTGTTTTAATGTACCTTTTTATTACTTAAATTAGTTACAATTTCCTTGTGCTATAAAAAGTACAAGTGAGCCCTTAACAAATTCTGGGCATGATATATGAGTATTTAAAAAAGTCCTTAAGTATTGTGTTTCTTTTTTCACCAGTTATTCTTCTTACCGTTGTGGTGTGGGTGTGGCTACTCCGCATACCAGCGGCACCCCCCCCCCAACAAACAGAAAGCTGCGGGAGGCCTCTTTATGCATGCCAGGCCTTCCTAGCTAAAGCATCTTGAATTTCCAAACTTGCGCAATTCCACTTTATCCCTTAAGGAAATCCCTGGCCTTGACCGTTGCTTGTTCCAGATGCCCGGTTAATGTCTCTAAGCGATACCTGTACGGGGCAAATACGTCGTAAGAGAAAAGGTAGAGCTTATCCTTGCAATTTCAAACTAGATGTGGAATAAGTTGTTTTTTTTTCAGAACTCTTGAGGTGTTTTTTTGACAGTATGATGCCCCTTTACTTATCAGAAAATGTGCCAGAAATATATTTGACTTACAAACTTAAGCCGTAAGGAAAATAGTTTGCCATTTAAAAATTCCAAATTTTAATGAAAGATTGTCTTTTCTCATTAATCAGATTCTTACAATATTTTCAGTATTTATTCTTATAGATTTATAGATATAAAATGTGGAATTACCAGAATATCTCCAGAGTATCTGGAATACATACCTGAATGTGTGTTTGATTTATGCAATCAAACAGCAATAATGAACAATGCTGGGGTCTACACAGGGCCACTTCTGGGTTTTGTTTTTTTTACCCTAATTTGTCCTGATTTTTTTGCCATGAAAGCTCTTTTTTGTAATTTTGGGTCCAACCACAAAAAAGTATTTGTAAAAATGTAAAAAAAAACTGTAACTTCCGACCGATTTTCTGACCCTGTAATCATCACGCCTGTCAAACTGCAATCCTGTCAAAATATCATACATGTTACACGTGTCACATGCTAACTGCAAGAATGTAACTTGTATGTTGTAGCTCGTTAGTTGACTTTTTCACTTCCTGATACGTGGGTCTGATGCGATAACAGTTTGACTGTTGTGCTCAAAGTGAAAGATCCTCATTTCAGAGCTTTGTTGCCTGACCTAGGCAGGGGGGTAATGGCGGAAGAGCTGATACATCCTTGCCATATTCAACTGAAACCACACAAGGACTGAAAGACTGACCAAGGCTGAAGATAAACTTTTACTGTTTTTAGAGCATGCTAATAGTTGCTGGGAATATTTAATCTGTAATGTTGCCTTTAATCATAACTTTTCTATGCTGTATTTTCATGATTTATGACTCAAGGAGCAACAGAATGGTGATTAGTATCTAATTTTATTATGAGAGTGTATGTATGTGGTAAAAAAGGATGAATATCTCATTTTCTGGTCAATTTATTCATTGGCTATAAGTAGCTTAATTTTATTATACTGTACTGGCTACGCTTTCTTTGGTTTTACTTTAATCACATATGTGAAGCACTTTGAGCTGCATTCCATGTATGAAAAGTACTATATAAATAAAGATTATTGTTGCTGTTGTTGTTATTATATTTTGAAAAGCTATCATCATAATATCCAAATTCCAGTGACGGGGGTTCACTGGTATGCAGTATAATGTACATTTCTGCTTCCTCTGCACTGCATGATGCAGAACATTTATGGCAGTTTTGGGTAAACAGACACAAATAAACAAAGTTAACAGATGCAGCGCAGTGCAATCGGGATACATCTGCAGGTCCATCTCAGAATACACAAACATCTTCGTGATGTCATTGTTTCTTTCAGGGTGGTTAAACTCCATCATTTTCTAAGAGAAAGAGTTGGCTGCCACAGGTGTAGCTTCCCAGCAAGAGAGTCTCTAAAAGGTTAGTGATGACACAGCGACAAGCCGGAGCAATTCTCCCTTTCTGGGGTTTGTCAGCTTGTAGCTGCGAGTCTCATTCATATTCAGATTAAAAACCGGTTAAGACCAGCTCTAGCCACTTCAGACTGTTTCAGTGTTCCTTTTTAACATTTAGAGATGCACTGGGGAGACACAGAGAGTGCTACACAGCTGTGGCAAATACAAAGTTTTAGAAAAAGATGATACACTGTCATAGTGAGCTTGAACTCAGAGACGTATGACAGTTTGGGGCACATGTGCTGAATCATGAGAGAAGGCAATCGAAACTGGCCAGGTCAGCATTCCATCAAAGACAAAACAATATTTGTGCTTTCGCACGTTTGTTTTAAGCAGACGTGTTCAAATGTCCGTTGCATTTTTTGTATTTAATACAGCTGAGTCAGAATTTATAGTGAAAATAATTTAATTCCACTGCAAACTACATTGCTTAAACCTTCAAACCTTGTAGGCCTATAAAGAATGTGAAATGCTCTGACGTTATCAGACAGCTTCGTTTACTATGATGAGAGAGAACGATGAGTGGAGCTGGGTGGGCTGACGTTTCTGACCTCCCTGTAAAAAGGTGTTTTGCTTTATAACTAACTCCCTAAAACAGTCAGTTTTCTTTTTATAAACCTGTGCTATCTCCCTCTTAAATTATCATTCTTTGAAACCACAGTTAATTTCACACTAGAACCACCACAATGGACTGTTCCTACAAAATAGCACATAAAATGAAAGCTCACGCATATCAGCAGGACCAGGAAAAAGGGACTCTGACTGAGCTTTATTGCACAGTTTCCACACTCCTGGCACAGTACAAACAATGCACCACCTCTTTCTGATTTAGAGAGCGACAAATAACGTGTCTCCAGCTGAAATGGAGTAACTGGCAGAACTGGGAGCGAACATGCCTGTCAGCTGGGATCTCGCATGGAGAGAAAATAATGCTGATATAGGTTTCATTACAGACGGCTGCTTGTTACCACTAGAGGGAACCGTATAGTAATTAAGTAGTTCAGTGCCTTTTGTTTTGGGTCGTTTCTTTTGTCTTGGAGTAATTAGCTTGTTCTCTATAGTATAATCAATAATCTATAATGTTTCACTAACTAATTTTGCTGATTTAAATGCTGATGGCATAAAGCAGTTGGCTGTATCACTATTTGGTTGATAAAGCTGTTCACTAATGAAATAATGTATCCAGGCCAGTCATGTGTAGTTATTTTCCCCAGAGAGCAGTTAGTTAGCATCACTGTTTGGTCGATAAAGCTGCTCATTAACGAAATAAAGTGTTTGAATCTGCCACGTTTAGCAAATTCACTGCTGAATGCTGCCAGCCTAAATTATGAGAGCTCTCTGAGGTGATACTTGCCAAATGTAATTGGCTGGAGTGACTGGAGAGCACCTCTCCTCTGCAGGAAGGCAGGGTGCCCAAGGAGAGTCCCTGAGGGAGAGAAGCAGGGTGGAACAGGAGTACACGCTTACCTGGTGCTATTTGATTTGGATGAAAATAGGCACCAAAGAAAATGTAAGAAATTATGCTATGTTTTATTTTAAATGTGAAAATTTAATACAGCAAGGAAAAATCTGATGAAGGAAAACTTTTAGAATAATATTTTTTGCCCCAGATCTTTACAGTAAAGGGTGCTTCAGGTTCTGCTGATGTACAACAGGTAGACAAAGCATGACTGTTAAAATGAGAGATGAAGGGGGTGGGGTATCGATTTTTGTGTCGAGCTGATTGGAATAAAACAGCGAACAGCCTGGGGGGAGACCTAGAGAGCAGGGGAGAACCCCCCCGTGTCACATGAAGGGATTCCAAACTCACTAATGCCTCTTGTATATTAATACTATTTGTGCTTCTGTTCATATTAAACGGTGCGCCGTCAACATCGTGGACAGAAATTTTGAGAATTTTCCACGCACAAATGAGTAGAATCGGTTTTAAATGACTGTAACTGGCCTTTACGGATAAAACATTCCTATGACAACTGTATTTTTTTTATTAGAGTAAATATCATATATATGGACATGTGAACTACTTTGAAACCAGTTACGTATTAGAGTTCCATTATAATTTTGCAGTCTGGATTTAGCGTTATTTTTGTGAACGTTCGATGCGTTTGTTTCGCACGGAATGCACTGAAAGCTCATCAGCACCACTGATGGATGCTGGGTGGTCTTCAAGGGCTGACTGCTGGGTTCTGCTGGCACGCATTCCTTAATGATGTAAGTTCTTTAATTATAAGCCCATCCATCTTCCAGCAGCTTATACAGTATTGGGTCATGGAGTTTATTTACAAGGGACATTGGGAATTTCAAAATATACTGAATTAATTTTACAGTATACAAACTGTGTACCCAAAGGTATTTCCAATAATGGGTCTTTTGAATATGAAGAATGGTGGAAAAAAATGTTACATTTACCTCTCATTTAACAGAAGGGTACTCAGGTTACTGAGAACTGGGTACAAGTTCAGAGTTTACCATATATTACCTTGTATGTTACGCTCGAACAGTCTTTGCTTGTTTCATTGAATTTCGTTTGCAACATTCCTGGCATGTTTTGTAGCCAGGGTAAGCAGAGAAAATTCTGTAAAAATCTGTAAAAGCTAATTAAGGTCGAGTTTAAATATTATCACTTGGACATCATGTTAAAAAAGACCCAGTTGTAGGTGTCCCCCGTCCCCCGTCCCCCGTCCCCCGTCGATGTAACTTGTTGATGTAAAACTGCTGAGCTTGGTGTTGTATGTAATTTTTACATGCATTGCAATATCATGTCATACTCAATATTTTTGGAAGTACCTGCTGTGATCTGTTGGGGGGGGGGGTCTCGGCCCAATATGAAATGCATGTATCAGCTGCCCTGTTTTGGATTGCACTGCAAATAATCAGACACCCAGAAAGGTGAGTTTTAATTTTTATTACATGGAAAATCCGCCAACCCCTCCTCAGATCTGGGAGGAGACATAGGAGTTGTCAGTCAGAGTGTGGAAGAAAAAGAGCGATTGAGGGCAGTGAGAGAGAGAGGGGGTGTGTATGTGTGACAGAGAGAGAGCGAGAGAGAGAGGGAGAAATATAAAAGGGAAGGACACCGCAAGAGAGGGAAAGGAATAAGCGGCGATTAGTTCCCCGAAAGGCCGGCCATGTCCTCCAGAGCCCTCTCTGTGGCTTTGCTCGCCGTCACTCTCGCTGGATTCCTGCAAGGTAGGGCTGCATCGTGCCGAGGAACTTGGATTCTGGACCTTGAATTCTTTCAGTTCAGTACGTGATGCAGAAATGCAGCTGCATGGGTCAGGGGGAGGACGGGAAAGAACTGAGGCTCAGGTAACAGAGGAATGCCTGAAAAGACAGAGTATCGCTGCAAGGAAACGAGGGGGTCGCTACGGCGAGACATATACAGCAGCAAGATTTTTAACACGTAACAAAGAAACTTCCATGTATCTCAAACCATGTAATTACACTAAGACAGGGGACAGTCTATGGAACTGTAGATTGCAGTAGCCCAGGATAATTTGTGCTGCTTTATCTGCAAGGTTAACTACCCTGGTAAAGTGTGATCCCAGGCAGTGTGTGATCTCTAAACTGTGTGCAAGCTGTTGGTTAGCAACAAGCAGGATGCGAGACATTAACTGTCATGTATGTGCATCTCCCACACCATCGGTGGACCTGCTCTCATTGGAAAGCATGCTGCGTGCATTCATCTTTGTCGTCAGGTTGACTCGCTGCCTTGACCACCCTAAAAGACCGAGCCAGGCAGGGTAATGAGCTAATGCGAGGAACCGTCCTCAGGCTCTCGGAGGAGCTGCTGTTCCGATCACAGCCTCAGCCGTTGGATGTCGCCTCTCCTTTCAAAATGCAGAAACTTGATCAGATAATTGAGGCAGAACCATCACTGTCATGCCTAGACATATCCCTATGCCAGTCTCTTTCTGCTTCGAGGTTACCAGCGGTCGCTGGGCACAGAGGTGCTCTAACCGCGGAGTCTGCCTCTGTCTGACAGGGAAGGGGGTTCAGATGCAGAGAGATGTTCAGTGCTGCATGCGCTACTCCCAGGAAAAGGTGCGACCAAAGGACGTGCTGAGGTTCGAGGTGCAGACCGAAGGGCCCGACTGCAGCATACAGGCCATCATGTAAGTATTTGGAGCATCCTGGGACGCTCGTCAGCCTGCGAGAGATTCCATTCAGTGCTACAACACAGAGTCTAGCTAAAGGTCATTGTGAAATAGTTCAGATTCTTTTAATGTTAGCTGGATAGCATTCAAAGGAATCTGACTATATTCCAGGCAGGGAAACGGTCTGAGCCTTTAGTTATAGAAAAAAATCACGACCCTCTGAGAATTGTACCACTGAGCTTAGAACTTGTGTTGCATATCTTAGATAAACATTTCACTCATTCTCATTTTCTTGTCCAGATTAGTTAAGTTTGTGGCTCATTAACTTTGGTGACATCACCACAGCCTGTACACCAAGAAATCTGTGAAGTGTGCTGACCCCAGGGATAAGCGAGTGAAGAGGTTACTGAGGAAGCTGATCCAGAGGCAGAGAACCAAGGCCCATACCACCATGTGGCTCCACCCTCACAGGAATCTGCCGGCCATGGCTAAGGTAGCCCCGCCCACTGCAAAGTGAGACGCTCAGGAATGATCACATGTGGCGTAGCGTGACTCACCAGGAAGACTAACCTGACTTTGATCTCCGAAGTTATTGTACTTTTATAATTATATACTATTAAGTGGGTACAGAAAATGGATGGATGGATGGATGGATGGATTGGTGGATGGATGGATGGATGGGTGGATGGATGGATACCCTGGTGGGACGAAATCAGCATATTAGTGTCACTGTATATGTAGTATACACTGAGCTCTTTTGCGCTTAATCCTTTCAGAATCAGCAGTTATCAATGTTTAGTCAATTTTATAGCTCATCAGACCGCCTTATATCACCATTTTATTTTTTAATTTTTAAACATTCCGATTCAAATAATTATTATTGTCATTAGACGTTAACAGAGTTTAATCAAATTTTCTTTCATTTCAGGCCAAGTAAAATACCCTGAGGCAACAGTCATATATAAACGAAGTTGGACTCTTCGACTGTTTATTTGTCCTTGCCGTTATTTTGGATATATATATATATAAATAGAGGCCAAGCTTCTTTTATAAAACTGTATGCAATTCACACGCTTTGATATGTAGCAAACTCTCCAGACCATGGTTAAAGAACTGTTGTTGAATATACCAAAGCATTCCACTAGTTATGCTTTATTGCATTTTTAAGAACAGTTTTATTATCTGTAGCCATTTCTTGTAAATTCTATGCCTGGTTAGGAGCCTGGATAAGTTGTCAAAGATACTATGGTATATTATTATATAGAATAAGGGATGCAGAGGGGAAAACTTTAAGAAATGAAGTGTTCTGTTTTAAACTTTTATAAATAAATCCTTTAAAAACATTGGTTTTCATTCATTTCACACAATGGTTTCTTTTCATGGCTCAGTGGGCATCGCTAAAGCCTCACACCTCCAGGGCTGTGGGCTGGACTCCCGCCCCTGGCTGTGTGTGTATGTGTGTGTGTGTGTGTGTGTGTGTGTGTGTGTGTGTGTGTATGTGTGTGTGTCTGTCTGTGTGTGTGAGTGTGTGTGTGTATGTGTGTGTGTCTGTCTGTGTGTGTGAGTGTGTGTGTGTATGTGTGTGTCTGTCTGTGTGTGTGAGTGTGTGTGTGTGTTTTCTCCTTCACACAGGCTTTTGCTCACAGTGGAAAAACATAGTTTAGATGTATGGTGTCTCTAAATTGCCCAGAATGCATGACTCTGGAATGATGTGCCCCGCAGTGGGTTGTCATCTAATTCCCTGTGCATCATGGGATAGTGCAGCCTACCACAGGGCTCCCACGCAGTGCCAAGGTGCCCCCGCCTCATTCCCTGTGCATCCTAGGATAGCACAGCCCAACACAGGGCTCCCACACAGTGTCAGGGTGCCCCCGCCTCATTCCCTGTGCATCCTGGGATAGGGCAGCCCGTCACAGGGCTCCCACACAGTGCCAGGGTGCCCCCACGTCATTCCCTGTGCATCCTGGGATAGCACAGCCCGTCACAGGGCTCCCACGCAGTGCCAGGGTGCCCCACCTCATTCCCTGTGCATCCTGGGATAGTACAGCCCGTCACAGGGCTCCCACGCAGTGCCAGGACGGGACACCAGCTCACCACCCCACCCACAGTGTTACCTGCTCGGCCGACTCTATTGCAGTCACATATCTGCATTCATTATTATAAGACACCAAACAGCTATAAATATACCACTGTATGACTAATCTTCTGCTTGCATACAGTCCTTTGTCTCCTGTAATCAAGTCACACATAACATTTTATGTTTTCTAAAGTACAGAATTGTTTTTCTGTACAAAGCAGAAATCTGCACACTAACACAGCCAATACTAATACTGAATAACGACGTCCCGTCACCTGTGCCTTCCGCTGGACTCTTTCAAATTATATGTCTTATGTGTAATATATGCCTTTTGTTTTTATTATTAATGTCTTTATCTTCAGAAGTTTCAATGTAGCCAATAAAATCTTCAAAAGTACAACACTATCATATTTACAGGTCTTTCACTTAAAATGAATGCGATTTTGAAACACATGCCACGGTACAGTGCTTATCTGTGTTTGGTTTTGTTTTCCTCCTGCTCAGCACTCTGCTCACATACTAAGTGGTGTTTCGGCTGAAAATGGCTTCTTCCTGAAGTTGAGGTGAACTGTGTGACCCTCAGGGACCCCTGGTGTGTCACTGCCTGACTGAATGTCACTGTACTTCACTGTAAGCATGTGATTATGTGACAGTCATTACATTTATACCAGAAACCACAGACATATATCTGTTTACATCTTTTTAGTTATATACTTGATATATAAAATAAGTTTTAGATACAGGGAAACCAGGTAACGAAACTATGAAGCTGATGTCATTTTGAATGAGTCTAAACAAATGTCAAATGAGACAAATTACATCCAAAATTGTATTATAAGTAAATTTTGTAAGTTTGAAATCCACATATCATTGTGACTTTATAGTGGATGGATTGATGGATGGATGGATGGCACCATGCTTTCAGAAAAAAAAAGTCTCTGACATCATCACCAGGACTGTATATTGTAAATCCACAGACAGTAAAAGTCATACATTCTACAAATTACAAGTAACTGCCTAATCTGTCAGCACCTGCCACAACACTGAATGTCTTTGGTCAAACAATGATTTTCAGCTTTTTAAAGCAAGAAGTCTGTAACTCTAGGACAGGCCAGGATTCTCAGCTACTGCTATCAGCAATCAGCTATCAGCAAACAGAATTAGGTTATTTATTTCTAAGGCCTTCTAAACATCACATCAGCCTCATATGGAATGTATTGTGCCTGTTACACTCTTTCCTGTCTGTATGTATTGTGCCTGTTACA
>JAAGVU020000032.1:1534932-1552406 GCA_011763525.2 Mormyrus iriodes
TTCTGAAGGCGAAAGGGGGTCAAACACCGTATTAGTATGGTGTTCCTAATAATCCTTTAGGTGAGTGTATTTCATGTGTATATTGAGTAACACCATATCCCTCACTAGGAAGAGCAGACTGAAAACGGGTGTATACAACATTTCACTGATCTTTCCCATGTCTAAGTCATCTCACTAATTATTGAGTGCAAGAAAAGACGTACAATTTTTATGTTATACACATCACAGAAACTGACCACTTAAGTGGATTCGCTACCTTCTACCTCATCTTCTAAATGCACAGCGGTCTTCTTACCAAAAGTATTTTCATGTTTCAATGACTAGAAGCTCCATTAAACTTTATTTATATTATGAGCAACGTAGCATTTTCATGCTATTAGGAAATATGGCCCAGGTCAGTTACAACCTCCTGTAGGGTCCAATAACTCAGACAGTTAATTTACTATGTAATGGTCAGCATTGCAGTGTTTAAACACCATCTCCCTGCCAGGTGAAACTTTTATTTTGTACCAAATAGATGACTTTTGATTAAAGCCCGCAGGACACAGCACTGGAAAAGGATAGTGTGCCCCCCCTTCAAAGCTTTATCAGTCTGTGGCCTCAGTTTCAAATCAGATTGGATAGACAAAGTGACCTCGCCTTGCTTAAGGTGCACATCTGTTAATGTCTGACAAGATGGCAGCCTTCTCCAGCGCGCGTAACTTTCCCCTTAATTCTCTCCATTGTCTTCCAGATTCTATCATGCTTTTATACCTGATTTACAACTAAAAGGCTCTTGTTACAGGATGAATGCTGCAATTACAATCAGTCCAGGAAAAAAATGATCACAGGCATAATTTCCATGTAAAGTCACCAAATCCCATTTTGGTGACACCTTTCTAGCAGCTCGTTTTGGAATTTCCTTTCCTGAATTTAGCTCTTCTACTTTCAACCTGGAGTAAAATCACTAGCAGGCAGTTTCCTATTTCCCTCTGTATTAAAGTGGCTGAACATCTGCTTCCAGTGTTTAATATGTTGTTTTTATGCTCAAATGTGTTGCCTCTGAAACTGACTCAGACATCAATGTAACTTTGTAATAGCACAAGAATTTTTTTACAATAATAATTAGTTTGTTTGTTTTATTAAAAATGTCGATCCATTACATTTTATGTGATCATATTAAACTGTATAAATTAGTCTAATTACATTTACAGTCTTTCTTAAATATTAGTATTTTAGCTCATTTACACTTTGTATGGGACACAATATTTTTTACACTTTTTTCCATTCCATCTTCATGTGATAAAGAGGATTCATTTGAATGAAAAGTCCCGTAAGTTAATCTATATCACTATGTGTTTGTGTATGTCACTTATTCATTGCCTGGCACCCCTTGCAAATGTGGCAGTAAACAGGTAAATGGACACAAATTAGCTCACCAGGTGCCAATGAAACAGTTAGTATGCTAACATTCCCCCCACCCCCGCTAAGACCCTGACCTGCATGCAGGAGGCATCAGAAGCCTGCTGTGAGCCTGAATGTGTCTGTTTTGTTTTGCTAATTTTCCCCAGGAAATTGACACAAGAGAGTGTCTGGGATGTGGCTGCACAGGAATTTGAAGCCTACCCAAACACAGGCACGGCGGTTTGCCTCCCTAAGGCTGGACACAAAACAAACACAATGCAGACTGTGCATTTAGACATTATAAGTCCAAGCTTTTCTGCACAAAGGCTGCTTACCTTGAGCAACTTGCTTGGACTCTTAAAATATTAAGGGGTTCCTACAATCTCTGTTGATTTCCTTTTGCGACCCAATATTGTGCAAGACAGAACAACAAATTACCCAGAGGACAGTGCTAAAATGTCCCGACCGAGGCCAGAGGGATACTGTCACTGCTTGACCCAGTGAAGGGCTGCAGTTCCCCTCCAGGGTGATCAAACGGCCCACTTAAATAATGTCACTTTTCTAGAGGTGAAATCTCTCTCTCTATATATATATACATATATATGTGTGTGTATGTGTATATGTATGTATGTGTATGTGTGTATATGTATGTATGTGTGTGTGTGTGTGTGTACGCATACACACACACACGATGGCCCCTTTAAACGACTCTCCTGGAAGCTGCTATCAGCAGAAGGCATCGACTAGCTTATAACGGGGATTCACACATTGTTAACGTCCATTTAGCTGATATTCACAAACACTGACTGTTCATTTGCATTTGCATGCCTAAACGGCAGCCTAACTGCCGCCATCCCCGCTGCGGGCCGCATAAAGCCGCGGGCCGGGCTCCTCCGCCACTCCCCAGCATGCTGACCCGGCTCTTCGTGCTGCTGCAGCTGCTCCGCCTCGGGCTCAGCGGGCCGGCCGTCACTCCCCTGGAAAAGAGCGTAACGCTGCCGGACGGGGCGGATGCTGTCCGCTCCGAGGCGCTGAAGAGACTGCTGGCGCTGTTCGGGATGGGGGGCGCGCCCCACAGCCGCGCACGCCGCGCGCAGCCCCCCCAGTACATGCTGGACCTATACAACACCGTGGCCGATGTGGACGGGGTGACCAAAGACCCCGGGCTGCTGCAGGGAAACACCGTGCGCAGCTTCTTCGATAAACGTGAGCGCGTCCCATAATCTGCCGTGTATTTTGCATGGATCGTTGCCCGGTCTGCACTGCACGCGGCATTGCCCGGTTTTGCACTGCACTGCACGCGGCATTTCCCGGTCTGCACTGCACTGCGCGCGGCCCGGTCTGCCCTTCCCTGCACTGCACTGCACGCTGCGCCGCACCAGATTGGTGGTTTATACTGACAAACGTCCTGCAAGCATGATGGAAGAGTTTGTCCTGACGTAGTAGATGGTCGTTACTGTAGCCTTTCCCGTGTTTTTGCTTTATCGGGTCTAACACCGTGTTTTTTATCTCTAGTTCACAGCGAGCAAATTCAGTTCCTGTTCAACTTGACGAATGTTGCCAAAAATGAGAAGGTTTTGACGGCAGAACTCCACCTGTTTAAAGCCAGGCCGCAAGTTTCCCTGGTCTTCAACAGACACCATTTCTGCCAGGTATGATAAGCAGTGTAATACTCTGTGTATTTTTTTAAATGGGTAAGGAATATTATTGCGGCCATTGTTTACTTCTCTTTTGAGGCTGAATAAAATGTTTTAAATGACTAGAAATGTATGCATTAGATTTGCAGTGGACTGGGGCAAAGCAGTGCCAATCTGTTCCATGTCTTTCTTGTAGGTTAGTGTTTACCAGCTCGCTGGTAGCCGTCAGATGAACCCAGAACAAAGCAGGAGGCTGTTATCCTCCAGGCTGATTCCTGTTCACTCCACGGGGTGGGAGGTGTTCTCCATCACAGATGCGGTAGGTTTCCCATCCTGGAGGAGCAGAGCCTTTCAGAGCAGCGTTTTGGATGAACGATACATTATCCTTTACATTTTTGGAAACAAGTGGTGCTGCATCCCAGGTTGTTCCCTGCCTTGCGCCTGTAGCCTCTGCGATGGGCTCCGGACCCCCGCAACCCTGAATAGGACAAGCAGTTACAGAAAATGGATGGATGGATGGATGGAGTGTGCATAGATTCCTAAACACTGAACCATGCCACTTTTGTGTTCAGTGAGTTTTTGAGATTTATTTCTTTTTTGTTATTTTTGAAGCTAAGGTCTTGGATGTTGGACGAGGGTAACGACCTGGACCTTATGGTGACCGTAAGGACCCTGGGGGTCAGCCGGGTGGACTCCAAGCTGGTGCGATTTGCCTCTGGCCGGGACCACCACCACAGCAAGCAGCCCATGCTGGTGCTTTTCACGGACGACGGCCGGAGGGCGGCCTCGCTGGAGAGCCCTTTGAAAGGTGTGAGGCTGATCTAAATCGTGCTGTTGCTGTGTGTGGCTACGTCTGTCAGGCCCCAAGCTGCATAGTGATTAAATAATTGATTTCGGACCATAAGGTTGCAGCTAACATGTTAGAAACTTGGTTCAGGTTTGGGGCCTTACATGAGTCACTTATGTGAAATAATCTACCTTTAAAAACCTAAAAATTGCTGTGATGTTCTGGTTGCCATGGACAAATTATCAGATACAGTGGATCCTTCAGATTGGTTCAGATTATACTGTTGGTGAAATATTGAACTTAATCTTGTACTTAATCACTTGTGGTGTTTTTGTAAAAGAATCAAAGTGCATTTTATTTAGGGTGATTGATTGATTGAAATATGTTGTTTCGTGAAGAACTGTATTCTCAACACTTTGACTTTTCTTCTCCAGAGGCCCAGGACAAGCCCGTGCCCTCTAGCCATCCACAGGGTCTGAACCCAGAGACTGCTCACCGCAAAGGGCGCTCGTTGGTTAATGACGATGAGGTGGCGTGGCCTCCCTGCCAGCGCTTCCCACTGTATGTAGACTTTGAGGAGATCGGCTGGTCTGGCTGGATCGTCTCCCCCCGGGGCTACAACGCCTATCACTGCAAAGGCTCCTGCTTCTTCCCGCTCAGCCAGAACATGCGGCCTACTAATCACGCCACAGTCCAGTCCATCATCCATGCCCTCAAGCTCACAGTGGGCATCAGTACGCCCTGCTGTGTCCCTGACAAGCTCTTTTCAATCAATCTGCTCTATTTTGATGACGACGAGAATGTGGTGCTGAAGCAGTATGACGACATGGTGGCAGCCAGCTGTGGATGCCAATAGGAGATGCACACTTGCTGCTAGTGCTCAAGATTTAGTCAAATATACCGGAGTATACGGTTTTACCGTAATACCACCCAAGCCTAGCCAGCACCCCGTCCGCGGGCTGTCTGTCCCCCTCCCTGAAATCACTCTGCCTCAGGTGGGATGTCTGCTCTGTGACTGGCACTGTGTAGTTGCCCGGTCTTTTACTGTCATGCTTGAAAATCAAAAAAATTAACAAACCCGTCCTAAGAGATGCAGCTGATATGCGCAGTAGAACGGGAACCGTGACGCCCCTGAAGTTTCCTTCCACAAAGTGTCGGTTCCCTGACCAATATCAGTCCCTGGTATTTGTAATGTGTCAGGGATACATTTGCAGTATGAAATGCGGAAATTTAATGGATGTAAATCAGATTGGTTCTGATTATGCTAGTAGGGTTACTAGGCAGTTTTAATTCAAATGATAATTTGACTAACACTGGTTTAAGTTAACGATAAAATGTGCACGTGGTTGTATTTGTAATATGCAGGATGCAGTGATGGGTGCCTCGTGGCATTGTAACATATGTAAATAGGTATAAATATTAATATATCCAGCGGGGTGTAGCCAGCAGATCCTGTACATGTGTAAATATGTAAATACTGTAGCAACGATTTTGAAGGTTTGTTGTTGTTGCAGTTTAAATAAATAATGTGACATTGTTTTTGACACCATTTATTTGTATTGCAAAGATTTATATATGTTATGCGTATTTTTTTATCTACTGAAGGACATCAATTTTTCTTTTGCTGTCAAAAACGCAGTGGAATGTGATATTTAAAATTAATTTTATATGATGCCCCTCCAAACATAGTTTTCTCTAAGCATATCTATAATATTAGATTTTGCTTAAAGAACAGACAGATAATCGAGGAGAGCGAGGCGAAAGCCCTGCGGTCACTACAGGCCAGTGCCAGCGGTGTCTGTGTGAGCACAGGGGCGAGGGACACGGTGCAGGTCAGCGCTGGTGCCTGAGAGACTTTATAGCTGCAGTCCTGGGCAGCAGGAGCTTGACTGTTAGGATTCACTTGAGGACCAGAATCATACAATCTGAAAGCGTTCCACATTGTGAGCTTGGGGGGTGGAGCTAGGTGGCAGCGGTTTTCATGTTACCTGTCCCTCCCTCGCAAAAGTATATATTTTGCGTATGTCTTCTCTCTGCTTTATGCAGGAATTAGCGTAAATAGATGGATGCTTCCTCCGGTAAGGGGTCTTCCTTATTTTTGTTTTTCGCGTTTGTATGCAGCTCCTAGCTGGGCACTCTGGGTCAGTGGCTGCTTCACATCGGCAGGCTTAGGGGTCCGAATGACAGCCCTGCTCGGTTTGTGCGTCCTCCTTGTGCTGCTATGGGATTCCTGGGTACTTGGGTTTTCTGTGTGTGTGTGTGAGTGTGTGCATGTGTCTGTCTGTCTGTGTGAGTGTGTGCATGTGTCTGTCTGTCTGTCTGTCTGTGTGAGTGTGTGCATGTGTCTGTCTGTCTGTGTGAGTGTGTGCATGTGTCTGTCTGTCTGTGTGAGTGTGTGCATGTGTCTGTCTGCCTTCAGCTCTAACCCCTCCCTCCTGACCCGGGGTGCGTAAGCTGGGTAGAGGATGGCTGGTATTCATCCCAATCCTGTCCAACCCTGTGACACATGTTTCCTGATCCAGCTTCTCAGATACAATTTACTGAGCCTGATTACATGTTGCTTATAAGCCAAAACACTTTTCAATGTCAGTAAAGGAGAATAAACATGGGCCATGATTAAGTGGAACTTTCAGTAGCAGCATGTGATTTGAAAAGTGAAACAGTATTCTAATCTGCATGCATTTCTCAACATTATGCATTTTGCCAAATCAAAATTGTATTTATGCAAAACTTCTGTGCTTTAAGAAGCATCTTAGAGAAACATTAAAAGACGGGTCTGAGTCAGAAATGGGCTCTCAGTTTGGAGTTGATGATTCTCCTATTCAGGGTCACGGGGTTCCGGAGGCAATCCTGGAACTAAAAGGCGGAAGGCAGGGATTAACCCATGACGGGGCACCGACCCATCAGAGGGCACACTCACACACATCGTTTACTTCTACGGATAATTTGACTCCAGTTCACCTTAGCATTTTTTTGGATTGTGGGGGTAACCAGAAAATTCACCCAAAATAGCATCAGTGTGTTCCTCCTAGTGTCATTTCTTCATTTTCGGTGGAGTGCTGGTTCAGTGGTGCCAGGTTAGTCTGTCCCCCAGGGCTGTGTGTTCAAACGCTGCCTTTGCTCTGTCTGTCCAGCCTGCATGTTCACACCTCCTACTGTCTGAAGGGTTACAGTTTAGCTGATTGGCATCACTCATGCCTGTAGTGCGTGTGTGTATGGTATGTGTGAGTGTGTGTGTGTATCGTATGTGTGTGTGTGTATATGGTATGTGTGTCTGTGTGTGTGTGTGTGTGCAGTCTGCAGTCTGCAATGGAGCGGCATTCCAGCCAGGGAGTACTCCAGGCTTAATGACCCCCCCATAACTCTGACCAGGGTCCTGTATCACGAACCCTGGTTTCTGGGTTACCAAGATAACTTGTGATATTTAAGGTCATGTGGGCTAATTGTAAGTCAATGAAGATAAAGTCCATTTAAACTGAGGTGCCTTAAATGCAGCATGTTACCTGGCTGATAAACAAATGTCACTTCGGGATACAGGTGTCAGGGTGAGCGGCTGGAGGATGGGAGCATTGCCGCATCATTAAGAGACTTTTCAGAGCCCAGGGAAGTGTCAGTTTCACTTAACACTTTAAGTGAAACAGTGAGCCAAGGCAGGAATGAAAGCTTTATGTATCGTCTGCATATGAAAGAAAACACCCCTCTTATTGTTCTTTTTGGTACGATCTTCCCGGGAAACACAGAGGGAATGGCACCGCTCAGGCGCGCTTCTTCCTCTGCATTTTATTTGTTTAATTTATGGCACTCAGCACGGTGAGCTATAAAGCACTGCATGTTACACGAAATACATTTAGGAATGCAAAACGTTTACTATTTACAAGGAAAATTTTGTACAAATGACATTCTGCCATCAATAGTTTCTCAAAAACATTTACAACTTAAAAAGTAAAAAATATCCAGTGTGACAAAATAATTGGATTGGATTATTGAAGTGCACCATAGCTCATTATTCACTATAATATAACTCTTACATCAAAGCTGGATTAAAAATGATTGTACATGTAGTCATGCATTCAATATTGTAAAGACTTCAATCCACATAAATTATCCAAATATAGTATAAAAAGTCAGAGCGTAAGACAAATGAATCAAGCAGATATTTACGGCTGTATAACTGTGTCATCGTGCGGAGAGGGTGCAAAGAGTTTTTCTTGACTTTTTTGCTGTTATTCTTTCTGAACCGATACTTGGGGGAACTTTTACTGTTACTTATAATCAACATCCAGATTATGATCATGGATCATATGACTTTTACAGAAATATAATTTGCTGCACGTCCATGTTTTACCCATATAAGATATAA
Organism: Mormyrus iriodes; assembly: GCA_011763525.2. Lineage (NCBI taxonomy): Eukaryota > Metazoa > Chordata > Actinopteri > Osteoglossiformes > Mormyridae > Mormyrus > Mormyrus iriodes. The sequence continues at coordinate 1,543,100 of JAAGVU020000032.1, forward strand.
GAAATACTCACAGAAGCCCAAGATCAATGGAAACAATGTAACTCCGCAACAGAAAACTGCCGCGATCAAGTTCCACCAACAAGTCAACTTTTACAAATAAAACTAAAGAGCGTAATAATATTTTTTAGAAGCTGCTGAAAACTCATAAAGTGTCATTAAAATATCAGTTACACTGAGAGACACAAGCATAAGTGCAACGTAAACTATTATATAATTAAAAAATTGTATAACAAACAATTACATAACTTGTAAAGAAACTACAAGTGCAAGACGTACCGAGTGATTTTCATGCACATGTTTATGTGTAAAATTATACTGCAGCTCTTGACACTTAGCGTTTGAAGAAGCCTGTAGCTATATAGACAATGACTTTACCCAGGGCATCATACTGGACCCCATTCTGTACTGCTGTGTCGGCACCAAAGGTAGTGGTTTGCTAGCAGGGTCGTGCACGGACTTTTCGAGGTGCAGGCGTCCGAAACAGGAGCGTATTTTAGGGTGTATTTTGTGGACCGGGGGTCTCCCTCAGCTCCCTCGGTAAACTTACTTGGAACCCCCCGTAGGAATGTGCCTGCTTGATAGCACTTGATTGTGAGACAGGGAAAATGGAATATTAACAAGAGTGAAAAATTATTTTGCTTATAAAAAGCTTATTATGCCAAACTTTAAGATATGAATATTTCTTGGCTGGATAGACAGCCCTGTGTACGTTCGAGGTAGACTGACTATATAAAATGAGCTAATGCCAATAAGCGCTGTCCTCGCCATGCTGCGAATCTCCTTCCTGCTGTGTAGATGGGGAAGGGCTTTGTAGGACCTCAGACACGCTGCAGAGGGCGCTCTTCTTTACCGCTTGAGCAGTCTGGCTCTGTTAACAAACAGAAAGAAGTATTTAAAAAATAACAAAAGACAGAAAAATACAGAAGTGCAAAAAGAGAAGAGGCTGAACGGGGCTCAGAGCGGAGCATCAGTGCCTCATGCCTACAATGACTGAGGCTTCACACCATGTGTCTGCTCTCTTTGCCTATATTTATTACATTGTGGGGACCAGATTTCCCCACAATATGGTTAAAAACCTGTAACTTTCTACCTTGTGGGGACATTTTTGCAGTGCCCACAAGGATAACCTCAATTTTATGAAAATCTGACTGCAATCAAAAAACTAAAAATGCCAAAACTCTTGTATTTTGTTTGGTTACTTATGGTTAAGGTTAGGGCTGGGTTGACATGCTCTTTCCTCCCACAGTTCTAAGACAGGTGGTTAGGCTAACTGGTCTCTCTAAACCGTTCATAGAGTGTGGATTAGTGTCTGTGGACTGGCATCCCACCCACGATGTACCAGAGCCTTGTGCCCTCCTGCCTGGGACAGGATCCAGGCCTCCATGACCAGGATAAGCAGTGAGAAAATGGATGGATTGAAAGAAGAGAAAAGAAAATGGACAAAAAAGAGGTTAAAAAATAAACTGATGGGTCTTCATACATGGCCTGCACGCCTTTGTCATAAGGATTTTTTGTTGTGGTTTAGATGATTTTCATACATACATCCAACACACACGATGATCTGTACGCATTCTGTGCCAAGCCACCCCGCTTTCCGCATTTTTACCACTCAGTCATGATAAACCAGATAGTATCTCTTAGAAAAAGGCCTCATGTGGGAGTCTTACTGTTGCCATGTTCATTTGTGTTGTTTCCCAGGCAGATGCTCTGGACAGATTCCTCGTTCTCTAAGACAACAGGCATGTCAGGGTCCTGAGCCCGCAGCTCCTGGTGAGAGAGGTGCTCCACGATTGCCGCGCCCAGAGAGTCCCCCAGAACGTTGGTCGTGGTCCTCAGGCGATCACTGCTCAAACATGCAAATCTGTCAGTGGGACTGGCTGTCAGACACATGGACGCAATTTATCAGATGTATCAGCCAGACAATTAAAAGGGACGGTGCATCGTTTTACCCTGCAGCTAAACTAACCTGAAGAAACCTTGTAAACCAGTTACAAATATATAAAAATGCACGTCCAGTGAATCAAATGGAATTAAAATGCATTAGGAATCTGAAAGTTCATGGTGTTCATATTAGAAGCCTTAACCTTTCAAAGGGAATTCATCGCTCTAATGCCCTGCGTTGGGGTGACATTTAGGACGACTCACAGGAACCAATCCACAGCAATGATCAACGATATGTCCTCAGTGGGCAGTCCAACTGATGTCAATACAATCACCATGGTTACCAGACCCGCTTGAGGAATGCCTGCTGCTCCGATACTGGCAGCTGTTGCCGTGATACTAAGGAGCCAAAAGAAAACCAATAGGGACGCATTATGAATTTTTAAGGCTTCGTTTAATTCTTGAAGCAGAGAAACAAAACACAGCCGAAGTATCAAAGGGATCAAAAGGAAACCGCTCCTTTTGAGGTGTGTCTATGAATACGAATATGAGAACAGTGGCAATGATTGGAATACGGATAAGGGCTAAATGAGCATCTCAAACAGCCCTCGTATCCAGCACCGTTACCTGATGGTGAGAATCTGACCAAAGTTTAGCTCCACCTCATTGACCTGGGCGATGAAAATGGCCGCCACAGCTTCGTACAGAGCAGTGCCGTCCATGTTGATGGTGGCGCCCACAGGTAATACAAAGCGCGTCACCCGTTTGTCCACCCTGTTGTTTTCTTCGAGGCAGCGAAAGGTTATGGGAAGCGTTGCCGAGCTAAAACATGCACGCAGAATAAACGCTTATCCCGCTGTTACATCAAGTCAGTGGCTCAATGAGAATTACACAACATTTTTAAGAACTTTACAAAAGCCTTTAGAATGAGAGATAGCCTGTTTCATTTTACATCTTGCCAGCTTTTGGCTGAGGAATGTAAATTGTTTTTGGATTGAGCCTCCTGTGTAGGTGTCAGTAAAGGCACCTGTGCTCTCAACTCCCCTACCTGGAGGAAGTGCCCAAGGCAGTGATTAGAGCTTCCAGCAGGCCTGCGATAAATACAAAGGGGTTCTTGCGTGTGACAGCGAAGTAGATTAGAGGTAGGATGAAGAGACCATGGAGGAGCAGGCCGAGGATGACCGAGAGCGTGTACATCCCCAGCTGCCCCCCCACCTGGGCCAAGTCCTTCATCTCCACGATCTTCCCCGCGATCAGGAAGAGGATCCCCACGGGGGCGTACCTTGTCCACAGGAAAAACTAAAGTCACATCTCCATAGACGTACACTAAATTCAAGTCATAAAACTGCTGTTGGTAATGTGATCTCATCAAGCTTTTTAAAAGGGGAAATCAAGGCAATTTTTACATATGCATGCCAACTTCTCGATTGGTGACAGAAACAACTGTAAAGTCACACAGTGGTATTTCAACCAGTGCATGGAGATAAAGGCCAAAATCGTTCAGGATACACTAGTACCAACCAGATGATGATGGCCACCAGACGCAAGATGGCTTCATTGAGACAGTCAAAGAAGTCTCGCAGTGCTTGGCCCTTATGCTGCATGTTTCCGACGACCAATCCGAAGCACATGGAAAAAACCACCAGGCCCAAAGCATTGACCCCACTAGAGGAGCCTGCCGTAGGAACAACTTCCTCCATAGTCTGCAGAACGGTCTGCAGCAGGACCCCGCTGGCATTGAAAGTGTCAGTCAGCGCTTCAGTGACATTAACTGGGATGGACACGTTCTTCTGAATCGTGCGTTTGGAGTACAGCGTCTTGTACTGGATTTATGAAAGAAAAAAAATCTTATACTATAATCTTATACGTGATGGCATTAAGTTATATATGCATAATCATTTAAAACTAAAAAGTTAAAATGTCAGCTTTACCTGCTTGAAACAAGCTTCCACTAAATTAGGAGGGAACATATTTCTGCGAAGGCCAAAGCAGAAATAAACATTAACCTAAAAATAGGCTCCTGGAGCAAATCTGTAACTGAAGCAACATGGGCAGCACTGTTTACCTGATCAGATCCAGGAAGGCATCCATTGCTTGCACTGACTCAGTGTTGCTGCTAGAGGGTGCTGGACTTTCCCTGCCACCTTTTCCGGGCTTAAGCACCGTCACGATGGCGATGCCGGTGAAGACAGCAATGATGGTGGTCAGCATGTAATACACAACAGCCCGCATTCCCATCCTTCCAGATGCTTTGCTGTCCAGCGACGACATCCCTGTAACGTAAGAGTATTTCATGCATTGTTTATTATTTGTTCACTTTGGCTACAGATCGTGAATCTAAAATTCTAATTGGCTCAAGTGATTTATCTTTGCATAGAAACAGTGTTACAGATTGATGTGAGGCTTCAGAAAGAATCGAAATCAAATAGTGTAGTCACTCCAAAACTGTAGCAAGCAGCAGCCCGTTCTGAATTGGTTTGAAAGGAAACTATTACTATACTAGCAACAGTTACTATACTACCATACTATACTATACTATACTATAGCATTGTACCATCCTAATGCCAGTCTAGTATATATAATTTCAGAAATCACATAAACAGCATGTCATTGAATTGCGATAGGAATGCTATGATGACATGGATTTCAATTCAAAGGTTCAGAAGATGGCATGTTTGACCAATCACATTCTCCAGAGACACAGGAAAAGTTTACCAGTCACTTACCTGTGACCAAACTGGACACAATGAGTGGCAAGACCAGCATCTGCAACATCCTCATGAGGAGCTCTCCCGGGAAGGCAAAGTACTTCACCTCTTTGAGGGACAGATCGTGTGGGCGCAGTGCGAAGCCCACCATGACTCCTGGGGCGACACATAAACGGGGAGATCAACAGCAGTGCCAGACATTCCCAATTATAACTTTGCAGTATAATTACTGAGCAAGCAAAATAATGCACAAATGTCTCAGTAAGTCGTAAATAGGAGCTGCTCGGTGGGTTAGGGTTAGGGTTTGGGTTAGACTGTGTGCCTGTGATCGAAAGGTTGCCGGTTCAAATCTGGTGGTCTGCAGAGTGACTTCGCTGTTGGGCCCTTCACTAAGATCCTCAAGGGCAACTCCGCTTGTTCAATTGTACGTTGGATAAATAAATAAATGTGAATATAGACTGAGCCCTGTGAATATGGTGCTGAATGTCATCGGACGGCTTGCCTAGGGCCACCGAAATCACAGTGAAGATCACAAAGGCATTTCGGCAAAAGTAGTTCCAGAAGCCCCGGCACGGGATGGAGTTCCTGTGGCCTCCAGACGCTGCGGGCGACATGTCCAGAGGCTGCGAGCGTCTGTTAGGGAGGCTAGCTTCTTTGGCCTCTTTGTCCAGGAAAAGGCCGTGGCTGTTTGAAAGCATCTCATTCATGACTGGCTCCATAACCTGATGCAGGAGATAAAGCTCACTGGGAACTCTGGGACAGAGAGGAATATGAGAAGAAAGGGGGAACAGAGGATGCTACCAGCACGGCGGGAAGGGCCGCCGCGTTACCCTCAACTACAGCACACACACAAAACTAAATACTAACCGGGTACATTACCCTAGGTATTTACATACTTATGGAGCATTATCATGTATTTTTCAAATTAAATCCTTCACCCAGAGGAAAACATGTGTAACAATATCATACGAAGGCACAAAGGCAAGTGAAATTAAAATGCAAAATAGAGGGGGTAGAGAAGATGGGGTAGAGAAGATGGAATACATCAGCACCCAGAAACTTTTATGGCTGCAGTGAAATTTGAGACTTGACATTGTATGCCATAGATAGGATGCAAATCTATCACAAGCTATGCACAGACACAGGCACACACACACACTCAGTATGGAGAGAATACGTAATTTCATAGTATTGTGAGAACACGGGGGGGGGCATGCAAACTCCATAAGAAGACCTGCAGCTGAAGTCATAACCTGGGCAGTGTGAGGCCACAGCGCCATCAGCGGCAAATTACTTGGCAGCTTATTAATGATAAAGACTTACAATTAACACACCCACTCTGGCTTTGGATATTACGGGCAAGAACAATGCAAGCTTGAATCTATGAAGAAGGCGTGTCCTTGGTGGAGTGCTGAGCCTGTGCCTCTGTTAAGGGAGAGCTACTGTGGAATGGAGATAAGGCTGGCAGGAGAAGAGGAGCGATGGTCCGTGTGACAGGTCTCCATTATCTGCAGTGAGCTGATGGTGAGGGTGAGGGCAGCGCCGTGTCAGACTGCACAGGAAAGCCCCTTAGACAGAAAGCAGATTAGACCGTTTGATTAATCGGCACACAAACATTCACTAAATAAACAAGAAATACTAAAAAAAAAAAAAATTGTTAAAGTTTAAGATGTCCGAGGTTGCATCACAGACTGATCAAGGGCAAATGTGTGTATTTCCCTGCATGCCAGAGACAAAATCGATTCACAAAGATAAAAACTATTAAAAGCAGAGAGAGAAATATTTTGTAATCTTTCCAATCCAACAATGTTATAACTTCTCATAAAGTTGTATCTTGATGAAGTAAAGGGCTAGATGACAAATAAAAATACAATATAAACCCGGCAATATAACTGCATTCACAAAAACCCTAACCCTATACGGGGAACGGAAGATGGATGGATGGATGGATGAAAAGTAAACACCCAGTAGCCGTTTTAATATGTTACAATGATGCAGTAGAACCTCCAGTAAATGCGAACACCAGTAACACAGAAGAGTGTATTAACCATATAACCATAACAGCGTCATAACATGAAGATCAAGATCACGTCGTCTCTCTAGACACTTCACTCACCATCAAGTCTAGAAATGAAGCCGACTAATTTAGTTTGGCGAGAAGAGAAACTGAGCGCTAATAAACATGCATGTCGGGATACAGCGTTTACCGGAGTAGCCCAGCTGCCCAATACAAATGCCGGTCACACGGAGCCGGGAGTGACAAGCCTTCCTCAAGAGCCCGGTGTGAGTGATTCCGGATTCAGGGAGGCCGCCGTGGCCCGGGCTGAAGCATCCCGGCGCGGCGAAGCAGCCTCGCGTTTCACTGACCTTAACAAAGGCAACAGACGGGCCGCGTGTCTATGCGGGGCCGCTGCGCTCCCGCGCCCCGGACGCGCACTGCCGCGTTTCAGGCGGAATCGCAGTCCGCTCGAAGCTCAGCCTATTTCAACACTGTAACAATCTCATTCTGAAACAATGCAAAAGCTTTGCAAGCTTGGAAACGGTTAAACTGTAAGATTTCACACACTAGTCTAATTAATATTGATTCTATAACACTGTTTAACAGTTTTTCATTGACGACAGAACACCAGGCATCTACCATTTTTTATTCGATTCTTTCCTGTTCCATTCTATTCTGTTTAGATTTACAGCATTTAGCAGACGCTCTTATCCAGAGCGACATACAGCAGTGCTCGGTAGTCCATGACTATTCTTCACTCTTGTAAAGCTAGACTCGGATAACAACTGTCAGCCGACTATGTTACTGCCAGCTTAGTTTGATGTGAATTATTTAAGATAAATAAAGAGTGTGGTTCGTTATGATATTTACGTTTATTTTAAACGCACGCTGGTTTTGAATTAAATTGCTAAATTAATAAAATTAAGAGAAATTACGTAACAACTTCATTCATAAAAAAGACATTAAATCGCGTATATTTGCATTAAAATTTATATCAACCAATTCCTTCATTTTCACATAATAGTAACAGTAGTGGGTTACCCTGCTACTGAAAAGCAGCCCGACTTCACACCGTCCGCGAGCCTCTAAGGGAATATTAACGGAATAAAAGCGGCGCGCGGCGTACCTGCCTCTGACGCGGCGCACGTGGCGGTGTCTCCCCCTCTGCCTCTGTTCGTCCCCTTAAAATCGTGTGAGTCCAACCATGGCGTGCATGGCAGGCGTCCAGTAGCCGTTGTCTTCTTCTCAAATAAATTTCCCCTAGCAAAGCGCGTACGGGTCGTTATTGCGTCAAACACGCCGAGAGAACAGCCCAGAACTCGGCTGGAAGGGCCGATGCGCGGGAGGGGGCGGAGGTTAAGGATCCGCGGCGCCGGGAGACGGAAGCCACCTGCTACTGCGTCGCCAGGCGGACTGCGCTGCCCTTCTGGGCAGCATCCCCCGTTTTTGCTGTTCAGCTGTGCGGGGCGATCGTGACTATGGATTGATGTGGGAGAATGAAAGCTATGCGGTTCAAAATAGAGTAGCTATTGTGTAAGTGTAATTTAATTATGTGATTGTACTTTCGTAGGTTATGTCATTATAGTGGGACATGAAGGTGGAATGTTTGCTTTACCATGGCTACTTAACCACACAGTAGCTTAGGGTCTCATCGTGTGATGCTCATGGGATCCGAGATCCGACAGCCTTCACCGCCTGCCCTCCCACGTTACCACCCACGGAGCTGCACTGGGACCTTTGTGTACGCATGTGGTTTCCACTGTATGAACGTGCCAGAGCTTTCTGAAGAAAAGAACAATGTGTATTAATGTACTGGTTATATTGTATGCTAATGCCATCAATATCAGCCAAAACCTTAAATAAAGTTATTACAATCTAATTAGTCTAGGCACGGTTACAACAGCATTGTAACATTTTACCTAAGACCCAGCCACAAGGCTTCTGTTGTTCATTTGAAACAAAATGCGTGTTATTCAAATATTAATTGATATTCCAATTTATTATATATCAAATATATATAAGGAACTGCATTTGTCAATGAAGCAGTTTTCAACCATTACACAGTCATAAAAAGAAATGACAAATTTTCTTAAAAAATTGTGCTTTAATCTCCCACATGCTCGTCATTTAAAAAGACGCCCCTGTTATAGCACAGCCACAGAATCCGCTGCTTCATCATTCCCGCCAGTAGGGGCGCTCTGTTGGCGGCTTGCGGGCTTCGTGCCGCTAATGGGATTTGGACCTCGGGGAAAAATACTGGAGTGGCCTCGTCCGACAAGCATGTATGTAACTAGAACATTAAGAGAAAAAACACGTTGAATCCACTTTAGGCTCCTAGGAAATTGCATTATATGATGGAGTCACTTAGCTTATCGGCACCCTTCATAAAAATGAGCAAAAACGTTAATGTAATACAGACAATACATATACTAATTCTAATTTCCCTCAAATGTTGGAGAAATTGCTAATTATTCGTTTAATAAAAATTATTTCGGCAAAAGTGTTGTTTTCTCTCCTGAATAGTTTATTCTGTTAAAAACATACGTGGCAAGATTACCAGCACCCTTGGAGAATACTGTAAGTAAACCAAAGGAATCTGCTTCTATAGGGAAAATGTTTCTCGTTCTTGCTTATACGATTAAATAATTCCTTGGTAAGACCCCACCTAGAATATTGTGTGCAGGTTTGGTCACCATACCTTAAGAAGGACATTGCTGCC
>JAAGVU020000032.1:1552506-1568381 GCA_011763525.2 Mormyrus iriodes
TAGTTAAGTTCTCCCCAAACGAGCTTGATGGGCCGAATGGCCTCCTCTCGTTTGTACATTTCTTATGTTCTTATGTCTAGTAACTTTATTGTGGTCTGTGACGGTTTCTTCTTTCACTGGGGCATAAATATGAGGTAACACACCGGTAAAATCCTTTTGCCATTCATCAACATGGGTAAAGTCAAAGAGCACTCAACTCAATTGGGGAAAAAAAGATGTTGTACTCCATAGATTGGGGAATGGCTACAAACAGCTGGTAATCAGTTGAACTTACCTGTAAGCACAACCAGAGCCATAGTAAAGAAGTTTGAAAACATGCAGCTGTTGAAAATTTGCCAGGAAGGGGACACATCCACATACTGCCTCTATGCACGGTGAGGAGGACGCCACGAGAGGCAGAGCGGAGCCCAAAGATCAGAGCTACACACTGCAGTGTTAAACTTAATGTTGGGGTTTCACTGTTTAAAAATCAACAGTGAGACACCACCTCCATGACCAGAAGTTTTTGGATGAGCTCCACGAGTGAAGCCCTTCCTGAGATTGACAGTGTCTGAACTTTGCCCCCCAGTATTACACTTACACCTGGAATTGTGTATCTGATCTGATGAGACAGAAATTGAGCTTTTTGGCCACACACATCTTCGTCACGACTGGTGAAGAAAGGGAGCTACATACAAACAACGGCACCTCATACCCACGGTACGTTTTGCTGGGGGGTCTTCGGTGCTTGGGGCTGTCTTGCTGCAAGTGGTCAAGGGGCTCTTGTTAAGATCAGTGGCATAATGGATTTAATTTAATACTAGATAATTTTAGCCTGAAATCTGGTTGCCTCTGCCAGAAGGCAGAAACCGGGCCATGGTTGGGTCTTCCAAACAAACAACAACCCAAAGCACACATTAAAATTGACAAGGAAATAGTTGCAGCAACACGGAAATCAAGGTTTTGTAACGGCGCTCTCAGTCTCTGGACTAGAACCCAACTGAAAATCTGTGGTCGCAATTTTAGAGGACACAAGAGAAAACCCAAGAATCTCAGTGAGTTGGAAATGTTCTGCATGGAAGAGTGGTCCAGATCCCTCACCATGTGTTCTCCAACCTTGGTAAACATTGGAGAAAGAGGCAGAGTGCCGTCATTCTCACCAGGGGAGGCACCACCAAATACTGACATTTGGGGTGCCAATATTTTTGGAATTTGCATTTTTACTAAAAATTTGTATTACTAAAGGAAAACTTTGTTTTGTTCCAAAAATCTGTTTAAAAATAAAAGCCTGAGTCTTACCCATTTGTTGTTGTGAAGGCATTGTTCATTTCAAACAAGGTTAAATGTCCCAGTTCTCCTTGATTTAGAAGATACCAAGATTACTGTCTTCATGCAAAAGCAGCAGATTGCATCACTATGGAAACTCGCTGAGCCCATGGCAGCGTGGGAGGTGGTGGAGCATTACCCGTATTTAGCCAGGCAATTATGCTCTAGTATGCAGATTAAAATCATGGAATATACCTGATTAATGGTTCTAATATATTTTTTTTTATTTGTGTACAGAGAGCACAGTACAAACCAGAGGAATATTTCAATTTCAGAAAATTGTGTAGAGGCAGTTAAAATTATACACAGCAAAACATGATTTATCTCCAGTTTATGATTTGTAGATTTGAAGCCAAATCTATATTATTTACATCCATCTTACAACTTCTTGCCATGAACAGGGTCATGTGTGGAGTTTCTTGCAGACATGACAGGGCACAGGGCTGGTCTACATCCTGGATGGGATGCCCGTCCATCACAGGACAGAGACCCACACACTCAGTCACACATACTATGGCAATTTAGACACATCGATCAGCCTGACTGCAAGTATTTGGACTATAGGAAGCAACCAGAGAGAAAAGCCACATGACATGTGGAGATCAAACAAACTCCACACACAAAGAGTGGAGGCAGTAATCAAACGCCTAGTGCTGGGGGTGTGACACAACAGTACTGCCCTGAGCCACCCTAAACCAACAAAATTTGTTTGAAATATGTATATTTCATTTAAATATGTAAATAGGCAGCTTCTGATAGTAGCCTTTAGAATCCTTTGGAGAATAGTTGTATCTGTAGTTTATTTTCTTCATTATGTATTTTTAATCTTGCTGTTACCTAGCAACAAGCAAGTTTTTAAGACAGACAATAGTAGAATAGACGACTGCTTTGCCATAATGGCTTCATCTCAGTTTTTATAGAATGTATTTCAAAATTTAGTTTATGAAATATTTCGAAGATTATTTCCAAGATGAGACCAGCGGCACGTCACGTTTTCATCGCTCTGCACACCCTGAGATTGCGAGGTTCGAATGTGGCTGTTGCAATATGTCATTTTCCATTTTTATTATTTTTGTAATGTACATTTGAATTTCCAAAATAGGAAACAACAGCCCTGCGTGCTTCAGTAAGAAGCCGGGCCACCGAGAGCCACCAAGGCGCACCCGTCTTTTAGGACACCCGCGGCATGCCCTCAGACGCTGACACGGCCTCTGTCTGTCACCATGGCTACTGCCTCACACTCGCTATCAGCTCGTCCAACGCCATCACAGCACCACGCTTCTCCTCCCAGCCTGACATGTCACACATTTGGGGATGACATCCTCTTCCTCAGGAGCACAACCTCACACACCACGTGTCTGAGCTCAATGGGGATCAAATCAGGGCTGTAAAAACTTGATTCATAATTTTGTAAAATGCTCATATAGCATGGGGTGGTACGGTGGTGCAGTGGTTAGCACCGTTTCCTCACACCTCCGCCCGGGTTCCGTGTGTGGAGTTTGCATGTTCTCCCCATGTTGTCATGGGGTTTCCTCCAGGTACTCTGGTTTCCCCCCACAGCCCAAAAACATGCTGAGAGGCTGATTGGAGTTGCTAAATTGCCCCTAGGTATGCATGTATGTGTGAGTGTGCCCAGCAATGGGTTGGTGCCCCATCCTGAGTTGTTCCCTGCCTTGCACCCGCAGCCCCCAGAATGGGCTCTGGACCCCCACAACCCCAAATGGGATAAGTGGTTACAGAAAATAGATAGATGGATGGATGGGTTTATATAGTGTTTTAAAAATTGGTAAACAACATGCTCCATTTCACACATATATTAAAACAATCACCCTTCCTGGTCCTTTTTAAATGCCTGGCTGGATGGGAGAAGAATGAAAGATTGTGTGACATTTTTGCTTTCTCCCAATGTGTGATGTGTGATTTGATGGTGTAGGATTATTTAGGAACAGTGTTATGCAAGTATAATATGTATTAATTATATTTCTATGGCTTGAAATGGACTGGTATCCCATTCAAAGGGTCCCCAGCCCTATGCCCTACAACACCCAGCCCCCAGGAGCCTGTAGGAGGTAAGCAGATTGGATGGAAGGATGGATGGATGGATGGATGGATCTTATAGTATATATGTCGTTTCTCCCCAACAACTATGAGAACTGTGAATTTAAAGGGGAGTGTTTTTTTCTTAGAGCACTGCCAACATTAAAGGATGAAAGTGAAAACCAGGCCTGTATCATAGTCACTGAGCACACAGGAAAAGGTCACAAAACTGATTCTCTGCTTTTAAATGTCACCTGATTACTTTCCAGCTGCTAGCCTGACGCCCCATAAGCGTCATTTTTAGGCTTAATGATATAAATGTATGAATGCAAGAAAAGATGGGGATTAAGAAAAAGGTAAATGTCTACATTTTTTTAAAGTTCAAAATGACAATGAGTAAATATCCCTCAGTCGTTGAAGAATTATGTAAAAGGTGGGTATAAATGACATGGGGGGTGGGGAAGTGGCAACCCGTCCCAATAATCAAAACCAGTCAATACAACCCCCTGGACCCCCAATGCGCAACCATGATTTTGTGGGTGGAGACCTCCACCCCCCAATGCTCAGCACAAAGATATGCCCTTGGTGTGAATTACCACATACGAAAGATTCTGCTAGTAACTGCTAATCGCTTACTTGCTAAAATGATTTACTTTTGAGCAAAAACTGTTCAAAGGTAATTTTGTGATATGATATAACTATCAATCCAGCAGAGGGTCGCAGTAGACTGTGTGACTGCAGTATTATATTACTTTGTGATTTTATTTCTTAGGTTATTCGAGTGAAAAAAGGGCACATTTTTAGTTGCAAATTGCAGGTAATTTGATTATAATCTTTAACACACCACATCTCCTCCAGCTGCCCAACTGTAAGAAGGGGTTTAATCCACCTGTTCTTTATAGGCCCCAGAGGCTACTGGCGCAAGGCAGGGAACAACCCAGGATGGGGCGCTAACCCATCGCAGGGCACACTCACACACCCTTCACACTCACACCATTCACATCTATGGGCGATTCGGTAACTCCAATCAGCCTCGGCATGTTTTTGGACTGTGTGGGGAAACCAGAGTACCTGGAGGAAACCCCACAACAACATGGGGAGAACATGCAAACTCCACACACGGAGCCATGGTGGAGACTTGAATACTAGTCCCAGAGGTGTGAGGCAACAGTGCTAACCACTGAATCACTGAGCCACCCCTCATAACAATGCACATTTTCTTAAAATTATATTACTGGCCTCAAAGGTATTCTTACTGTACAATTCAAATCAGAGTGGTAGCATTTCAGGAGGCATTTCAGGTGGCATTTCAGGTAGCATTTCAGGTGGCATTTCAGGTATCCTTTCAGGTGGCATTTCAGGAACTGCTGGTGCCCTTTAATTTTCACAAAATGAAGATCAGGCAATATTTCAGTGATGGAAATATAAAATGAAAACAACAGAGCAGTTGGGTAATATGTTTGAAATTTCTCATCATCTCACTGAATTTAATTAGCAGATCTGTGAATCGCGCCTAATCTTGGTGGCCTCTGCATAGAGCTGTATCTCATTATTCGATATTAAATGAGATTCAGAATCCTTTGGGGAATTGGAAAGGCACTGACATCATCACTGCCATGCTTTAAGAAGTCACAGGATGCATGGAATATGTAGTGGACTATTTAAACATTCACCTGAAGCTAAATACCCTTCACTTTTACATGACAGAATCAGTCTCTAAATTACTGCTGAATTTTAACATCTGTTGCTTCTGTGTTCTGATTTGCCCTGCTTGATGGACATGCTGGCTTCACAATGTGAGTGCACTGGCAATACTCATAATTGCCTGGTGAAGATGAGTATGGTAATAGCACAAACCGAAGGTTAAGTAAGAAAATACAGCAGTTTGGGAATTTCGCATGTGTGACAATGAGAATAAAACAAAACAAATGATATTCTTTGATTCTGGTTTAAGGTCAGCAAACATATGTTGTTGATAGTCCATGGAGATTTCGTAGAGGTATATTATTAATGATTTACAAAGCAGCTGGAATGAATATTGATATTGGCTGAAAGTGTGTGATTCTAAAAGAGAAATAAAAGATAAAGTATTGTCACACTGACACAGCCATCAACAAAGCGGAATGTAACCATCCTATCTGACCTTTAGCAGTAAGAGTTACGTTTAGACCACTATAGAACACAAACTGTAAATTAATGGAAAAAAAGCTTTATTGCGGTCAGTTTGTGTTGGTTGTACTAGTTTTACGCTGCACAATCCCGTACGCCTCACTTAGCCAAACAGTCACGTTACACTACCAATTCTGCCTTTTCCTACTGACAATTTTGCGTTATTTCTGATCTTCTATCGTGCCTTCATTCTCGCAGTTTCTAAGTTAAAAGCGTGCGTCCTCCTCTTTTGTTTCTGCCTTGAGTCGGGTCGTAGCACCAGCTTAAATTAGCTTTGTGCAGTAAATTTGCTAATTTGTCCAAATGGCTCATATATGACATCTATGGTGACATCATCAAACACCACGTACGCCTTATCCCAGAGCCGCCACACAGTATAAATGCACACACGCATGTATCCCGCTTTGCCAGCCTGGTGCTGGGTGACCCTGGGCGTTGAATGGGTTTTAGTCAAATCATCACAGTTAATGATACTGTGAAAATAGGGCGACAGTGGTGACCGTTTGATTTCAGTAAGAACTGACAAACGAACCAATGACAAAACTGAAAACGAACCCTTACAACATGCTTAGTTTAGTACTGCTTATATAAAACATTAAAATGCATGGAGTTTTGGTTATTTGTAATGAACCGAACTGTCAACAAATTTTCAATGGGGAACAAAGGTTAGTCGTTGGTGTCTGGTAACAGTTAGTGTCTCTGTCTGTGAGAAAGCAACGAAAGTTCAAAAGCAATATAACAGCAAAACACATGCGGACCTTACGCTAAAGTGTAAAGGCAGTTTTAGCAAATCAATGAAGTCTAACATCACTTCAAACACTGTACAGTACGCAGTTTGCTAATTAAAACTCGCCTCCCATGCAATAACCAGAAGGAATCAAGGATACGACACTAACAATGACTGTTTTAAAATCAGCCAGATTCTTACAACATTTTGACTTTATACAGCTATTGTTAAAACAACTGCTATGGTTCCATGCTCACAACATAGTCCTTACTTGTCAGCTACAGGCTATGGACGCCAAACTTATTCTCCATACAATTTTGTTAAGAACCACAAACACATTTTCCATTGTAATAAACAATGAATTAACAGTTTATTGAAGTGGTTGAAACGTGACATTGAGTTTTTCACTTAGCCTGACATTTCACGCAGATCTATTAACAGTCTTCTGGAGCCTTTGTCAAAGTAACATGTAGAAACTGACATAAAAATTAGCTCTGCATGCTAGAATTAAAAGAAGCAGAATCCACCGTATAACTATTGCTTACATGTTGGTTCTCGATCAGTCCTTGTGTTTTTGATTCGAATCAGTTTTAAACAATGTGAACGACTGTAATTCATTGGCGTTCTCAAGGGAATTTAAACAACAGTCTTCTCAATGCTATTGACAATAGATCCAGTGTCGTGTGTCTCAATCAGACAGTGAAGAAAATAGGGCACGCGTCAGTCTATCCAGTAAGTCCAATTGTCTAGCGTGGTGATGATGTAACAAAGGTTTTTGAGATTAAATCAAAACCTGTTTTTTGCTCAGGCAACTGAGGGCCAAGGAGTTTGAGAAAAGGTGAGGAACCAGTGAGTCTGATCAAACTGCAAAAACACTGTTATTTAATCATGTCTTAAATAATACATCATGCCTTTCAGGTGTTTTTATTAATGATGGAACAGGTCACGCAACCGGACTTCGACGAGAGTCACCCTGAGCCACAGCCCCCACAATCGACAGACCCCTCCCTCACGCACCCGCATACCATGTGATATCAGTTTTACTTGCAGCACCTTAATTCAGTGTTTCTCAACTCTGTCCAGTAGTCCACATTTTTATTGGGAGGGAGCAAAACCACAGACCGTCTGGGGGCCCCCATTGACTGCAAACTGCTGCTGCAGGTAACTGCAAGAACGACTCCATGTCGTAACTGTCCACATAACTGAGTTAAAGAACAGCTTCAGAAATGGATCAGGGGCGGTGAGCACTATGTGGGCCAGGGGCCTCACGAAAGGGGAAAAAAAGTCTGATATATCATGAAAAAGAAATTAAAAGTTGTTTGTCACATAGAGAATGCGGCATCTATTGTCTCCACCTTTAGTTGCTGAGTAGACGCTTCTCTCTGGGCACTTTAGTAGGGCCCTCTAGTGGCAATTCAGATTATCGTTTTCTTAACCACTATACTACCTGCTGCCATTATCAATGGTCATATGATTTTAAGGGGCTATTTTAATTTTAAGATTTGCACTTCAGTAACAAACAACAAACTGTATTAAACTGCTTTAATAACATTAAGACTTCAGTGAATCAAAAATCACTTTTATTTCTCTGATGAATCGACCTTGGAGAGGTATCGGTATTCCAGTGTATCATTTCAACAAACATCACTGATGCTCCTTGTAAAGCAAGAAAACTACTGATGCAACACTAAAGTGGCCGCGCAAGAAATTCTGTCTAACCGAAGCAAACGGCAGCGGCGCCGTCAGTCACCCTGCGCGGCGGTTCGGCGATGCGTGTTCCGTGGGCGCCACCTAGGGGCCTTTCTGGGAATGGCCGCTGCACCGCACCAATGGAGTCATGGTGACCTTATGTCTTTACATTCTAAGCTAAGTGTTTCACTAAACAAGCAGCGATACTGGGCAATAACTCATGCACACTTATTCACTCATTAAAAAAACTCATATAAGACTTATATCTAATTTAGTGCACAAGTGTGTGTATATATCTATTAAAGAATATACCACGCTCTTTGGTACATGTATATTTAGAGAAATATAAAAATGTAAAACTGTAGAAAAGACCATTTGAAATGCACAACCCAAAGCACCAAATTTTGCATCACTTATGGCACTTTGCTGCGATTTAACAGTCAAAAATAAATGTACAAAACATCACAGAACATCTTTGTGCTGAATTCAGGAAAAATGAAGCTATTTCAATAAAAATCCAAAGCATGATGACTTTAAAGCACGTCTATCAAATGGGAATCCACAGGGTGCAGGTGTCTGATCCAGAGGCCTGATAACCATTCTGGGTGGCTGAGCAAACAGGGCACTTTGTGGTAAAAATTAAAACCCCTTCACCCTCGATTAAATCAATGCTCATTATTTAGGCTGATTGAGGATGACTCAGGCTTTAGACTTTGAAAATATAAAAAGGCCACAATGGGTGATTTATGTTTAAGTTCCACATTAATTCAGGTTTAGCTTCCACAAGGATTAGTAGTAAAGTATAATTTAAGCAATGATATCCTGTTTAATACAAAAAAATTGTCAAGGTACCATTTTTGTTTGATCATTTAATGACCACGACTCTCACCAGAAGAAGCAGATTGAAGGTGGATGAATGATTTCAACTCTATGCTCAGCTTGATCAGAAACCAGCAGACCCCGTGTCTGGACCAGACAGGACAGGACAGGAATTACGACACCAACCAATATTATTACGAGTTATGATTTTTCATGCCCACTGAAAGCGTCACATGCAGACAGAGAATTACATGCGAGCTGAGTAAAAATGACCAACATGTGACCAGATGATTATTAATGTGAAAGCTACACTACTAATTAAATTCAACTTAAGGTATGAGAATAATAAACTGTGAAACATTGTGGGTCTGCACCCAGACTGAAAGCACAGCTGTATTGGCAAGGAAAGAAGGAATGTAAGGCCATCAGGCTGCACTTTGGATATCTTCCCCAGCTCATTTTTTTTTTCATCTGTTCCACGGAATTACTACATCATTGCATTCCTGACGGCGTTCTCGAGCGACTTCCGGGTAACCAGAAGCCTGACCACCTCCTCGTTTTTCTTGGTTAGCCTCTTCCGCGCCTGGTCATGAGTCACCATGGTCATATCCCAGCCATTGACCTGATTTCAGAAACATGCGGAAGAGACCGAACAAGCTGTCAGACGTAATCTACTGCTTGCATAGGTTTCAGGAAAGTAGTAATAATGTCACTGACACATGCATTTCACAAGGCTTCAGTGGGTAAATATTAGCACTGGCTATTGCCAACTAGCCCGTGATGCAACACTCCTCATGATAGCAGCAGTACGATTGGGATGTTACCATTGTATCCTGATGTTAACACTCCAATATTTAAAAAACAGAACAAATTTCACTAACAAGCATTAAAAACCTTTAACTACCAAGGATAAATAAGCAGAGTGAATAAGCTCTTGCATTCTTCAACTCCCAGTTGCATAAACAATGAATTTCTTTGTGCAACCAAAGTTCACATTTCTGTTTTTAAACAGAAAATGTGAAAAAAAAAACATTACATAATGAAACATTTCACTTCTGTGACATTTCAGAAGTAGACACTGCACAAACAGCACATCTTTCATCAGCAAAGATGAAAAACACGTTTGTAAAATAAAATTCTCCTGCCGGTGGTAAAGGGTACTGCAATAAATTAATAACAATCAATGCAAGGTTTCAAAGTATCTAAAAATCATGACAAACCGAATCGAGATTTAAGGGTAAATTGCGGTACTGATACAAAGTCGGAAAATCAATTTAAACATGGGCCCCCCGCCAAGGCGAGCGAGGATCTGCATTATCAGATACCATGTTCCTGAGCAGTTAAAGGAGCAGGGGGACAAAACGACAGGCCAATAAGTGTGTAACGCTTACAGGTGCCTCCATGTACCAAAACCACTGGAAGCATTTCACGTGTCAGATCATCTGTGCCAGACAGCTGCAGCGTGCCGATTTGGGGAAGGGGGGGGGGGGCTGATCCTGGCCTGCCTGAGCTGCTTATCTGTGAAGAGCCAAGATAACGGATCCATTTTGGACCCACTCTCATCAGAGGAGAGAGGAAAGGTGCCCTGTTCTGTTCCGCAGAGCTACCAGTGAAGATTCTGCTCAGGCCTGCAGCGACTCGATCTCGTTTCACCCTGAACCGTAAGAAGTAAATCTGTCCAGTGTTTTCATTTCTAACTTTTCGTGAGTAAAAATATTTGAGGCATGTGGTAATTACCTTTCTGTTTCCGGGCACTAGGGGTGCAAGGATTAAGCAGAACCTTAAATGCATGGCTGAAACTCCTTTAGTGCAGCAGCAGGACACACACACACTGATTTCTCTTGTCCCCTGTCCAGAAGTGACATCAAGTGCAAAGCTATCTGAAGAACCCCTTTGAGAAGAGGCGCATGAAGACCGCCGAGGCCGGCCGCGCTTGTAGGGAAGCATACTGGATGTGTTGCTCATTCGGCGTCATCTGACATAACAATCCTCACATAATTCTCATCTGCAGAACTGAAAACGTTTTAAATTTGGGGAAAAACAAAGGAAAATTTAAACAAAACAAGTGGCTCTGGGGTCCTTTGATTTTGTCAACTATAAATTATAAGTGACGTAATGAGCTGAACAGCACAGGGCTGTGCAGGAACTGTGGCTGGCCTCACCTCTGAAGATATACACCCATTCTCTGAGGATCCTTGGGCATGTGGAAACACTGCCTTGGAAAACTGTAAGAACGACCCTATGTCGAACTGTCCAAAGCTAAAGAACAACTTAAGCAATGGGTCAGGGGCAGTGAGCACCCTGTGGGCCAGGGGCGGTGAGTACTCTGTGGGTCAGGGGCGGTGAGTACTCTGTGGGTCAGGGGCGGTGAGTACTCTGTGGGTTACCTCTCTGTGCCTGTGATTACAAGATCACTGGTTCACATCTTAGGGTCAGCAGAGTGATTTCACTATTAAACCCTTGAGCAAGATCCTTAATCCCAAGAACATCAGGGACTGTCTGGCCCTTCTTCCCCAATGGTACATCATGCGTGATAAATACATGGATGAAGCAGAAATACCTGCATTATTTTGTCTCCTATCATGAGTCCGGCGACCTCTGCTGGGCCGCCTTTGGTCACGCGTGTGACGTAGATGCCCTGCACACAAAAGAACAACAAAGGCATGCATCTTTCCAGGGGCCGTCCTTGAATTCAGATTAACAGTCATGTTACCATCATCATTTAGGGAAACCAATTCTGTGGATGCGCTTCCCTCACTTTGTCTGTTTTATCCTCGGAAAAGGGATTCTGACCCGGGTCCTGGTCTATTCCTCCTCCTATGCTGAAACCCAGGATCAAGTTGTCACCTTGGCGAAGCTTGCAAATTTCAATGCGTTGCTGTAAAACACAGAAATAGTAGCCGTCAGTAATAACGCATGTTATGTGGTGCAGCGGCCGACTACGGTGAAGATTTGATTCACGTAGAATCACCAAATTAACAGTTAATTTTTAAATCCACAGTGAGCAGAAAAGTAGAAAGTGAGAAATGACCCACTTAGCCAGCGACAGACATCCCATGATCACAAACACCATGGAGACACGGGGACACACTCCCTCCCCAACACACAGCCACTGTTCAATCAACCATCTCTGTATGCACGCAAGACAGGGAACTCCAAGTTACTAGCTTAACACATTCGCAGTGTCACACTGTAGAAATAATTAATCAATTCACAGCATTTCCACACACAAAGGCCGTGTGTGACCAGGATCTCTCTCTTTTGTGGACCTGCATCAGAGGACAGCTTTCATCCATTATTCTCTCTTGTGGCTCACTATAGAGCCAGGAGAAAAACAGTGCAGTTATCAGTTAGCCAGGGGGGTTTACTGTTAAACAGGTAAGTGAATGTGAGTTCACCCAATAACCTTTCCTCTGAGAAGCTAAGGATTCTGTTCAAAGCTGTATTTACCATATTTTGGTTATGTTACTGCTGTTACACGCTATTAACAACAAAAAGGCACAGCAAGTTAATATCAACCAGGCACCAAAGCTATGCTTTTTAGTCAAGGCATGTTAGAAGCTCGTAATTCAGCATTTTTTTATAAAACAATCTGAAGACTTCTTACGATCATCCAAATAAAACTTAGAAATACAACAAAGCCAAGCAATATGTAGGCTAACTTATTTTTACGCATTTACAGCAGGGGGGAGACAAATTCATGTAGAAAAAGTTAAGCAGTAATTCAGACAACCTACATTAGTCACTGAGGCCAGAATGTACTGCACACTAACAGGGCCCAAGGCAACCATTCCTGGGTCCTGTGTGAACGTGCACCATGTCAGCCAAAGTATGTCTCGGAGTATAACCATCCCTATCAGAGATAAGTCCATCACACATTAACCATTTATGGCATGGCCTAGGCGTACACTATTTTAACTGGGCGACCCTGCACTGGTCAAGACAAACATGTTAAAATGGGCTTCACGCTCCTGCTTAATGTGGTTCAATAGCTTTAGAAGGCTTGGCTACTGCAGATTCGATACCACCCAAAATGTCGTGGATAGAGGGCTATTATGTTTTATAACCAAGTTTAGTTACATAAAATACAATGCGTGGTTCTGTCAGGCAGTTGTCCAAAAGCAGTATGTCCTGCACATTTTCTGGTGATTTACACTACAGCTGGCTACCGAGTATTTCCACATTTCACCCGGGTGACGCCCCTCGATCACTTTAAATAACCATATGAATAATCGGTCGTAAACAAGTCATAAGAGGTCGATTTTATAAATTAGGTGCCGATGTGTCCCTCCATATAGAGGTGAGGTATAGTTAATACACATGTGTACGGAAAGACTTATTAAATATTATGGGTTTATCCTTATTTGACTACATTTCGAATTTAGACATATTGCGCTATGGATACAGCTTCACTTTTATTCATGCCTTTATTCTTACAATTGAAATGCAGGAGTCACACGAAAGCCTTTTGTTTTGATTAACTGGCGACTCTTAGTTACTGCTGTTTGGGGTTGCACACACCCTAAGTACACAATTATATACGACTTTTAAGTCACTACCTTTGCTCTGGCAGTATTTCTTTCAGCATTTGACACTTTATATTCTGTGGGCAACATGGAGATTTTCCCGTTTTTCATGTTTAGACCGAGTAACCGGGCGCCGGCCGCCGCCGTAGCGAGTTCGAGCCGGAACAGGAGCGATCCCGGACGAAGGGACAGATATCACGGCGTACGACACGAAATGCGCATTAACCCGCGTTTTAAGGTCAACCGAAGACGAACAGAAAGTGGAATAAAACTTCATCCGCGGACGGGCGCCGACCAGCGACCTCGATTATCCGGAAAAGGCGTCGCTGGACACTAACTGCTACTTACTGATTAAGTGAAACAGCTATTTTCAGCACTTTATAATTAAGTAACAAAGCGCAACACCATGACTAACCGATTAATGCTTTTATTACGGCTTACTAGTTTCTGGTTTAAAGATGTCAAACACGACAGAAAGCCGCAGCTGCGAAAACTTTAAACTTAAAGTATACGAAAGATTGTACAACTTTATTTTCCGTTTGAAAGTGAAGCGACCTGTTATCTGCGTTACAAAGTAGCGAAGGAAAGGCGAGCGCGAGGCGGCGGCGGCCCGAGACAATAGGCGCACGAGCCGGAGCCGCCGCGCTCGCGGACGGACTCACCACCACGGCCGTGACTGGCTGCCCCGGGATGAAGGACATTATGGCTGCGGCACAGGCTCCTGCTCTCGCAAAGACGGACGTGCGCTGCTTTCTAGTAGAAAAGGAAAGGCACGATTGTCTTTACTGATGCATGGAAATAATCACTAATTCATGACCCGAATAGGCAGGGCTGATGATGTAATACCGTCTCCTGCCTAAGGTTAGTCACCCAGCCCAGCGTCCCGGGACGGGCTGGCGGCCCACAACCTCGCTGTGCAGTCATTTCATGTAAATGATGTCTTTTTTTTAAAAGTTAATATAAATAATATACATTTATAGGGGCGCATGTGGGATATCGTATAGATTTCTTACTACTTAACGGTAGATTTAAAAATAAAGTAACAAAAACAATGAAAACAACTTTCTATTACTAATATTTAGACAACCTGAGTAATAAATTTAAAAAAACTGAACGAAGGACCAAACACCTCGAAGGATTTTATGTTTCAGATAGACAGCAAAATACTCCATTTCATTCAGTTCCACATGGCGTCCCGCCGCAACCATGTAATGTAGACATGATTTTGGAACATGAATGTATGATCAAATGCTGTCAAAATATTTCTTTTCTGTATTTAAATATATATTTCTGCTACTTTGCATACACATGGCTTTACAGAAATTAGTGAGGCCCCTAGAGGTGTATCTTGAGAATAGCGCTGTATTGTGTTATTAAAGGACAAATATACTGACACCTCTGGTCACGACCGTAATTCGTTCCAAATATATGAACGCGACCCGATTTTGACGCGAACCGAAACTAATTTCCCCATAAGATTGTATGTAATTAATAAGTGTATGTGATTAATCCGTCCCAGACCCTACGAACTGCTTGTAAATATAATTTTTTATGACTTTTTAGCACAAAAATAGTTCATTATACAACACAATGCACAGTTTAATAATAAACTAAATGTAAAAAACATTGAATAACATTGAGAAAACCTTAAACGACGGAGAAAACTAGCATTGCAAGAGTTCGTACTAGGCCAAGTTCACGCTAGACCCTTACGAGCCGTTCGCGGTAAACTTTTTCTTTGTGTGACTGTAAAGCACAGAAAGAAATCATGATATAAATCCTTAATTTATACAAAAACTGACCATAAACAACCAAGGAATGCTGAATAACTTTATTTTGAGAAAATCTTGAACAACAGAGAGAGCTCGACAGCAAGATCGGTAACACGCATGCCACGCTCATATTTCTCGACGATTTCTTCTTTAATTGCATTTCAATTTTCTTTGAACCTTTCTTCTCACCAACACTACCACTCTTCACTTGCGTAGGGGCCATGATTCATTGCAAAATAATGCAAAAACACACACCAGCACAAAAAGTTCACGGCGAATGGACGCATGTCTGACCGAGAACAATGCACAGGGTGAGACTGTCCACGTGAGTCGTCTTTGTTAGTATTGTATACAAAAGAAAATGGACAGAGGAGGAAATGGGAAACCATTGGCGCGTGATACGGATTGAAAGGGGAAATGGCGAAGGACGTGAACAGATTTTTTTGTCGCAACCCGATTTTTACGTGATCGGGGACGATCGTGGCCAGAGGTATTACTGTACAGTAAAATCCCACCCCCCCCAAAAATACATATATATATATATATATATATATATATATATATATATGTGTGTGTGTGTGTGTGTGTGTGTGTGTGACGCTTTTGCTGACTTTGGAGTCACATTAAATAATCTTTCTTTCAAAAGGATGAGCATTCCTCTACCACAGTAAAGTGTCATAAACAGGCAACACACTCAGAGCTTGTGTTAAGTAAGGTACTGTGTTCAGCTGACATAGCACAAAGTGGATGCATGCTATGTACAGTACTGTGCAAAAGTCTTAGGCAGCCAAAGAAGATGATGTTTAAATGATCTTTATGTTGGTGTAAAAC
>JAAGVU020000032.1:1568481-1579416 GCA_011763525.2 Mormyrus iriodes
GTTACTCTTAATTTGCATATGTTCTAATGTTATATTGAATTTTTAATTCTGAGCAAATATACATTTACTACCCAGATGAATGGCTTTAAACATTTCTTTTCACTGCCTAAGACTTTTGCACAGTGCTGTACTTCTGCGAACAAGCTGTTTGACAAGGTTTTAATTCCAAACTATGTGATAATGTAAAATCTTTAAGACCTGAGCATTTGAGTACATTGGGAGGCAGTGTGTGGCTCAGTGGGCTAAGCCTTTGTGCCTGTGATCGGAAGGTCTTTGGTTCAAGCCCGGTATCAGCAAAAATAGTTATGTGTGTGTGGGCCCTTGAGCAAGGCCCTTAACCCCCAGCTCCATGGGCGTGGCTGCCCTTTGCTGTCAAGCTCGCTCTCACATATATATGGCGACCAATAGAATGTTATTTCATTGCATGAACACTGGAAGAAACATCATTAAGACTACACTTCAACTTCTTAAATAGATTTTTTATAGATAAACTTTTAATAGCACTGCCGTTTAAGAATAACTGAAGAATTCCAATGTTGTTTAGACTTTCTAGCTTGCAAAACTACCAAGAGATTAGATCATTTATCCACTATGGTAGCACTTTACTCGAGGGGGCGCAAGTAACTTACTAACTCAGTTACGACTCAAGTACCAATCATGAACAAATATAGTAACTGTGTAAAATACATGAATCGTTATCACTGATTTATGATGAATGAACATGAGATCCATACATAACTACGTATCAAACACTTACTTTAATACATTAATACATTAAGTAAGAGTGTAGTACTACGTTATTTGTGCCCCCTCAGGTAATGCGTTACCACTGCTATTCATCAATCTGTCTATTGTCCATCTGTTTATCCAGTACAGGAGGTCTGGGGTTTCTCCCTGGCAGCGCAGGGCACAAGGCTGTCCCTCGCAGGCTACGGGCCATTGAGAGATGCGGCTTTATGTCTTTTGCATTTGCGTGCCTGTGGACTGGGGAAGGAGCTCACGTGATGCATGTAGAATATGCAAACTCCGCAATCAGAGGTATAGGACAGAACAAGAACAAGGTGTGTGAAAATATTTAAATACATATGCTGAAAAAGGGAAGTATACAAGTGCAGTATACAAGCTCTCAATGTTATCAATGTATGCCCCAACCATTGCTGGGAAGATCAGTCGGGGGAGTTTTAATCAATGTTAAACATCCTACGTTAATAAAAACATACAAACGAGCATTGTAAATTGCACGGTATGGCCAGACTGTTATTAGAGAATGGACTGAGCAAATCGGTGATACAATGTTCAATGCCGAAAGTCAAAAATACATCTGGAAAGCAAAACATGCATAAGCTATTCTGAGCTGGTAAGGATCTTAACAGCAGCAGTGAGTCGAGTCAGGACAGGAACAGCTTAAGTAAAGGAAGATGTACAGCTCCCTAGAGGTTCCGTGTTAGATTTGCAAGTCAATCACTTGATCTTATTGCATGATTATGATTTATACTGATTAAGGATTTTTTTAGACATATTTTTAGAAAATGCTTGTATGCAACACATTAAACTTAAATGAGTCTTAATCTGTTGAATAATTTCAACAGACTATTTTGTTTAATTCAACATCAATTTTTGGTATTAGTTCAGGTTATAGGGAACTGCATTGGACCGCCTCAGTTTACAACAATCTCTGGCAACCCGAGGATGAAAGTTTTCTGTAGCTTGATGTCTAACTTAATTTTTTCCACTACCTTTTGTTAAGCAGTTTTCAGTGCACATTCTTGTAACTTTGAATGATGCTTGAGGAAGCAGTAATTGTTTATATAACATTTTATTCATATGCAGCTCTGGAAAACGTGCATACGTTTGGATAACTCTGCAAGTGATACATACCAGTGTGTTTATATTACTTAAAGAGCGTTTCCAGTCAGAGCTGGCAGTCTGGATTGTTGGTGTTTTTTGGCATTTGCTGGATAAAGCTTAGATAGTTTTCTAAAACCTTATAGATTCTTTGCATTCACACTTTTTGCATCGCTGAGTCATTCGTGTGTTTTAACATTTTAAAGTGATAAATATATATTTTTTTTCTCTGAAATTCACTCAGGACAAATTAATTTAACGTTTCAATTCAATTTTATTCATATAGCACATCCTCACAACATTACAGTGTCTCAAAGCACTTTACATTATCCCTGCCCAAAGCCCCCAGTGAGCAAGCCAGAGGCGACAGTGGCAAGGAAAAACTCCCTAGAAGGAAGAAACCTTAGGAGGAGCATTAAACATATCACAGGAAGAGGTGGAAGAAGTTAAGGATATTTAGAGATTTTAATGTCAAATAACAAAACTTCAAACAAATCAGCTAGCAGTGCGTTTACAGGTTATATCTAAATTGTCCAATGATACAGGCGCCATATATGTATGCCGACAAATCTCGTATTTTTTGTTTTCACCAAACAATAAAGTTAAATGTTGTGTATTCAGCACAACTTGATTGTCGTACCACAGTTACCGGTCAACCAGTAGGATTCTTGGCGATTAATTCCTAGGAATATACATAAATATTTCTAGCTTAGGGGAACAAAATCAGTTAAGGAATATAAACAGCTACAATTAATGAACAAAAAACGTACCTAGAAAATCCATCCATCCTTCTTACATCAACTTATGCAGGACGGGGTCATGAGTGGCTTACGCTAGGCAGCACGGGCCTGGGAGATGCCCCGGACAGGACACAACTCTCACCCTACCATGGATATGAAAGGTTTACACTCCCTTATTGAAATTTCAGGTTGTTGTGGTGTAAAGTCAGAAATGAAGATCATATGCAACATCTTTTCCATCTTCAGTCAAATAAATGTAACCTTGCAGCCAACAAATTCAAGGAAAAAAAAAAGATAATGGGACAAATAATTAAAATTAAAATGCCTGCAACATTCTAGCCACATAACTGTGCAAACGTCCCCCAAATAATGCTTTTCAGAAGTTCCCTTTTCATTAACTACAGCAGCAAATTCCTGTGAATAAGTCTCCAACTTTGCACATCCCTCTTTAGATCATTCTACAAGGTTTCCATTCCACGACTTTGATCTTCTTTGGTTTTATGATTCTTTGTTTGATTGGGCGTACGGGTCATTGTGTTAGGAGGTGAAGTTTTTCTTCCACTTTCTAAAGCAAGCAGTTTTTTTGGCCAAATGACCTTGACATTTGGAGCTTGTCACTATCTCACGTATCCTGAGTAGAGCTTCTGTCCCAGCTGAAAGCAATAATGATGACTTTTTTATTAATCCCTGTGGCAAAACTTCCCTTGCACCTACCCCACCTTACTCTCCAGGACACATGTGATGTGTGTAAATGAGAGCGAGTTTGGCAGCGAAGGCCAAGCCCCAAAGCGTGGTGCTGCCTCCATCATGCTTCTTTGGATGATGAATTGTGTTGTTTTCAAGCCAAACATCTCTCTAAGAATTAAGGTGGGAAACTTAAACCGTTTCTCATCAATCCATACGATCTCTTCCCATGTGGTTTGAGGTGATCACATTTTTTGCAGTTTAGATGGGCTTGGATAGGATGTTCTTGTATGAAATGCCATTCGCTTTGCCACTCTGCTCCAAAGCCTGACGTGAAAAATATGGGCGATTTTTGTTTTCATGCAAGCAGTGACCAGTACTTGTCACAGATTCCTGCATCTGTTAAGGTTGCTGTGGGCCTCATTATCATCCCTTATAAGCTTTTTCCTTGTCCTGTCATCAACTTCGGAATGTCATACAGATCTTGCCGATACCCAGGTGGTGCCCCATCTTCTCCACTCGATGCTTGTCTTCACAGTGTTCCATTGTACATCCAGTGCCTTTAATATTATTTTATACCTCTCTCCTGTCTGAAGCTTTTCACCAAATAATCCCAGTTATGTTCTGTCAGCCACTTGTGAACCATGGCCATCCCAGTAGGATACATCTATGATAATTTCAAGAAAATCCCACAGGCAGAGCTGCTTTGTATTTGGGGTTAGTCAGAATCGCCTTCCTTGGTGACAGGCGTATACTACTTACTTTTCAACCTGGTTTTAAATGTGACTGATTACCTCTGAACATTGCTTTGGCCCACATTTAAAAGGGAGCGCTCAAGGTTTTTTTTTCCCCATTATTTTAATAATCTGTCTTTGTACTTATCTTTTTGTTTTTCTCTTGAGTTTTGTTGGCTACAAAAACACATTAAAGATGGAAAAAAGCCTGACGTTGGTTATCTTGATCTCCAGCTTGTCATGAAAAAGCAGAAATTTTAATAAGCATGTGCAGCTATGATCACTGATTTGTTAGTAACTTCCTTCCCTGCTGTCAGGGGAAGCACAGCAGCACAGGTGTGACTGAAATGCAAGCTACTGCTACTGAAAACTGAGAGAGAATGCAGCCAAAGAGAGAGCACTACTAAAGCTTGCCTATCTTCTTTTAAAATCACTAAATTCACCATGTTATTCCTGTAGGAAAACCTTTATTTTAGCTGCTAGTATCCAGGAGCGAATGGAGGTGGGAGCAAGTACTCTTCAGGCAGCTGCTGCCCGGCTGAGGAGCCTGTGAGCTCAGGCCTGCACACAGGGACGCTGTGGGGGTCAGTGAGTAGCCATGGTCCCGGAAGCTCCTGGTACACATTCTCAGTGCCTGCCCTACCACCAGCATTTCTGTTCTCCAGGGCTGCTAATGGTGTGTGATCCGGCACTTTGGCAGACTCCTGTGAGACTTTAGCATTCATATGTTCCTCTGAAGCAGACTTCTTCATGTGAGGCTTCTTGATGAGATGAATCAGCTTGATCCTGCTCTTAACTCTTGGCTGACTGGATGCTGGGGACTGTTGGATGGAGCTGCTGTTTTCAATGCTAGTCTCTTCTCCACCTCCTGGCACTAAACTTTCAAGAGGCTGCACCGGTGCCTCTGTGTTCCCCAGGCGGCAGGAAGTGGAACTCCATGATTTCCTGGGACGAGGCACTGGCTGAACTTCGCTGATCTAATAAAAATGACCATGGACACAGAAAATCAACAAACAGGCCACAGCAAACTTAGATATCTGGTCAATATAATGGCAACTTAAATCAGTTCATCACAATGAAATGTTTTAACACAAAGATCCAAGACATACAAGATTGACATATACTGCATACATTTGTCTTACCATGCTTTGGCTCTGGAGGTTAGTGGATACCCCTGTGTCGACACAGGGATACAGTGTTGGGGAGCATGCAAGATCAGAAAGAGATGTAGGAGTGACAGTCTGATATGAGGATTTAGAGTCTGTCAAGCTCAAACTAAACTGGGCAGCTGGTCCAATGTTTGCCGACTGTTTTGTCTGTAAAGTATTGTTATTAAGTGCAAGGTTAGCTAGGAGTTCCAAAACTTCATATAAATATAGTATTATCAGCCATGTCCCTCAATAGCTTTAATTCTAATATATCGACAAACAAAAAAAAATTAAGCAACTTGCTGTAACAGAATCACTCAATCAATTTTTACAACTTTGCATTTAATAGCGGGGGAAATAACATTAATCAATATAACACATGAAAGCCCCACTTGTTCATTTATTTAATATTTTTAACACATATGCTAAATATTAATCACTAAATTTCATACCTTTGCACAGGCACCAGTCAGCAGTTCATTAAAGGGCAGAATCGGGACCTGATGATGAAAATCCACAAGGTCCTGAAGTGACTTGTGATGAGCGTTTTCTCCTGTGATGTTGTACAGGCCACTGCCGTCCACAGCGATCGCAAAGTGTCGGCAGCGATCCTCCCCTCTGTGTTAGCGGGAAAAGCCAGAATGCAGCCTTTCAGGAATACACTGGTACGGTCCTGAAGATGAAACTTGGGTTGACAGCCGTAAAGACAGTAGAGAAACACAGCTGCAGCCGTCAGGCTAACGAGGACTGTGAAGACATTCTGTGTATCAGAAAATACGTGCTGGTGAAAATACAGCCTTCAGCCATTATGCATCCAGCAACATTTATGAATTTTTGTAGTAATTTCTAATTTAGCTCTTTCATAGAGCAAAGACCTTCTTGCCATAGAAAAAAATCCCTGTGCCCCATCCCTTTAAAAATCTATAAACTGAAAAGCCAAAACAGAAAGAAAAAAAAATATATATATATATATATATGTGTGTGTGTGTATCAATACTATGATTATAAACTGGACTTTAGGAACCGGTGGCCTTCATTGTCAATTACGATGTTCGGCCACAGCCAGTTTGAGAGGAGATGGGAGCTAATTGCTGCCTTTCAGGAGACTGTGGCTCTACCAATGGCTCCC
Source organism: Mormyrus iriodes (assembly GCA_011763525.2). Classification (NCBI taxonomy): domain Eukaryota; kingdom Metazoa; phylum Chordata; class Actinopteri; order Osteoglossiformes; family Mormyridae; genus Mormyrus; species Mormyrus iriodes. The sequence goes on from JAAGVU020000032.1 coordinate 1,574,762, forward strand.
TGGCATGTAACACTCACATATCGGTCACTGAGCAACAAAGGACCCCAAAAACAGACTACAGGTTAACTACCCAATAAGTGAAAAAAACACTGACAATATTTTACTGGTAAAGTAGCTTTGCTAACACCAGGAACTGAACATGGTGGATGCTCAGTTATACACATTAACTGTAGTATGACACTCAGTAATACACATAATCATCACCATCATCACCGTCACCTTCATCATCACCATCACCATCATCATCATCACAACCACCTTCATCATCATTACCGTCATCAGCACCACCTTCATCATCACCATCATCATCACCACCATCACCACCAACATCAGCACCACCTTCATCATCGTCACCAACATCAGTACCACCTTCATCATCATCACCACCATCACCATCATCTTTACAGCACGTCTCCTGGTGAAAGCTGCATCCTTCTATCCTAGGCCACTGACTCCAGCTCACTGCGGAGGATGCCCAGGCATTCCCAAGACATCCATTTCATTTTGATTGTTTATTACATAACGCGCAGCATTAAATTTTCATCATTAGAAAGTGTAACTCCCGCATTTTGTAATAACCACTGCAATATGTAATAATTAATTACATATTGCATTCAAGCTGTCTATTAAAAAATATACTAGATTATTACAAAATGCTGGTGCTGTCACATAATGTAGTGAAAATCTGTTACATTTTGTCAAGTTATTACACAATGCAGTATTGCTACTGTACATAATGCACTGTTACACACCCTGACCTCAGGAGATACTGATTCTCATCCCTGCTCTGCCAAAAAAAGCGCAAATATCCCCAGCAACGTATAAATCAATAAATCAATGTAGTCCTTCTCAGAACATGTCATAATACAATGGCACCCATACATACACAACTGAGGCAGACAAAAGACCCAAAGCCTGAACAGGCTAACAGAGAGGGTGCATATGATAAAACTGAAATCTGAGTCTTCTTTCCCATAACTGTCCCTCTAGTCAACAGACAACTTCCCTCACCATTACGCATAATCATCAGAGATGTGCGTAAACACAGATTAAAATGTCAGATGTAAAGTATGGAAGGTGACTGTGTTCACTGAGGGAACATAATCACAGTACTGAACATGTCAGAGGGTTCAGTCAGCAAATACGCTGAACAGGGAAGTGATGTCATAAGAAGAAACAGTATCGCCGAAACCAATAAAAGCAACAAGCTTTCACTCTGGGTGCAGCAGACTGGCACAAGTTCAATAACACGCGAAACGCGAAACAACAACACCAGTAACTCACCGTTTATGCTGAAGTATAAATAACCTATTATTATAAACCAATTTGAAAGCATTCAGTAATAAGACGTGTCCATTTAGATATACAATCTGCCGACATTCTGAGTCACTGCATATTTCCCATACCAAAATTTATCCAACTGCAATTTTATGCAACCATATACTGAAAACCACATCCACTGCAGATCACTGTTAATAATAGACTGTTTATAATAAAACTTAATCGTTTATAATACAACTCTGAGACGCTGCTTGCTGGTAAAAGTATGGCTAACAGTTCAAAGTACAAGGAAGATTATATGTGGCTTGGGTATGAAGTCATACAGTACTAATGTTTCATTTTAAAGCTGATAACGGAAGAGGGCCCAGTGTTTGGGCTGCAGTAACTCACCGATAGGACAGGGTGTACCCGATTCTGGTCTGACTGAGCCGGATTAGGAAGCAGCCCCTCCGGCTGTACATCAGCATGCCTTCTGCAACGCTACAAAAACACAGCACTGCCAGTAACTGGGGAAATGGGATTCACAGGCAGTGACAGGGGGAATGGGATTCACAGCCAGTGACAGGGGGAAATGGGATTCACAGGCAGTGACAGGGGGAACGGGATTCACAGCCAGTGACAGGGGGAATGGGATTCATAGCCAGTGACAGGGGGAAATGGGATTCACAGGCAGTGACAGGGGGAAGGGGATTCACAGCCAGTGACAGGGGGAACGGGATTCACAGCCAATGACAGGGGGAATGGAATTCACAGCCAGTAACAGGAGGAATGGGATTCACAGCCAGTGACAGGGGGAAGGGGATTCACAGCCAATGACAGGGTGAACGGGATTCACAGCCAGTGACAGGAGGAATGGGATTCTGTACCATAAAACTGCTAGATAACCATTTAATGTACACTACATGGACAAAGGTATTGGGACATCTCAATGCTCTGCTGGATGCATGGGCAAAAATTCCCCCAGACACACTCCAATAACCTGTGGAAAGCCTTCCCAGGAGAATGGCAGCTGTTATAGCTGCAAAGGGGGGGGCAGCTCTATATTGATGCCTATGGATTTAGAATGGGCCGTCATAAAAGTTACTCCTGTAGGAGCAATGGCCCGGTGTCCCAATACTTTTGTCCATTTCATATATTTCACACACATATCACTCCATTGTCCTGAGCACAAAGTTTTCAGCCTTTATGTAGCAGTTGTGGTGTAACAGCCCAGGATCTGGACTTTTACACCCTGGACTGCCAGCACAGGCAATCGCACATCCCTGCTTAAGGTGCCATCAGGAAAATAGGAGGCTGGACCCTGAGATGATACTGCTGAATAAAGCAACAAGGCGTCGAAAAAGCAAAGGAATTCTTCCAAATAGGTTTATGCTCAGACAGTATCAGGTAGGCCTAATGTTTATACTAAATACATTCCTGCTGTATGTGAGAGGACCGTGCTGTCATGCGTACTTCCTGGAAATAACGCCGTGAAACCAGTCTGGTATGACTCCGTTTCTGATAACATGGTTCAGCTGAAAATGTGTAAACCAGGCCAGGGAGGCGTCCTGCTCCCCGTGCAGTGGAGGCCCCTGCATTTCCAGTGGGACCTACCCCCCCCCCCCAAAAAAAAACACCGAAATTAACAACCACAGCCTCTATCTCTGCTGTCAGTCTCTGTACACTGCTACCTGGCAAGTTTATACAATAGGCTAAATCTTAAGACAATTATTCTAAAATGTTAGACAATGTAACTTTTACAAAGCCCGAAGAAATTAGTGAAGCATTGTGGGTGGGAACTTTATCTACCAAACAGATTTTCTATATATGAAAAATAATAAGGAGTGAAGTGACTATGTTTCAGTTATCCTGGTTATATCCGTTGACATTATTTTACATAAGGGTTGATACTCATTTTACATTTTAAGGAAATTTATTTCACTTATTGCAATGTACACATTCTGTATTGCACTTATGCTGTTACGAGGATTAAGCATACACATAGATAAATAAACAGATCGACACAGCTTTAGTTGATAAGCAAAACATGAACGCTTCTGGGACGTAAATGTTTCAGGTACCGCGAATGAAATTATTACTGTTATCAATTGAGACTCTGTATAATCAGTGTTTAGATTCAAATGACAGTGTTACAGGTGCGATTTCAGTAACGTCAATGCCGATTAATGGGAAGCTAAAGACTGAAGGTGGAAGTCTCACCGAGTTTCTGAGCCTCGGGTACATTTCGGAGCCCCTCATTCTGAACCGTGACGGGGTTCCCGGCGTTTCCTGACCCTTCCGTGACGGGGAGCTTTTTCAATCACCTACTATTAAGTTGTTCACTTGCCTCGTACCGGAGGAGCGGCGCCGCCGGTGCTTCCGCGCGGACCCGGAGGGCGAGGGCGCGCCGCGGGAGAAGACAATCCTTCCGCAATTATTTCATCAATCCTTCGTTAAAACGTCAACAAAATGCAGCAAAGTGTTACATTTCCAATGGTACTCACGCTAAATAATTAAAGATAAAAGCAATACACGTAGGCTGCCACGAACATAAGTTCATATTAATACTAAAAATCTAAATAAACAAAAGTGTGTTCGATTTACTCCTAAGATAATAATAAAATTATTATTAGCGCGGAGTGACGGGCAGCTGCGTGTCCGCCTCTGCCACCGACACAAAGGTAACTGATCCGCGACTTTCGGAGGAAAAAAGCCGCCTGTCCCCTGCGCGTCTCCCCGAAATGACACTCCGCGCTGCTCGGAAATAAAACCTGATTTATTGTGCGCCACGAGGCGTTTGCTTGGCGTACTGTGTGAAAAAAGCTGGAGAGTATAAGGTGATGCTTCTCAAATGGTTTAGCCTCAGGAAAGGGTGTCGGAGAGGCACGGATAGCCTGGCAGTTTCGGGGGGCTGGAATACGTAAAACTATAGGGGAAATTGGATGGGGGGGGAGAATTTCTAGGTACGGCCCTGGCCTCAGGGTCCACATTATTCCTGGGTCAGTAAATCATGACCCAAATTCACGGTAGAAGTTTTCGATGGGGGGGGGGGTCTGAGAGTACAATACCTACTGTATATTTCCTGCAACATTAACTTCCCCACACCTCAGCCTTACAGCCGACACTCCAGGCTGGCCGGAGACGCCCCCGCGTCCTCCCGTCCTCCTCTCTCTCTCAGCTCCGCGCCACCTGCGGGTGTCCTCCTGCCCCTGCGGGTGTCCTCCTCCCCCTGCCGGCTCCGGCCAGGAGCTGCTACTCGGATTAGCTCCTCACTGCACCGCCGATCTTCCTTGCCCAGATTCACACGGCTTCTCAGGCATATACAGTGATCCCTCGCTATATCGCGCTTCGACTTTCGCGGCTTCACTGTATCGCGGATTTTATATGCAAGCATA
>JAAGVU020000032.1:1615009-1634159 GCA_011763525.2 Mormyrus iriodes
ATGTGCAATGATCATAGCTCATAATGAGGGTGGTCTGAATGGTTCAGGACTCCACAATAAGCCAAAAGGGACCCCCCCCAAAGAAATTAAATTTTATGCCTTGCTAGTTTATTGTGATTTATAGGGACCCTAGCAACAGCCATCGATCACTTCAAACACTGTATTGCCGAGACTGAAATATCCTCTTCATTAACTTCCAGTAGGCACTATAATTATACTTTGTTGGTGATTTTCAATGAAACAAAGGACCAGGTTATTGTTCAGAGTGTACGCAATACAGCCTCCTTTGGATGAATATCAACTAATTTAATGAACTGTGTCATTTTGAGGTCCCCTAAAAAGAGCTACACAATATCCCCATGAAAGCGCTGAAGACCAAGCAAACAGCTTCATTCTGGATAATTTTAGCTGCATACTGCAAGGGATGCAAACTGATTTGAATACTGTTGCAGAGAGAAATATCTTTGGAGACTGTATATGATCGGTGGTGTGTGTATTACAGTGTAAGCATTCCAACATATCGCCACATGCAATGACACCTCAGGAGAGACACAAACCTGTTTTTGGGGATAGCACTTCAGTGAAGGCCGTGGGCAGCGACAGGAGATTCCATTTACCAGAAGTAATGAACCAAGGTTTTACCTGCACCTGACACTTCTTCAAGAGATGGCAAAAGAAGATATAATGTGTATGCTATTCCACCCATCTGCTGAACAGCAGGAATTAGAATCCATGGAATGATGTGTTGGGGAAAGCCGGCAGGCAGAAGAGAAGACTGCGCAATTTGGGGAATTTGGAAAAGTGGACCTAGACACATTTCTCCTTTTCAGGGAGAAGGGTGGGCAAAACCACAAAGGAGAGCCAGCGAAAAGGTGGAGGGCTGGATGAAACCATGCATGCAGTGGGTGGGTCGGTGGGTGGGGTTCCGAGTGAAAACATCCCTCTGGTGATCGACTCACCCTCCCCAGATGGTTGACCTGCCCTTCGAATTCTTGTGTTTAAGAGGGAGTAAGACGCTTGTGTTTGGCCATTTTTCTTCCAATGAGCCTGGAACAAAGTGAAGCTGCCCACTGCTGGCCTCAGCTGCCTCCCCAGCACGAGCCCCAGTCACTCTGCCTCTCCTTATGTGTCTCTGTGTCTCACCACACGTTACTGCGAAGAGGTGAAGTAAAGGGGTTAGTTTCCAAGTCATGAAGGTGCAGAGATCAGCAAAATGTCGCGCTATCCACCTTCCCATCAAATGACAAAGGGCCTGAAAGAAAGTCCACAGTTTATAACTATTATGTCTGATTAATGTTTTTGTATATGTTATGCTATTGCAGTTAATGATATCTGGCACATTTTTGTAATATTAATATATTTTTATTCCATCCCCAAGAGCAGTGTTTTCCAATCTGGTCAGCAGGAACCTGCAGACAGTCCACGTTTTTCCTGAAAAATGTGGACTGCCTGACAGGGAGCTGGGAGGGAGCAAAAACGTGGACCGTCTGTGGGCCCCCGAGGACCGGGTTGGGAAACGCCGCTGTAGAGAGTCACATCTGAAAGAGAGGGCACTGATTTCCGCCTGTCTGTATGTGTTCTTTCTGATAACTGGGATTTTTGTTTTCCTTTTCAGCGTTATACCAATCTCACTATCAGAGCTATATTATACCCCACTTTAATTAAAGATTATAAGGTTTCAGCTATGAGAATTCCAGAGAGCCTGGAGCCTATCCCAGGAAACAGAGGGCAGACACGCGCGCACACACGCGCGCACACACGCGCGCACACACACACGCACACACACTATGGCTGTGAAACAGTGGTTAAAGTGTGGGGCTGCCCAATCTTATAACTTTAACTAGATTCAATTTAGATCCAGAGTCAGATAAGGGATTGTCCAGCAAAGGAAGAGTGAGCTGATGGATCCAAATCCTCAGCAGACACAGAATGTTAGTGATTGATAAGGAAGTACGGATGGAGCTGCTGAATGAATCACAGAATGCTCTTGCCTTCAACATCCACTTACTGATGGCCTTTAATTGCATGATGTCATATATTGGCGCTCCTTGATGCTGGCAACAAAAATCCCATGGGAAGGAAAAATTTCAGCTCTCTTTGACGGATGGCGAATTCTGACAGTAATTAGTGAGCCGCTGCGCCGTTTCCCATGACGTGTCCCACGGCGCACATGAGCCTCAGTTTGGCCCTGGGGGTTTCCCAAGAGGATGACGGTACCAGCCTGTGTAAGTTTCCTGGCCCAGACATCTGTGTAACCTTATAATCTTTCAGGTTCAAGCGGAAGAAGAAGGAATAGGAGAGGAGTAGAGGGAAAAGAGAATGACAGGAAGAGGAAGGAGAAGGAGAGGAAGGCTGCTGTTTCTGGCCATTACAGGCTGATGGAGCTCAGATGACTGGGGAGCAGCAGTAATTGGTTCCTGCTCACTCAGTTATGGCTGCAATAACCCGGAAAGTGCTTGTAGGTCTCGCCACATATCACCCTACTTCACCAATAAATGTGGGGCGTAACTGAATTTCACGAAAAGACAAACTGTCAAAGAACACTATAATCTCAGAACGCAGGTCAATGTTCCATTCATAAAAAAAGAGGTGGCTGATGAATCTGCTATTATATGCTCATTATTTTGAGGAACGGCCCATGATATTACAGGGATTGATTTTTTTCTGCATAAATGTGAATAAAACAAATGGTTTCATTAAAAATTAAATCAAAGCTTGGATTTGGTAACTATTGGTACCTAATTGCAAGCTGTTATAATGTTATAATGTAGTGTGATATGATCATTATCATATAATACTATATTAGCAGTGAATAAGCAAAGATATGGCTGTATATGCAACCAGCTAGGAGTAGAAAGAAAATCCCTTCGAGCGATTTGTGGTATAAATCAGTCACATGTTTTATTTCTGCCTGGTCAGAATAACAAATGGAATTATTGTTATAATGGCAAGACAAAAGACAGTGATTCCATACCAGACATGCTGAATAACTGAATCATAACACGGCACAACAAGCAAACGTGTCAGAAAGATATAGTAAACAGATGGAGGTATGCACAGCTCTGTCCCTAAGTACAAACTCCAGAAGAGCATTGCCAGCTGCAGATCCCGCCCTGCACTCACAGAAGCAGGGAGGGGAAATGGTTGCTCTCTTTGTGGACCCAGGCCTTTGTCTTGAGCTCCTACGGCACCTGTTTACTCAGCAGGCTCCCTGGAACTGATTTTACGGACACTGTGACGTCACCACACTTACTGTTTGCACAGCGCCGCTCATTGTTACGTGTTTCTGGGCTTCTGGGTAATCGGCAGCTAAAAGCTCTCTGCCTTTATCACTAATTGCTGAAATGTTTTAATGAAGTGACTCTGCCACACTGATACCCGAGACTGAGGGCCAGGGAGAGGGACACATTCTGTGATCCTTCAGCTCAAATTTTAAACATGGAATCATTTCCATAGATGCAAAAATTGAGAGTCAGTCTTCCTTTAAAAGGAAGAGTCACTTTACTAGGCTCATTTTGAGGGCCTTCAGTCCAGAGGAAACATGAAATTGAGGGAAAATAACCGAGGTGAAGATAATACTGCAGGGGAAAAAAATTAAACCACAGGGAGCGCTCCAGCAAGGTGCTCTTTGTGCCGTGTGGCATGGATGGTATGGGAGGGCAATAGAAGTTGAGGCTTGCAGTTTTAGAAACATGCAGCCTTTTCAAATTGCTCCTTCCTGCACTTCAAAATACCTCCCAGACTGGGGAGAAAGCTGGCGAGGCAGTGTGAGCGGATGACAGAAGCTAAGGGGAACACTGGAGGAGGGAACTGGCCCTGCCGGTGCTGGAGGGGAAAGGAGATGGGGGTAGGGCGGAGGTGGTGAGGGAAGGCCGTGCCCCCACCTCCTCAGGCAGAGAAACCAGACCCCTCCCACAGGAAACCACAGCTCCGCTCCCCATGGCCTTTTATGGTAAAAACTGCTCAGAAATCTGCCCTGACTCAGAGGGAATAGATGCGAGATAAAGCTGGATTTAAAGAAACAGAACTGCTGCAAGATAAAGGGGGGGGGGGAGGGGGGGTTACGGGGACTCTCTGAAAGAATGTGAGGTATGTGTAAGAAAGCACAAGCATTTCAAAAGCTCCCTGCCACAAAAATGTGAGGAATTATATTATCAACATCGTATGGATTTCTATTTAAAGTATGATGAGTGACATATCTTCTGAAATTGATTCTCTGCTATTAAGCTCGATTTTTACGCTTAATGAAATATTTCTGTCAAAAGTTCAAACTCTGAACTGAGGTGGGGGTCGCCATTTCAGAGGGGGCATGTCCTTGTTTTTGCTCATTTTGGGTTTTATTTCATCAGCCATGGGATCACATACTGCTCTTCGTCTTGATGTCTGGTGCTGGTCTCTCTGCCCTTTGTGGAACACTGTTATGGCTCCACATTTTAGACCATAACTGCCTGTCGTTCCAGCCTTTCTGGAGGTCCAGGGTAACCGAGGTGATGTTTGCTGACTGCCGCTCTGTACCAGCGTGTCCCGGCTGTGTGGTTATGCTCTGCCCTGCTTCTCAGTCCAGCTTCTTGGCCCTTAGGACTGCCACCGTCAGCCGATTGCAGCTTGTTTCAGTGGTAGCAAAGTGTCCGAGGTTCAACCAAGGGCGACTCCTTGCAACCAAATTTTTAAAGGGCTGCCTGTTACGATTACATCAAACAGCATTTATTTAATACTTGATTCTTCCCTAAAAAGGTTGTTTCTGGCTTTTAGTATAGAACGATACAGTGTTTCTGTTGTGAATAACACTGAAGTAAAATGTGGGATAGTGAAAATAAACCGAGACATGATCGTACAATCCCAAGCTATCTTCAGATCTGTCACAAATAAACTTAAAGCAATCCTACAGCGATGAACTTAAACACGAAAAGATCTGTTTTTGAATCCAGATCCACATGCTGGAAAGAGAAGAGCCAAACATTTTGTATTGTGTAATGTGGGACCTGAGTTTATTTCTATTAATTTTTCTGCTTGTGAATCCTGTATGTTATTTGGGAAAATCAGTGAGGATTTTCTCTGCGTGTTTTTAAATCTTGTTTCCTGGTTGACACAAGGCGCTCTGTTTACTGTTAAAAATGATATTATATTATATTCTGTGTTCATTCCCAGACAGCACCGGGTGGGGCACAGATCCTAGCAGGGGAGCAGTCAGGACAGTCCTAGGGAGAGGAGGATGGGGGCAGGGCATAGAGAGGTGTCAAAGCGACACCATCACGCACACAGTGCAGAAAGCAAAAGTCAGCAAGAAACAAGGAGGAATCGCAAGCATTTCAGGCCATTCAGAAATCCCGACCAGAAGTATTTTTAGGTCCCGAAATAGAGGGCAGATCCCGAAAAAAGTAGATGCATGATCACCCTAGAGGATTCTCCAATTCTGGTCCTGGAATTTGCAGATTTCCCTGCTCAGGCACATGCTAAACCTGGCATTTGGCTCGTGAGCTGAGTAAGATGCGTCTAAGCAGGGAAATCCATGAATTGTTTTGCAGACTGGGGAACCCTGCCCTAGACATCCCTCTTCGCTTGCTGGCAGCTAGCAGGGGCCGGTTTGCTCCCTCAGCCGACGGTCGGCCGGAGGCTTCAATTCCTACATGGTGCCAGTATATAGCAAACATGCTAGTCACACTGGACTTTGTAATATGATGCGTTGACTCACGTTACTCACATGCTAGATAAGGGACTTTTTGTTCAATTAATGCAAAGGTCATGCGGGAATCCGAATCAGCCAAAAAACGGAGAGGGAGCACGGAGGGGCCTTTCCTGGCTGACTGCGGCCCTCGGTGGCGCAGCAGGGGCCCAGGCCCTGTCTGTTTTTCTTCCTTTGCGTTCTCCTTCCACTTCACTTCTCGCCAAAGGCCAGCTTGTCTCAGCACAGCTTTGATATTCAGATGAATCTATTCCTGCTGCTGCCCTTCTCTGGCGGCCCCCACCACCCTCACAGTGCAAAAGGCCCCTTCTTTCTCTCCTTGTTGCACTGTTCCTTCAAAAGGCCGGAGCAGTGTGGCGCTGTGTCTCTGAGTAACAGCAAGACCTCAGCCAGACACACAACGGCCTACGGGGGAGTTTGGCGGGGAAGAGGAGGCTCAACGTGATAATTTAAATACTAAGATCTATTTATTGGGGGGACAAATTAAGTCAAATTAAATATTGGTAGGTTCCTGTGCCCCCCACCCCCTGCAGTTCTTATGGTCCTGAACGTACAGATCATAACCCAGACAGCTGTGCACTGACACACTTTTGCCCTTATTATTATGTGATTGTTACGAAGCAGATCTGCACAGTTCCAACCAAGGGCTATAATGGGCTAAACGAAAAACAATAAGGCTGGCTGTAGGGTTTCACTTTGCATCACATCAGGTATGTTCTTCCAATCCGTAATCAGTCTCATTCCATCATCCATCCATCCATCCATCCTGGCAATTTAAAAATACTGTGCATTCTTAGAACTAGAGAAATTAGTGATATTTTCATTTTCCTTTTTTAGCAGACCTTTTACCCAACGCGATGTATATCTGGGAAAGTGGGGTCAGCCCATTCCTAGAGCTGTGGGGGTTAAGGGCCTCGCTCAGGGGCCCAGCAGTGACATCACCCTGGGATTTGACCCAGCGACCTTCTGATCATAGACAGGAGTCCAAACGCACTGAGCCGCAAACGGCCTGAAGAGCACATGCTTATTCTCCCGGAACTGAGCACCTCAGACACTTTGGTAGATAACGACACCATTCCTGTTATTAAAAGCACGTAGGTAGAGGTGGAACTATGGCAGGTGAGATATAATTTATTACTCAAAATGATTTAAAGTAATCATGATGTCACCGGGCACTGCCAAAACCAAAGTAACAGGTAAACGGAGATTAGCCCCATGAAATCAAAAGCATTTTTCACTAAATGATTTTGTTTAAACACTCCCAGCCTGACTGGGTTACTTCCAAAAACTTCTGAAGCATGGAAATGATTCACTGCAACGTCCCTTGCTGAAAACCCTGACTCATCAAAACAGCCAAATATAAGTTGGTCATTAGCTCCCTCTACTGGTAATCGCATGTTCTGTTTCTGCACCTTCACTCGTGCTCCTCCCGTGCGTATCACCCAGGGGTGTCGGAGGGGCATGGATACCCTGGCAGATTTTAGAGGGTCTAGCACTGTATTGGAACCCCAAAATCTTACCCCCCCGCCACCATGCTCTCCGAGGCAGCCAGCTGTAACTCTGACGTGCTGGGCTGGGGGTCCTGTGCACCGAGGGTATTATAATAATAATAAGAATAATAAGAAGAATAATAATTATTATTATTATTATCATTATTATTGTTGTTGTTGCTATTATTATTATCACTATTATTATTATTATTCCTTTTATATTTGTATCTAACACAATCGCCTTCAGCCATTGAAGTGACGTGCAGCAGTGCATGTAACACATTGATTACATTTCTGTCTAGCCAGGGGGCGGAGACTGAAAAGGCCAGGGTGCAAATAGTCACTCTGTTGTTTTATTATTAGCCTTGTTCACAACACAGGAACACACGTTTTCCCTGACCCCTAAATGAACTTAGGAAATTGTACCCATCCCACTTACGCACGTAATTCAAAGGTACTACAAACAGAGACTGAAACCAGCAGCCTTGAATTAGGAGTCAATGCCCTCACAAAGGACTCAATGTATGTAGACAGTGATACATCAACAAACATTATGTAATATGCAAGGCTGGGTTACATCACAGATGGGATGTCAGAGGACCTGATGGAAACCCATTCAGCCTGGGGAGAGTCAAGATTTAAAGCAGGCAGTAGACTTACCTACTGAGTCACCCCTGTACGTAAACATTTTGTAATTTATTTTTTTAATTCAAATAGCTTTTCAAAATTTTTTTAAAAGATCTGAGTTCAGCGAGGATTTTTGAAAAGCCTAAATCAATCAGGAACTTAGCATGAATCAATACCAGTGCACCCACTGCATGCCAGGGACTGGGAGTGGGAGATCGCATTCTGACTTTGCTTATCGTTTGTGTCCACTAGATGGGGCCAGCACCCTGCAATGTGCCACAGCGCCTATTTCCAGCCCCCTGTCAGAAAAGGGCAAACGCTCATGCCACTATGAGGCCACAAACTGCCCGTGAAGACTCTCCTCTGCTGGGTTTGCTCCTGTTAGTTTATAGGTTTTCAGAGCTGAGAGGAAAAAATGTGGGCAATTCTGTGAGCCTCCACAGCATTTTACATAGCAAAGAATTCGAAAAGAAGCCCAGCAGCTCAAGAATGTACCACAGCCGGTCCTCATTTCTCCAGCTTCTCCTCTGAGCAGCACCAGCCAACGCTCTCAAAAGGAAGGATCTGCTCTTAGGTCCCCACGGTCCTGTTCAGGAACACAATGAGCTTGCCAATAGCACTGAGCTAAGTCATTCTTAAGGCTTTAGGTGAGTTCTTCTCCCTCTCTGGCCGTTTTCAGTCATAAATAAGCATAAATCAATGAGAAATTCCTCAGAAGATCTCCTTCAATAAGATAAGCGTCATAAACTGGTTTGAAAGAACATGTCCATTAGGCGAGGTTTCCCGTGAAACATTGTGTGGGATGCAGTGTACATGGGTTATGGCACTACTCATTTATTGTGTGTGTTCAGGTAATTCAAGCTGTGGCTAATTAAAGGCAGCTTGGTATTAATCACACAGACATTGTTAGCAGAAACAAACAAAAGTAAATATTTATGGGGTCAGTAATCACTCTAGACTACAGGTCATCGTCAGACACACAGCACTTCAGCTAGCCTGACAGGACATTTCTCTTTTTTAACTCTTATACTCAAGAAGAAAGATAACATTTGGCAGTGCTTTACATTGCATTAAAGCTGTTAAGGTACATTAGGATGTTAAGGTATACTTACATGCTGCTTATGAATGTTCTATGAATGCATTATAAATGCATTATGAACGTGCAAGTTAATGTAAAGTGTTACCTAACATTTTATCTATGTGCTCTGCTGTAAGGAGTGGTATAAATCACTGGTGACATTATAATAGATTTAGCACCAGGAAGAATAATGTTAATACATTATTTTATTAATAACAATTGTATATTGTCTGTTTTATATGTACACTATATGGACAAAAGTATTGGGACAGCCGGCCATTACACCCATAGGGATTTTTATGACATCCCATAATAAATCCATAGACATCAATATGGAGCTGGTCCCCCCTTCGCAGCTGTAACAGCCGCCACACTTCAGAGAAGGCTTTCTACAGGATTTTGGAGTGTGTCTGTGGGAGTCTTTGTGCTGGGGTTAATGCCAGAAGAAGTTGCAGTTACTGAACCAGCAGAGTGATGGTGACTTTTATACACTGTGCACCTTAGCCGCCCGCCCCCGCTCTGTTACCTTATGTGGTCTGTCACTTCATTCCCAAGTTTCTGTTGTTCGTAATCGCCTCCACTTTGCAATAATACCACTTATTTCGCGAACTGACTTATTGCAAAGCTGTGCTCTTCAGATTGACCCATTCCTTACACATACGTCTGTAAACCTGACTGCATGGCTGGGTGCTTGATTTTATACACCTGTGGCAATGGGTCTGAATGAAACACCTTAATTCAGTAATTAAGAAGTGTGTCCCAACACTTTATCCATTTAGTGTGTATATATAAAAGCCTCCTGCAGACTGTAATGTCTTGTGTTTGCGTGTTTGTTGTGAATGGAAGAGTTTTACGTGTTCACACTACAAGGACTCCCATCTCTGAGGATGCAGATAGGCTTCCTGCTTCAGAAATAGAAGATGTGTAACAAGACAATGAGTTTCTGCCCTTCTAACATGCTTCTGGCTTCAGGTTCCCTTGAGCAGCATCCTCATGTTGAGAGATGTGCAGGTGGAAAAGTTTGACAAAATTTGGGTTACAGAGGCAGAACAATGCACCGGAGCCTTGCCCTGATGTGGGGTCCCAAACTCCCCGCCCTCTCTGTGTAACGCAGTGCAGAATGCACATGGCTGGTTAAGTATGATGTTAAGCAATTCAGTGTTTTTATTTAATGACAATGACCTTTATTTGTTACTCCACACTAATTAAATCGGAGCACTGTGGCTTCTCAGCTCCTTTTGAGCATCATTAAAGGCGTAGAGGCTGGAATGTCGACTCCAACACACGGATATGGACGACGGTACAGCAGAGCAGAAGAACTGCAGGAGGGGCCAAGATGTGCCTGATTTTATGTGACAGTGGCCGTCCGGATGCTGCCTTGACGGCGCGGAGCGTTGGCCAGGGTTTGGCTGAACAGACCTGTTAGCTTTTCATTAGTCTTTGGCCAAACATTTCTGTAAAAACATAACTAAGGTTCCAGCAGCATAAATGCATCACTTCAGCAGGAAAAAGAGGGGCTGAGCTCTTTGTTTAGCTTTTATGTAGTAGTGGAACTGATAATAAAATGTAAAGTGAATATTTTTATCCTCCATAACCATCCAATTTACGCACATAATTCAAAGGTACTACAGACAGAGACTGAAACCAGCAACCTTGAATTAGCTTTTAGGTGTTTTAGGTCTGCAAAGATAACAAGTTAAATGACTACTTCGTAACTTTATTCTGCATATATTTAATCTTAGGGCTACCTTCTGAAAATACTCCACACATTTTGTATACTGGTAAATTTCTTATTATTTCATAAGGAAATATATTATATTATAGCAATGTGTAAATGAAAATAAATAGTTTAGAGGTATGTAAATGTAAGGTTATATATATATATATATATATATATATATATATATACACACACACACACACACACACACATACATATATATTTATGTACAAACCAGTGCACTTTTGAAATGAAGAAATGAAAATTTTGCAAACTCCTATATAAAGTCTTTTTTCTTGATTCAAAGCTAAACGGTCCCGAATGTGCTGTATAATCGGAACAAGCGGCACTTCCTAGCCAAACGAATCGCACATCTCCCTTCCAGCTGAACGCCTCAGATTTCGGTCGGCGTATGAATATATGACCAATAAGAATGGGAATCTGGCTGCACACCCCTCATTTTTATCCTTAAAACAATCCAGCTGAAAATATAAATTAATATGTAGGCCTAAAAGAAACTGAATTTCACAGGTTTCCATGCTACCGCGGGAGTAATGCACAGACAGGAGGCATTAATATGGCTTTTATACGTTATATACCGAACAATTTTTGCATTTTTAATATAAATTGTGATGGTTTTGGTTGATCTGAGTTTATTGAGAAATGGATGGCGCTCTTCAACCAATTTTCAACAAAGAGATCAAACAAAAACGATCGAGAAATTATAGTGGGTATAACAACAACAACAATAATAATAACAATCACAATAACAACAACAATAATAATAATAATAATAATAAACGATTTTCCTGTGAATTAATATTGTTTAAACCGCAGAATGTGCGCGGGGGATGGCGTTTAAATTGTTAGTTAGTGTCTTTCATGTATCTATATGGTTTTGCTAAATAAATATTTCATTAAACCGTATTATATTACACACGGATTGTGTCTACATAGTATTTACGCACGTAAATGGTAAATATGATGCTTCAA
Organism: Mormyrus iriodes; assembly: GCA_011763525.2. Taxonomy (NCBI): domain Eukaryota; kingdom Metazoa; phylum Chordata; class Actinopteri; order Osteoglossiformes; family Mormyridae; genus Mormyrus; species Mormyrus iriodes. The sequence continues at coordinate 1,626,601 of JAAGVU020000032.1, forward strand.
CGATTGTTAATTCATTTAGTATTATTATTTTCAATTTATAAAAGAGAAGAAAGCAGTGTTTTGATTTGAACTATGAGAACTTACACTTGTATTACAGTTAGGTGAGATGTCAGTGACTGACACCGCAGGTAAGATTGCAAAATGATAAAATATACTGAAACGACTCATAAAATTTCAATTCATGCTTTACTACCATAAATTGTTTTTGCGTTAAACAGTTCCAGATATATGAAGCATATCTTTACATTATTATGTTTGTTTGAAACTTGCATTTATTGCCGTGAACATAACCGTTTGGCGAACGGCGTGACAATTACCTGGATATTTCAATACGTTGTGAAATATTTATTTTATTGGTTAAACTTTACATAATGATGCGCAGATGAGGAGTCCACTTGCAGTGCGCCGATGGAAATGTCCCCGCCCCGTTCACGTCGCTCAGCCAATGGCATTTGCTCATTTGCATAGTATCTAAAGTTAAGAATAAAACCCCGTTAAGCGCAGCACGTGCGGCAGTTTTTACATGAGAGCAGGTCCGGCTGCTGCACTGATTTCTTGGACTAATATTGCAAGACCTGAGGATTTTTTTGCACTGTGCTGGATTTAATTTTTGTCTGAGCAAACAGTAATATGGGGAAAGGAAACATCTGGCTCTTGTTTATTTGGATGTATTATGGAAAAACTTGTGCAACTTATTTTAACAGCACTGAGTCACCATTGTTTAGTAAGTGTGAATGTTATTTTGTGTAGATGTACTCTTTTTAAAAATGACTATAAAGTGGATAGGCAGTGCAGAGTTGTCATATTGACCGAGAGTAACCTCGAGCGGCTGTATAAGTCAGGAATACGCAGTCGCCGTTTTCATGCACAAATGACTCAGTTCCTTCTAGTTTTAATTCGGCTCAGCGCCACGCGAACTACTCAGAGATAACATATTTGTCTTTTTCAGTACGTTGACTTACTTTTAATATTTGTTTATACAGATGTGAGTTTTATTCAAGTTTGTTATAACCAAATATAGTAAATTAGTAGGTACACATGAGTTGTAAATTAGTAGGTCCAAGTAAGGGCATTATAATCATCTGTATTTCGGCCGAGACATGGTCGGTTGCTACCATGTTCCATGAACCTTTTAACACATAAGAGGCGGGTTTTTGCCTGTCATTGTGTTCCATAAAATGAAGACGACATTATACAACATAAATATATTCATTTTCTTTGTTCAAAAGAAGATTAGTTGCGCGCTGTTTAATTCAATAAAGTCAATAGAGGGCGGTGTGATACCATTTTAATAAGGCTTTTAAACGGTACATTTTCGGCGAACGATTTTTCACCAAAGCGTCTTCTAGCAGAACTGCTGCGCTGTATTTGAAATGTATGTTTCAAAGTCCGTGTTTTAAAGTTATTTCATGCTTTGAGTGAAAGCATATTAAATGTTTCATATAGTATGCGTTCCTTATGTGATTTATATGTAATATGTCACAATGGCCAATCTGTGAATATTTGCAGGCAACACAACGGAGTGGATTGTGGACTTCTCTAATATTGAGTCTAAGTTCTCCCTTCGCAAAGCGGATGTGCCGGACGACGATCTATGCTATATCGTGCCTGGTCAACCAGAAACCATCTCAGCTTGTGACTTCAATACGGAGACGCAAACATTTATTGTCATTCACGGATGGACGGTAAAGCCGTTTATACGATTTCTTCTCAGAATATTGAAATAATGTAGCATTCAAATAATACTGCTTGACTACATAAATAAATAAATAAAATATAATAAATTCAGGTCCGACTTGGGGCTGTAGGGTGGAGTGGTGACTCTGCAGCTAGGGATCTGTCCCAGGAATGGGAAGGTTGTTGGTTCGAATCCCGTGAATGCCAGGAGTGATCCTGCCCCGTTGGGCTCTTGAGCAAGGCTCTTAACCTGCAATTGGTTCGTACTGGGTATGATGTTAATCTGCATCCAGCCCAGCAAGGAGGTCCTCTAACTTACAGGGAAACTCGGGGGTTGGTGGCAAAAAACTCTCACTTGGCCATTTGGACTAGTGTGCTGCTGACATACCACCCACTGCATGGCTGTACTTGGGATCTCATCCCTGAGATGGTTTGTCATGTGGTGGGTGTGCTTGCTCGTTTCCTTATCTTATCTATTTGGTGCTATGTAATGTGTTTAATATGGAGACTTATAGTGGGATTAAATATAGAGACATTTCAGTTGGTAAATTGAAAACATGGCACATGTGACTGTGATTTGTAATTCCTTCAGAAATATGCTGACCCCCATAGATAACAGAGCTATGCCCCCCGCCGTGCTGAGAGGTGGTCTGAGACCCTGTTCTGACAGCAGCCCGTCCTTCCCCTGTGTACTCAGGTGACAGGCATGTTTGAGAGCTGGGTCCCCAAGCTGGTGACAGCGCTGTACGACCGAGAGCCGAGCGCTAACGTCATCGTGGTGGACTGGCTGACCCGCGCACAGCAGCACTACCCCACATCGGCTGCCTACACCGGGCTGGTGGGCCAGGACGTGGCCCGTTTCGTCAGGTGGCTGCAGGTACGTGTAAACGCACAGCTTTTGTCCTTGTTCCCACTGTTATTTTATTAATTGCCCCGTCTATGTGAATTGCCTTCGCATTTTCATCTACCCAGTGGCTTATTAACCGATGTTCACTAAAACCTAAACCTAGAGCAAAGTCACAATCAAACGAAGATGATGTATTTCAAAGCACTTTGTGTCAAATCTTATGCAGCACAAAAAATACAGAAAATAGTCATCGATCAGCTTCACTCTTCACAGAATATTGCTTTCAGTTTAGTGTTGTCATATTGTAAATCATGGCAGGTGTGAGACAGCTGCTGATATACAGCGTGCTGAGATTTCTGGAAAAAAAAATATTGAAAAAGTGAAAGGCGGTGTTACAAGAAGTTATGTTACAGTTGAATTAACGACAGTCGATGATGGAATGTTCCTACAAAACCGCAGCATAAGTTCAGTTGGCCATCCACTCACACGGCTGATTCGTATCTGTCAGGTGGAGCTGGAATACCCCTGGGAGAAGATTCACTTGCTGGGTTACAGCCTCGGCGCCCATGTGGCTGGCATTGCAGGCTCCCTAACCAGCAGTAAAATCCACAGAATCACAGGTGAGCCACCCTCCAGACAGTGCCTGTCCTAAAGCTGGATGCTGTCATCCTGTAAACCTCCATGAGAACAAGCTGTTCCTTTCAGCATCTGCTTTGATGCAGCAATTGAAATTTGGTAATAATAGGACTTAGTAATCATAGCTGCACCCTATGCAGATTTGAAAAAATGGCAAGATTCACTGTTATGGATTAGTTGGAAGACCGTCAGACAGCAGACTCATTACTGCTCCTTTTATAAGAGGAGGAGCAAGCATATATTATCCTGTAAGTGGTGTAAGTGAATTTCTCCTCTGCATGAACTCCTCTGCCAGGCCTAGACCCTGCAGGACCCAGCTTCGAATATGCAGATTCCCAGAGTACCTTGTCACCTGACGATGCCAAATTTGTGGACGTCCTGCACACTAACACCAGAGGCTCCCCAGACCGCAGCATCGGCATTCAGAGACCCGTTGGCCATGTAGATATCTACCCCAACGGAGGAGGCTTCCAGCCCGGCTGTGACCTGCAGAACACCATGCGCATGGTGGCCACCACTGGCTTTTGGAGTACGGCTGCCTCTTATGCTGAAAAATTCTGCACTGTCTCAGTGTGTGAAAACTGTGGCTCGCTCGAGTAAAATAATATTTGATTCTGTGCTTTAGATCAGTAAATATGTAACATTTGGTAGATTGCCTTAAAGATGGCAGCAGTACTAGCAACAATGGGTTCTCAATAACAATGTAAATGAGATACTTATGTAAACATATCATTATAGGCTAGTAGCTCACACATGCAGGCTTGGGCTGGGTTATAAAAATAAAAAGGTTCTCAGCTGCCAGCTCCAAACAGGAGTCTTGGACTTTGCCCGGCATAAAATATGTATTTCTAACATATTACCTGATTGATACTTAACCTACAGACCATAAGGCATGTAGCATAACTGTATATTCTGCCTGGTTGTCCTGCGCAGACATGGACCAGATCGTGAAATGCTCGCACGAGCGTTCCATCCACCTGTTCATCGACTCGCTGGTGAACGCGCAGAAGCAGAGCACGGCCTACCGCTGCAGCTCTAAAGAGTCCTTCGACAAGGGCCTGTGCCTCAGCTGCCGCAAGAACCGCTGCAACACCCTGGGCTACAAGGTGAACAAGGTGCGTTCCCGCAGAAGCGCCAAGATGTACCTGAAGACACGCCAGATGATGCCCTTCAAAGGTAGGCTGCTCGCTAGGCCGTGACCCTAAGTATTCTGCTCCTAGGGCACAGTCAGAACTGTAGTGGCCAGTGAGCTACTGGTTGATCTATAACCATCCATCCATCCATTATCTGCCACTTATTCGGGGTCGGGTTGTGGGGGCAGTAGTATAAGAGGAATGCCCTGACCTCCCTCTCACCAGCCACCTCCTCCAGCTCTGCATTGTCCATTTTCCCAGATTGAAATAAGGTCTCATATGGAAAACCACTGAACCATTGTGTTCAGATTTTGATTCATGCATATTTTTCAAATGATTGTAGGTGAAGGATGGATCTTCGCCCCTCAGGTTTCATACTGCAAGTCTCAGTTTCACAGGAAAATTCGGACATGGCATTTTAATGAGTTTTATAAGGGAATATGAAACATCAGTAGCTCCATTTAATAACATAAATAATTGTAGTATCATGAACATGACACTACCATGTCAATTCTGTTAGAGTAATAATAATATGGTCATGTAATACATATGATGCTATTTGCAGATTAGTGGGTTGTGTTAGCGGCTCTGTGTGGTGAAATTCTCACAGGATGGTGCGTCAGCCTCAATGCTTCCTTCTTTCGTACTGCTTAGCCAGTACAGGACCATGGTCTGCTGGCAGCGTCTAGTTTCCTTGTCTTTCCAGAAACACCAGGGCTGACCTTTCTTGTGATCTACACATAGTGGTGACCAGTTTGTTTATCCCACAGTGTTCCACTACCAGGTGAAGATGCATTTATTCAGCAAGGAGAAGTTGCAATACAGCGACCAGCCCATCAAGGTCTCGCTCCATGGAATTCATGGGGAGACAGAAGACATCCCCATACTTTTGTATGTTGCTCAATCTTAACCTTTGACAGTTTGAAGGACAATTTTTTTTTTCCCTAAAGCTCTGCCACATTGTCTTTGATTATTCTTGTACTGTTTAATCTGTTAGTGGCAATGTCAAACATCTGTCACATCCTACATGAAATAATTATGGATGATGAATTGTGGACATGTGTTGAGTTGGTGTTGATGTCTGACCCTTAGGCCTGCGCTGAACAGCAACACCACCATCTCATTCTTGTTGATCACTGAGGTGGACATCGGAGATCTCATTATGGTGAACATCAAGTGGGAGAAGGACTCCATTTTCACGCTGTATGACTTCTGGGGCAGCAAAATGTTCTGGGTCCGTAAACTCAGAGTCAAAGCGGGAGAAACACAGGCTAAGTAGGTGCCTCTGCGACTATTGTTTGCTTATGCAGTTTAGCCAACATAAACGTCTCTTCAGCTAGAACAACTCAAGTAAGTGGTGTCCTCCGATTTCAGGCTGGTTTTTAGAGCCAAAGATGGACAGTTTGCATACCTTTCGAGAGGAGGAGACTGCGCTGTTTTTGTGAAATCAAATGAAAATGAAAGTAGCCGCAAAGAGGAAAGGTAAGGCAAGCTAAAGCTTGACTCGTCACACTTTGATGTGAATTAACTAATGTAAGATAAGATGAGATATACTGTATTGATCCTACGGGGAAAGTCTTAGGCTTAAAGAAGCACATAATGCTGTCTCTTTCTGTATTTTTCCTTGTAGGCTTCACAGACGCAAGACACAAGGCAGCCTGTTTAAGAAAAGTGAAGTTGTAGATGGTGGAAATAACACTACTATAGCGACCAAATGAACTGGGAGCTCAGAGCTCATTGGGAAAGCTGGCCAATGGTGACATCCTCGAGGGCTTTGTGCCTATCGCCTGTCATGAGCAGTACTCCAAGATCCAAGCAATTCTTGGTGGTTTCAGAATCACGGATATATTCATGTTACTACATGCTTTGAATCTATGCTGATCTGTGAACTCTGTAAATTGGCACGCAGTGGGTACAGAGATTCATTTCATTATTTGAAATTCATGCTTACTGATGATATTCTTTACAGCTGTTTCATGTCATTTGCTTTTATAGGCCCTGCGTTGCTATACACAGATCGGTTTATAAAATTCACTAGCATTTTTTTTCTGTTATATTCCGTTGTATTTGTTTAATCATGTACATAGACTGCTATTATCAAATGGAAGTCTGAACATACATGTTAAATTGCAAGGTGATTAATATAAATTATGATTGCATTGCTACAAAAAATTACGTTAATTTACGCAGAAACATGTTTAATATTGGAACCACTTGAGAGCAACAAGTTTGATAATTCCTGGTTAAAAATCAGTAAAATAATATAATTTCCATCAAGAATTATTCCAGGCTGAATTTCTGACTGTATTCATCAAATTAATTACCTAAGAGAAAAACACAACCTTTAGGCTAATTACCGCGGTAACTGCTTATGATGCACTACTTGTGTTATATAGCGGTAATTGATTGTTTAGACTGGCACAGGTCACTTTGAAGGCTGCGGCCCCTATTATTGATTCAGGCGGATGGCAGATCATGCAGGGCTCCTGCCAGGTTCTTGCCCTTAAGTAGTTGAACCTTAAAGCCGTCCCTTTTGCCAAATCACATGCAATTCTTACTTTACCGGCTGCACAGCATTTACAGATGTGATACACGTCATTACAGGAATGTCAGCCTGGGCCGCCTTCGGAAACAGCACTTACGTCTGTATTCTATTTATTAAATGTATATAACTGTATATTATGCTGTATATATATATATTTCTACACTTTATCTCTTTTATTTTCTTTCTTGAAATATGTCAGTGCTGACGTTTATTATAAAGGCAGCAATTTCTGAAGTATTCAGCCTTGTGACACAGTTCATGTGCCGCATGCTGTACAAAACATATACCATGACAATAAATAACTATACAAGAAGTCATCAGACAGTCGTAATTCCTTCCATCTTCCAGCCGTTTATCCGGGACGGGGTCTCTATTTTGGCCTGGAGCCTGTCCCAGTCAGTGAGTAATTTCGTTTGCTTACATTTTGTGTGGTGGAAGGCAAACAGAATATTGAGTAAATATTGAGTAGTATGTTTTTAACAATTCAGGGCTTCAGAAGGTAAAAGCCTCGTAAGAATAATATGAAATATCATATTGCTAACATTAAAGGAAGCAACAGAGTATCTCAGCAGGTATAACCCCTAATGTGGTCAGTGTAATTAGTGAAGCACCCAGCAGGTATAACCACAAGTGTGGTCAGTGTAATTAGTGAAGCACCCAGCAGGTATAACCCCCAGTGTGGTCAGTGTGATTAGTGAAGCACCCAGCAGGTATAACCATC
>JAAGVU020000032.1:1634259-1647708 GCA_011763525.2 Mormyrus iriodes
AGCAGGTATAACCATCCAGTGTGGTCAGTGTGATTAGTGAAGCACCCAGCAGGTATAACCCCCAGTGTGGTCAGTGTAATTAGTGAAGCACCCAGCAGGTATAACCCCAATGTGGTCAGTGTAATTAGTGAAGCACCCAGCAAGTATAACCCCAATGTGGTCAGTGTAATTAGTGAAGCATGGGGGATAAAGAGGAGGCAGTGAAAGACTTAAGTGTATAAACAATGTATAAACAAAGTGGTCCAGCAGGGAGATATGTGAGTGATGTGTGTTTCAGCAGGTTTGGGCTCTGTGCCTGTGATCGGAAGGTTGCCAGTTCAAATCCCATGGCTGGCAGAGTGATCTCAGCACTGGGCACTTGGGCAGGACCCTTAACCCAGATTGTTTCAGGGACGTGGGCTGTCAGTGAATCTCACTTGTGCACTGATTTGGACAAAAGCTTCCACTGAATAAATGTATGCTAAGTCAGGTTATAGCGTGTTTTAATCTGAAGCCCCTAAGCAGCCAAAAACATGTTTTAATGAGCAAGAATCAACAGGTTAGGGGAGAGCAAACAAAACACGATTTAAACTGTTCATTTCAGCTCTTTAGACCATTTTCCAGTGTAACACTAGATAAAATCTTTAGCCTTTAAATATGGCAACAATCAAGGTGAGCTGAAAATATTAATTTTTGCTTTTATTATTATTAATATCTTGATTAAAAGACTAACAGGCAACCACATACAGTCACTGTCATAAGATCTTTATGTAAACAGTATTATAGGTTTTTAAGATCTTTTATGATATATACTGAGCTGGTTGCACAGGATAAAGGTACTTTATTCATTCTCATAGGGAGCCTGGGTTGTATCCGCATATTACACTGTCCATAAGATATGTGTATATACAGGTTAGAGCAATTTTGAGACCAGAGGCCAGGGTCTGCCAGCATCCCTGGAACAGGTGGGGTTAACAGGCTTTATTCAAGGGCCCAGTGGGGATTTGATTACTCTGCTAGATACAGCATTCAAACTCAGTCTTAGAGATCCGGGTTCTGGTCACACACTCACTTAGCAACATACAGACCTGAGAAGCAGGTGGGAATGAGCAGGACCCAGTTTTGCCTCTTAAAGCTCTCCAAGGGTAGATAGCTTGGGCATAATGGGAAGCCATTCAGCTAATATACAAAAAAGTCGAATAGAAGATGAGAAACTGGCCAATTACAGCACACGTTATGCACCCAGTGCTTCAAGTCAGCTGACCCCCCCACCTCCCACCCCCATTTCACAATCTGCTCATAAGCAATGGTGCACTGCCTGTCCTAAGGCTGTCAGAGGCTCCATATTAAATCATTCCTCCAGACTAATCACAGCACCCAAGGCCAGAGAAAGATTAACTCACTCTACACTGCAGCTGTGTGCAGGGCCTATGTTTTACCAAACAGCCTGACATTTTGCAAGGTGTTTCCTGAAAGCATCCTCCCGCTACAGTGTAAAACATAAAAAACTGCATTTTCTGGTGCTAAGGTCATATTATGCCAGCAGTCCTGCAGTGATGCAGAAGCAGGGCAGTGAAGCACACAGGTCTGGATGAAGTCTCCAAGTCTCCAAGCATGTTCATGATGTGGGGCCCTGTGAATTCAGTTTTATTATTTTCCAAATTCTATTTTTATTTTTGATATATTTTGATCTGTTTTGGATTTAAATTTTTATATAATCTGTCAAACCGAAAAAAACGAGCATTTAAGCAGGCAAAAGTCTCATAGTTGTCGGAGTATGACGCGTGGCGCTGTCTCGATAGCATTGTCTCCTTGAAGTCTCTTTTTTTTCAGCTCAGTAGCTTATAAAAACATAGTTCTGGGATACTGGGGTCATTTGCGGGTGGGTCAGTTAAAATTTAACCATATAAAGCAGGTTGGGTAGTGGGCTGGGCAACATTTTGTCTTTATTAATATTAGTGAGGTAAGTCACGGATGGGGTTGAGTAAAAACATTAGGTGAGTTCGGGATGCTCAATCGTGAATGTACCCACGCATCACTGATTCCCACACTCCAATGTAAACGACAAAGGCTTAAAGGGCCAATTATGGGTCGTTCCTGTAAACGTTCGGGTACTTGGGAAATGCCCTGAGTTGTCGCAGTGGAAATGAGCCCTACGGCAGGCACCAGTCATATGAGCTCTCACACCCAGCCTCTAGGTGAGAAACGGTGTCAGGGCCCCTCCATGCTCCTGCCTCACGTTGGCGCGGAGACATTCAGCAGTTAATTTAGTTGAGTCATTGACTTCATGTACGATTACAAGAACCGAAAGACGATTGAAGCCGCTGTTCTCACACTGTGATGAATGTCTCACTTCAACAGGCCATATACAAAAACAATTCTTAAGCCTCGAGGCAATGGCTCAATGTACCTTAAGTCTCCAGCCACTCAACAAGCAGATGGTAAGTATCTCAAAACATGCATCAAAGATGCTGAACATTTTAATCAAACACATCAAGTCCAAGCTATTGTCTCTCACAAAGGGTGAAACACGGCGAAGCTGACTGCTTTCCATGGACTTGTACTATTGCGGTGTGGTGAATATGACACCAATCATCAATGAGGTCACTGGCTATAGAGCGAGTCCCACGCGAGGCTCCTCAAAGTGCACCTCCCCCATTCAGCCTGTGTCGCTCACCCTGTAGGAGGCGCTCTCTGAGAAAAGCAGCCTGTGATATGGGTTCAATTATGAATTAATCTGCTGGTGAATGGGCTATGCAGGGCAGGGTGCGGTGCAGTGCGGTGGACTAAGCATCCATGCCTATGATTGGAAGGTCACCAGTTCAAACCCAGCCTCAACACATCGGCAGGTCCTTGAGCCCTTAACCCCCAGCTCCCTGGGTATTGCTATGGGTGGCTGCCCTTCATGGCCAGCTTGCTCTCACCTGGGGAGGCTTAAGGAGAATTCCCCCATGGGGACCAATAAAGTATTCATTATTATAATAATAAATAGTCTTATGCCAAAACAAAATGCATAAATGAATTTTACATACAGTTTTGCATAATATTTTGGCTACTGGTAATAAGTATAAGGTTAATGTAAGTGCATTCCCGCCCGTAGACGGCAGCCGACGGGGCGCCGGAAAGCGGCCGCGGCGGTATTTAAAGAAGTGAGTCTTACGACTTTGCTGGGCTACAAGTCATTCACGGTGGGAGGTGATGCAAATGTATGGGCACCTTCTGCACGAAACGCTCGTTTCGTTCAAGTGCGTAGCCTAAACCCGCAACAAAACTCCTGAACGCTGCCTCAGGAAAAGACATGGAAAGTGGAGGGTACCACTTCGCATTATTGGTGTTATGTGCAAGTTTGCTCTTAGTTACTCCTTTGGAAGAAGAAATATCCGATTCTGCGTTTGGTGAGATTGTAGTATTTGATGATAATAATACATTATTGTTTATTGAATGACAGTTTTGCTGCATATAAAAACTAATGCTTATTTTATCGCTGTAGTGCATGCATAAATATTACAGCGTTTAATGACCATATCCTGCATGGTTTCTCTGTCTAGAAAGCTGCTGTCACTAGTGATAACTGTAGCCAGTCGCGGCTCCTACTTACACTGCAAGGAGCAACGTCGGTGGGAAAGACAGGGCGTCATTTTCAGGCTAACTTTAAGGAATTTATACTGCAGAATTCTGTATAAAGTGTCTGTAATGCTGTTGTAAGCGGACACTTTCGGTCAATTAAAGCCTATCTATTATGACGTTTTAATAGGGCTACGTGTAATACGCATGTTCATTATAAGTTGCGTGCTGGTTACGTTAGTTGCCGATGTCAAGCCGGTTAGGTATTAACATTGGGTGTCGGCTTGTGATGCTGTTAACGATGGTATTAACCTAAATCGGGGAAAGGTATAAATATGAATCTTTTTGGTACATTATATATATTACCTTTGTCTTTAACCTTTTCTGGATAAGAATGAACTGTGTATGTTACAAGAATGTAAATAAATATGCAAAATTCAACAAAAAAACTGAACTATATTTAGCTTTAAGTATTGTGAGGAATGAATGAAACTTATATATAAACAGAAGAGAATATGGTTATATTTAAAACACTAGTGTAAATTCAAACTGTTGATGTGCTGCAATGGACATGCCGCGTGGACATTTGTCTTTTGCTGGACAGTTTGCACGGCCCCCATTCGAGTAAGTTAAGGGAGAAAATAAGGTGGGGGCGGGAGAGAGGAAAGACGTACAGTTTGTATGCCTTTACATACGTCTGTCTGCAGCTGTCCTGAAGGTGTTTCAGGTGTTTCTCCTGAATTTCAGCTATCTACATGAATCAGTTGGGTGCCCTTAAACACCCCCCTTTCCGCACTCTTTGCACAGATGATTTCCCGGCACCGACACGCAAAGAGCGGAGCGGGGCCGCCAATGCGAGGTTCTCCCTGCGGAAGCCGTCAGATCCCGAGGACGATGTCTGTTACATCGTCACTGGAGACCGCGAGTCCCTCAAGGAGTGCGACTTTAACACATCCTCTAAGACCTTCCTGGTGATCCATGGATGGACGGTACTCTTCCCCTGCAAAGCTAATCACAGCTGTTCACAGGGATCTGTATTGACGCTCACTGATACATTCACTTGTTTAACTAAGACAGATGACAGTAGAGGGAAGGGACAGAATTTGCTCACTCCCGGGGATTCAAACCCGCAACCTTAATGTTGTTAGCATAGCACGCTACTTGTTGAGGTCTGTGAGCTTGCTGTGTTTCTTTGCAGGTGAGTGGGATGTTTGAGAGCTGGGTTGCCAGATTGGTGGCGGCGCTCTATCAGAGGGAGCCCAGCGCGAATGTAATTGTAGTTGACTGGCTCAGCACAGCCCAGAATCATTACATAGTTGCCGCTCAGAATACGAAGATGGTGGGACAAAGTATTGCGCATTTCGTAAACTGGATGGAGGTTGGTACACGTGTGTTTATCCCAACTAATTGATTTAGTTACTAATTCACCAAGTAAAATGTACAGTGAGTATTTCTGTGGACCATTCAAAGAAAGAATCGTTATTTTGTTCATTTCTGCAGAAAACAACACATTTGTCCCTCGATCACCTCCACCTCATTGGTTACAGTCTTGGTGCCCATGTAGCTGGGTTTGCTGGAAATCACGTGTCCAGTAAAATTGGGAGAATCACTGGTGAGCAGACGCTCGGTTTTCCTGGAGAAGTTTGCATTTCTGATGTGCGACGGAATTTTAAAGTGACTCCTTCCAAAACGTAGTTAGAAAATGGTGTCAGATCAGACTCACTACAGCCTGAATTTGAATTTATTTACCTGAATTTTAATGCATTAACCTGAACTTGGATTTCATTACCTGAGTAGCACAAGCTGAACCTGAATACATTTACCTGAACTTGAATTAAAGAACCTGAATTTGAATACATTTACCTGAACTTGAATTAAAGAACCTTAATTTCAATTCATTACCTGGATTATGTTGCTTGTGGTAATAAAAATTCAAGTTCAGGTTGTAAAATTAAGCTCTTGAAAGTTGGGGCTGTAAGTTTCAAGTCGAGAAAACTCAGGCTGAGCAATTCAGGTTCAGGCTAACACACTGAAATGAAACGTCACAGCAGCCACACATTGCATTAACAATGACATGGGACACGTTCGGCTCTTTGGCTGAGTCACTATGTTTCCCTGCAGGTCTTGATCCTGCCGGACCGGACTTTGAAGGGGCACACGCTCACCTTCGCCTGTCCCCAGATGATGCCCAATTTGTTGACGTGCTCCACACTTTTAACCACGGCTCTCTGGGCCTGAGCATCGGCATTCAGCAGCCGGTGGGCCATGTGGACTTTTATCCCAATGGGGGCAGCTTTCAGCCAGGGTGCAACTTACGGGGAGCCCTGGATAAAATTGCAAAATTTGGCATATTTGGTGAGCATGTATCACTGGCCATGGTGTTAGGAGAACTGCGAAGAATAAAAATGTAAACAATGTCAAAATAAATATTAAAAAATCATTTAGTGTTATTAAAAACATCCTACATAGCTGTTTTTGTATGTGGAGGCTACAGTAAAGCAGCAAAGTCTTTCAGCATCTTATAATTTAGGTGATAATTAAGCTGATTTATTTGCATAAAAACCAGATTCTGTGCATAATGATCCAATGGATCTAAATGTAACAAGTAAAATATTATTGCAAGACAGGAGAATTTGGTACGTAGTCTCACCTCAGCTCAGGGAGTGTGTTTAGGGACCCGCCTCCAACTGCTGCAAAGCAGGTGCTTCTGGCTGGTTGCCCGAGTATCATAAAAGCGTTAATTGGTCCATGTAAGACCTCCCAATGACCCTGACCAGGATAAGCAGTTGGAAGACGAATGAGTGAATGAGATGACACTATATGCACAAAAGTACCGGGACACCAGGACGACTCTATGCTTCCAACTTTGTGGGAACAATTTGGGGAAGGCCCTTTTCTGTTCCAGCATGGCTGTGCCCCAGGGCACAAAGCAAGGTCCATAAAGACATGGTTGGATAAGTTTGATGTGGAGAAACTTGATTGGCCCACACAGAGCCCTGACTTCAACCCCATCAAACACCTTTCGGATGAACTAGAACAGAGATTGCAAGCCAGGCCTTCACGTCCAACATCACGGCCTGACCTCACAAATGCTCTTCTGGATGAATGGGCAACAATTCCCACAGATACACTCCAAAATCCTGTGGAAATCCTTCCCAGAAGAGTGGCAGCTGTTATAGCTGCAAAGGGGGGAACAGCTCCACACTGATGCCTATGGATTTAGAATGTGATGTCATAAAAGTTCCTGTGGGTGTAATGGCCAGGTGTCCCAATACTTTTGTCAATATAGTGTATTGTAACCCTTAAGTAAAGATGCTGGATAGAAATATTTATTAAATTAGCTTCAATTTTGAAATGCATGTTGTTTTGCTTGTCTTTTTAATGTCCTAACATAATTTCCCCATGCCCTACAGCTATTAGCGATGCGGTGAAGTGTGAGCACGAAAGGTCTGTGCACCTCTTCATCGACTCGCTGCTGAACAAGCAGGAGGCCAGCCAGGCGTACCGCTGTGGCGGCCCGGATATGTTCGAGCGTGGCGTCTGCCTCTCCTGCCACAAGAGCCACTGCAGCACCATGGGCTACGACGTGGACAGGACCCGCAAGGCACGCGGTGCCGCCATGTTCACCAAAACACGGGCCTCCGTGCCCTTCAGAGGTACTCCACAGGGCCTGCCCACAGGGCCTGCCCACTGCACCGCAGTGTCAACCGACCGGCTTGTTTGTCGCATTGCTTAGTGCTGTTCATGTCGCTTCTTTGAACAGTCTATCACTACCAGTTAAAAATTCACTTCTCCGGTAACATGAATTGCTCTGGAGTGGAGCCAGAACTGACAGTTTCCCTCCATGGGGCCAACGGAGATGCCAAAGACCTTCACCTGAACATGTGAGTTTCAGGTTCCTCACAGCAACCCAGTTGTGACCCATGTTGAAATTCTCTCTGCAGAACTTATGTTAGACGGCACTGGGCCCCTAGATAACAAGAATTACTTCATCTCCTTCTTTCCTTGGTAGAAATGAGAAGATTGCAGGAAAGAAGACCCTCTCTTTCTTGCTGGTGACCGAGCAGGACATGGGAGAATTGCTGATGATTAAGCTGAAGTGGGAGGACCACAGCGATGGGACGACTCCCTTTGTGCTAAAGATGGTGCCTTCCTGGTGGCTAGGAGATACCCCTCTCAGCTCCGACATGAAAGTCCACAAGATCCGCGTTAAAGCCGGCGAGAGCCAGAAAAGGCAGGAAATTCATCACTTTTTTTAGTCATAAACGTAATGAAAGATATAGTTCTGAAAAATGAATCCTGTAACACTGCAGATACTTATTACCTTATATATGAACTAAACTAGTCTCTGCGATGGATACTCGATAACGAGCTGATACTTTTTATTTACAGGACGGTATTTTGCCTAAAAAATCCTGCATTGCCTGGGGAAGCACAGGAGCTCACATTTGTTAAATGTAAGGAAAGCTGGAAACTCCATTCAAAAAGGTGAGTATATATTCTATTCTGAGGGTTTACAAGGACACCTGATATTAACACAGTTTCATCTTACATTGTCAATAATGGACACATAATAGTTGGCAGCAGAAGGGACACCTCTCTGGGTGACATCCAGCAGATTCCCGTGTTAACACTGTTAAAGACATCTCTTATGTCAAATTCTTAAATGTATAATCGTCAGTGTGTCACACTACTGTTTGTGTGTGTCTCTATGTGTAGGCGTGGCCTAAGGAGACACTGGTGATTAAATCTTGAAACCGCCTGTCTTCATGGACCAATTACCTCCTGCAAAAGTGCTTGGAAAGCCATCCGTTCAGATGTAACTAATTAATTTCGATTTGTATCAAGAAGCCACTTCAAAATATAACGTATACATGATGTATATAAATACTGTATGAATATGTAAATATACCAGCATGTTTTAATTTACTGGTTTGTGCTTAACAAGTGACCATCATAAGAAGATTGGATGAGTGTAGCTGTTTGGTAACAGTGCAATTTTGACTTGTTATCATAGTTAAGCAACTGTTCTTTTTTTCTGACTTAAGCAACGTTGACACAATATTTGTGTGTTCAGAGTTCAGCTGTTGGCAGGCCAGTCGGTGAAATATTGCTGTGCAAGTTACAGAAATAACAGGGAAACCTGAGCTGCACAGACAATGGTGATGCTGAGAATGTGCACGGTGTTGGGGTGACTTTCTGAAGGTAGCGTGCGCTGCAGAGTGACATCTGTGTGCAGGGCAGTGTGGCAGCATGCCATGCTTACCGTGAAAGCGCAGAAGGCGGAGTCTGAGCATCCAAACCTCAGCTCGTTCCCTGGTAGCAGCAGTCCGAAGTGTGCCATTACCTCTGAGGGCACATTCACCTGTCTGCCTTAGCATGGTACATTGTGGTGCAGATGTTGGTGTGGAAAGTTGTGACTAAAAAGCGGTCTGACGTGATTAAGCCATTCGGCTTGCAGATCTGTGTGTGAAACCGAAGATGAATCAAAACTTATTTTGAGTTTTCTGGCCGTAATTTTAAATTTATATTAAATCGTATTAAACTTGGGTGTTGGGTAAATAATAGTATAAAGAATATGTTTTATATTTACCTTCTGAGCACTTGTGGATATTTATTTTAAATAGTGCCTGCTTTTTTCTGAATTTTAAGTGTGCTACGTGTCACATTGCTAGCTAATGCTTATATCCCAGGCCTGGGTGTGGTTACTATATGTCCCAGGCCTGGGCGTGGTTACTATATATCCCAGGCTTGGGCGTGGTTACTATATATCCCAGACCTGGGCGTGGTTACTATATAACCCAGGCCTGGGTGTGGTTACTATATATCCCAGACCTGGGCGTGGTTACTATATATCCCAGGCTTGGGCGTGGTTACTATATATCCCAAGCCTGGGCGTGGTTACTATATGTCCCAGGCCTGGGTGTGGTTACTATATGTCCCAGGCCTGGGTGTGGTTACTATATGTCCCAGGCCTGGGCATGGTTACTAAGTCAGGGAGAAGCACCAAACCCAGTTGCTGGCAGTTTTTTTCTGTGATCCCAGTACAAGTCAATGGTATACAATGTATCAGAGTTATTCATTCTACCTCAGTGCCCCCCCACTGGTACATATAGAGATATCAGGAGTAATTTGTGCATTTTAAACTGGACATTCATTGCCAGAGAGCTACTTTTAAAAAAATGTGATAAATATTATTTTGGATATGAAAAATGTGAAAAACCAAAATTAACGTAATACAGTGTTGGAAAGTGTGTGTATTTGGTTTATATTTTGGTTATATATAAATTCAGCATAAATAAGCATCCAGCATAGAGTCAACATGAGGTCTGTGATATTTACTGGTGGGAAAACAGTTACTTTTGAACATGTCTCTGTGCAGTTATTGTTATACACAATGGACACATATGATAATGATGGATCCCTCAACTGAACAGATGAAACTGCTTGCTTAAGCTATGTTTGTCTAGATCAGTAGAGATCAGAAACCAGTCAAGAACCTAGGAAATGTTAATACCATGTATTAGCATTTGTGGGTTATGTAATGGTACAGCTCTCAAAGTACAGTATTGATAATATGAGCTTAATATGATATAATGATTTTAATAATCTTGATGTATATAATTTATGAAATATATTTGCTTTATTTAAAAACAGGCCTATTTAAGAGGGAACTTTTTTCTAGGTAAAAAAAAAATGTATAGAAGATGGAAAAGTGCAGTCTGTCTGTTTGGCACTCGCCCCTGACTTTGGTGGAACTTTGCAACAGTGTCTTCTCATAAGTGAATGTCAGGCCGGAATTTGAGAAAAGCATATCATTTGTTCCTTCTAATAAATGTCTTCCCTCCATCAATCTTTGAATGCCTTCATTTGTCTAAGTATGTTTTCTCAGCCTGGTCCTCGGGGACCTACAGACAATCCATATTTTTGCTCCCTCCCAGCTCCCCGCCAATCTACACCGGGAGCCGGTTGGGAGCAAGAATGTGGACCGTCTGCAGATCCCCGAGGGCCAGGTTGGGAAACAACAGTCTAGGTGAAGCAGCAGAACTACCTCAAAATTTTATTCATTATGTTTAACTGAACCATATTAGCATTTTTATTACTGTATTGCATTGTTTTATGTTGCCTAAAAACTATCTTTAAATCTGTTTCAAAGCTGCCTGATCTAATGGCGATTTTAACCCATAAATTATAGCAATCATCAGTCAGTCAAAACATTGAAAACATAAAACCTCCCTTGAATCATAATCAAGCTATTTTCATGTCAAAACCATGAAACACTATATCATGACCGTAACATATCAAGACATTTGTATTGAAATTTGTTGGTCTGGGCACCAGCCAGATCATCAGTATGTTTCTGAGGCAGATTCACGCCTGCATGCATCACATAGAGCGTTTGCAGTCTATCACTGAATGGATTTATATAAACTTCCAAATATTGTCTACAAGTCACACCGCTGGACATAAAAACACAGACATAATTTGGTGTAGATTTGTGATACAGTAAACGGGACAGGCATCACCGAATCATCAGGTAAAGTAAGTCCTTCTGTAACCATTGACGTTGTCCAGTGTGTTGCAGAGCACGGCACGACGGGTGCTGGGTGGAGACTGCACTTCATTCCCCACACAGTGCAAATCTGTCCAGGTGTTCTGTGTGTGTGTGGGCATAAGAAATGATATCCTTCACCAGCTGAGATACGAGTGACAGGAGGAGCGGGAGCAAGTGGAAGAAACCCGAGGCTTCATGCTTGTGTTAAGAAGATTCATTCATTCATTGTTTTAACCAGCTGCGCATATGAGTATCCCAGTTCATAAGCCAGCCACAACCACTTATGGACTTTGTTCTGTTGTATTTTCCCCAAGCTTTATTGGACTGAATGTCACAACAACTTAATCATGCTAATACCACAGTATCAGAACAATGGAGACCCGAAAGAGAGCTGAGGCTCAGATCAGATGTCATGTTCACACATGTTTACAAAGAGGAAACGGCATTAAACCAGCGCTGCTCTGCTTAATCTAAAGAGGGCATCCATGAATCCTCTATGTTAATTCAACATGATCAATTTTGTGAATTTAAATTGCAAACTGCAGAGAGGAAATTACCGAAAGTTTGCTACTGACGAAAGCAATGAAACAGGTAAACAGTAAGCGTGATCCTGCAAGAGATTCGGGCACAGAGCAGCCACCTTGCCCACGCCCACCAGCACGGTCCTCACCAGGTCTCCCTACCAAAAAAGAAGGCAGTCCCCGCCGGTGACAGCTGACAGCGTGAGGATGGCTAACAGGATGGCCCACCAGTGCACCTGGGGAGGAGAACAGCCAACATAAGGGGAGCAGCCATTCAACATGAGGCAACACCACGAACAGCCAACATAAGGGGAGCGGCCATTCAACATGAGGCGACACCACGAACAGCCAACATAAGGGGAGCGGTCATTCAACATGATGCAACAGCACGAACAGCCAACATAAGGGGAGCGGCCATTCAACATGAGGCGACACCACGAGCAGCCAACATAAGGGGAGCGGCCATTCAACATGAGGCGACACCACGAACAGCCAACATAAGGGGAGCGGCCATTCAACATGATGCAACAGCACGAACAGCCAGCAAACAGCTTTTTTCCTCAGTCTATTCGAACTGCCGAACAGTCTGGCCCCTCCCAGTCTAATACTGGGTCTAGTAAAAGGACTAATGACTTTGGACTCTGAAACTACGTTCATTTGTTAATCGTACATTCTACAAACTTCCAGGCCAAATTTCCACCATCCTTCTCCATCTATTAGGTGGCTAACTGTATTTCATTGGTCCATGTCTTAAAGTCCACATTTAAATATGCATATTCTATTTTTTTAATTCCTCACTTACTCTGTGACCAACAAGAATGATATTTTTCACGTCAGTCTCTGACCGCATGCATCGTATATCTGAAGTTAACGATCAAAGATTTTGAGGATGATGCAAATGAAGGCCAACATGGGAGAAGCTTGCAGCCAAACCATGGGGAAAAACATAGTGTCACGTGACCACAGTGAGGTCATTATTATGTAAGAAGGTGAACACAATGCTTCATAACCTTCCGCTAATGTCATAACCATGACTGGTCTAACACACTTTGATACAAATATAATGCTCAAAGCTGGTTATGGGATTTAATTTAGGGTGTGTCGCGACAGGATGTTTTTCGGGTACACGCTGCGCCGAGAAGACCATCTGATAAGACATTCTCGCCTGCGCACACAGAGCAGAGTGAAAACGGTCCATGGTCCCTCGCACGGCAAACCTTCATCCAGTCGGATATGTCATCAAATTCATCCAGGTGCAGGAAGGAATTCTTCAGGCGGGCGAGGGGACCGTCGGCATCCAGCAAGCGGCACACATGGAATTTGTCACAGAAGCCCGTCTTGTCAGAGCAGGCAGCACCTGGGACCAGCGGCAGGCGCTTGCCCTGGAAGAACTGGTGCAGGACTGAAGATGTGGTGCTCGCACATGTGCGGGGGCTGCCTGAAGTGAAGGAACACAGGATGACTGTATTTATAAAAACGATGATAAAAGGCAAATAATCGTCGACACTTTGTCCGTTCACTGGAGACATTGATTTATGTAGCGGAACATATTTATCCAAAGCAGCACACAATTTGGAGAGCAGGAGCAGCCGGTTCCCGGGTTCCCTGCCCTGCGCCCGCAGCCTCCAGCAGTAGCTCCAGACCCCCACATCCCTGAACAGGACAAGCAGGTACAGAAACTGGATGGAAGGATAACACGTAACGGGACCAACGCATGTTCACAATCATACACTACACTTGGTTATCACTCACAGAGTTTATGTCCATCATGTATCTGTCTGTCCATTGAATAAGTCCTTCACTGACCATTTTCTAATCACCTTCATGATT